>JARBWK010000009.1:30705649-30858149 GCA_030556195.1 Anolis apletophallus
TTTGAAGACAGTTCGAAATTGCAATAGTCCAGCGGGCGGCAGCCAGACTACTAACGGGAGCTACATACAGGGAGCACACTACCCTGCTGTGTCAGCTCCACTGGCTGCCTGTCCACGGGCTCAATTCAAAGTGCTGGTTTTGACCTTTAAAGCTCTATACGGTTCTGGCCCAGCTTACTTGTCCGAACGCATCGCCGCCACGTCCCATCCCGTAACCTAAGATCATCCGGGAGGCTCTGCTCCCGCCCCGCCGACCTCTCAGATGCGGTTGGCAGGGGGACGAGGGACAGGGCCTTCTCGGTGGTGGCCCCCGCCTGTGGAATGCGCCTCCCACGGAGATACGGTCCACCTCATCCCTCCTGACATTCAGGAAGAAGGTGAAATCCTGGCTCTGGGATCAGGCATTCCCCCTCACCAGCACTAGGCAGCATGTGAGACGGAATTTTAATGGGAGGGGAGGAAGAGGGTCAATGTTTCTAGGGTTGAATACTGTTTTAATTGGAATGATTGTAGATGTGTTGAGGGATTGTATTTTAATGCCTTAATGTTTTAATGGGTTGTGGGGTTTGGGGTTTTACGCTGTTGATGTGGCATCGAATTGTGCCTGCTGTAAGCCGCTCTGAGTCCCCCCTCGGGGGTTGAGAAGAGCGGGGTAAATCCTGAAATAAATAAATAAATAAATGATAGAGCAGGCCTGGGCAAAGTTGGGCCTTTCAGGTGTTTTGGACTTCAACTCCCACAATTCCTCACAGCCTCAGGACCCTTCCTTTGATGGGGTTTGGGGGGAAATGATAGAGCAGGCCTGGGCAAAGTTGGGCCTTTCAGGTGTTTTGGACTTCAACTCCCACAGTCCTCACAGCCTCAGGACCCTTCCTTTGATGGGGTTTGGGGGGAAATGATAGAGCAGGCCTGGGCAAAGTTGGGCCTTTCAGGTGTTTTGGACTTCAACTCCCACAATTCCTCACAGCCTCAGGACCCTTCCTTTGATGGGGTTTGGGGGGAAATGATAGAGCAGGCCTGGGCAAAGTTGGGCCTTTCAGGTGTTTTGGACTTCAACTCCCACAATTCCTCACAGCCTCAGGCCCCTTCCTTTGATGGGGTTTGGGGGGAAATGATAGAGCAGGCCTGGGCAAAGTTGGGCCTTTCAGGTGTTTTGGACTTCAACTCCCACAATTCCTCACAGCCTCAGGACCCTTCCTTTGATGGGGTTTGGGGGGAAATGATAGAGCAGGCCTGGGCAAAGTTGGGCCTTTCAGGTGTTTTGGACTTCAACTCCCACAATTCCTCACAGCCTCAGGACCCTTCCTTTGATGGGGTTTGGGGGGAAATGATAGAGCAGGCCTGGGCAAAGTTGGGCCTTTCAGGTGTTTTGGACTTCAACTCCCACAATTCCTCACAGCCTCAGGACCCTTCCTTTGATGGGGTTTGGGGGGGAAATGATAGAGCAGGCTGGGCAAACTTGGGCCTTTCAGGTGTTTTGGACTTCAACTCCCACAATTCCTCACAGCCTCAGGATCCTTCCAAAGGAAGGAGCCTGAGGCTGTGAGGAATTGTGGGAGTTGAAGTCCAAAACACCTGAAAGGCCCAACTTTGCCCAAGCCTGCTCTATCATTTCCCCCCAAACCCCATCAAGTATTTGAAGCTGGGGCTCTTCTAGACAGGACCTGATCCCGGGTTTTCTGCTTCAAACTGGATTATATGAGTCCACACTGCCAGATAATCTGGGATAAACAGAAAACCTGGGATCCCATCCAGGGATAGATATAGGGCCTGTATAGAAGGAAGGGCCCTTGACCATATGTGTCAGGTGTGGTCCACATCCATTGCCAGTGGGGTTCACAGGCCTCTCTGGAGGTCAGTGGACTTTGAACTCCCACCATCCTCTGTGGTTGCCCCCCAAGTTGGTCAAGTTTGGTCCAGAGCTGGGGAACAGGCGAACTATGAAAAATGGTTCAAGACAATTCTGACCTCAAGAAGCCGATTGTGATCGCTATATTGTAGATCAGGGGTGCTGACACTTTTTCAGCATGCGAGCTACTTATAAAACAACCAAGTCAAAATGATCTACCTACCCACTACTCAGAGAGCCATAAAAGCAAAATATTTGGACATTTATTTCAGTGAGAGCCATATAATATATTTTAAGGCTGAATTCAACTAAATGTGAGTATAACCTCCAAGGGCCATCCAGTCCAACCTCTTTCTGCCATAAGGGAAAAACACAATCAAAGCACTCCTCACAGATGGCCATTCAGCCTCTGATAATATAATAACAATAGTAACAACAACAAAATAGGTTCCTAGAATAGAAGGAGACCTCCAAGGGCCATCCAGTCCTACCTCCTTCTGCCATAAGGGAAAAACACAATCAAAGCATTCCTCATAGATGGTCATTCAGCCTCTGATAATAATAATAACAACAACGGGTTCCTAGAATAGGAGGAGACCTCCAAGGGCCATCCAGTCCAACCTCCTTCTGCCATAAGGGAAAAACACAATCAAAGCATTCCTCATAGATGGTCATTCAGCCTCTGATAATAATAATAACAACAATGGGTTCCTAGAATAGGAGGAGACCTCCAAGGGACATCCAGTCCAACCTCCTGCCATAAGGGAAAAACAATCAAAGCATTCCTCACAGATGGCCATTCAGCCTCTGATAATAATAATAACAACAATGGGTTCCTAGAATAGGAGGATACCTCCAAGGGCCATCCAGTCCAACCTCCTTCTGCACCTGGGCGGCATCGGGAGCCTGCGGGGTGGGACTGAGCCTTCCTCTCGCCCTGCCTGCGATCTACCAGTAGATCGTGATCTACCTAATGAGCACCCCTGCCCTACTAGACCATACAAGGCCTTGAAGGTCAAAACCAGCACCTTGAAGACAATCCGGTACTCTACTGGTAGCCAGTGCAATTGCTGTAAAATTGGTGTAATATGCTCTCTTGCCGATGCTCCCACCAGCAATCGAGCAGCAGCATTTTGCACCAGCTTGAGTTTCCGGTTTGTCAACAAGGGAAGGCCAATGTAGAGGGCATTACAGTAGTCTAGCCTCGAGATGAACATTGCCTGGATCACCATAGCTAGATCATTCCTGGATAAGTAAGGAGCCAGTCGCCTAGCCTGTCGAAGATGGAAGAATGCAGACCTGCTAACCGTGGAGACCTGGGTCTCCATCGATAGCAGTGGGTCCAATTGGACCCCCAGGCTTTTTACCAAAGATGACGGGCTTAACCACTCGCCATCCAGGGTAGGCAACCGGCACTCACCAACACCCAACACCATCTCCGTCTTCGATGGGTTCACCTTCAACCGGCTGGTACGCAGCCATCCAGTCACGGCTTCAAGGCAATTGGGTACGGTGTCCGGCCTTCCATCCATTCTCAGCACCAGCTGGGTGTCATCATTGTAGTTCATTTTTTTTCTAACTCCCTTTGTGTTCGGAGTCACTATTTGTTGGGTTATCTTCCAATAAATGGTGGAAATTCAAAAGATAAAATAAAATAAGTTGTATTATGTATGTGTGATCTGCAACCGCCCCTTTCTATAATTGTTCTTTTTATCACACACACACATATATGTATTATTAATTACACAATTATTTATTTATTTACTAAATTTCTATACCGTCCCTCTCAGCCCGAAGGCGACTCGAGGCGGTTTACATCTGGCAATTAATGCCCACAGAATAAAACAATTAAAACAATACAATTACCATATAAAAACAGTATGCAATCAACAATTAAAATCATAAAATGCAATTCTTAACGTCTCATCATTAAAATCATTTTCCATCGCATCGTCAACTGATTCCATAGACCTCAATTAACAGTTATACTGCATCTTCAAATGCCTGCTCGAATAGCTAGGTCTTGACTCACTTTCAAAATGTTAGGAGGGAGGAGGCTAATCTAATGTCCCTAGGGAGGCCGTTCCATAGCCGAAGGGCCACTGTTGAAAAGGCCCTGTCTCTTGTCCCCACCAATCGGATCCGCGAAGATGGTGGGACCGAGAGCAGGGCCTCTCCCGACAATCTTAAACACCTGGATGGTTCATAGGGAGAGATGCGTTCGGATGGGTAAGCTGGGCCAGAACCATTTAGGGCTTCAAATGCTAAAGCCAGCACTTTGAATTGTGCCCGGTAGCAAACTGGCAGCCAGTGGAGCTGGCACAACAGAGGAGTTGTGCACTCTCTGAATGACGCTCCTGATATCAACCTGGCTGCTGTCCGTTGGACCAGTTGCAGCTTCTGAACAGTCTTCAAAGGCAGCCCAATGTAGAGAGTGTTGCAGTAATCTATACGGGATGTAACCAGAGCATGGACTACCGTGGCCACGTCAGATCAATTAGTAAACAGTAAGCAATCCACACATTATCAGTGTTTAGATAGATATATTCTACATCTATCTAAAAATCCTATATACTGCGATATTATCTTATAATTAAATTTATTTGATTGCTTCCAGACTCTGTCCCAGGTTAGCAAATAAAAAGTTGTGGTTCCATCAAGTTTCCCAGTTCATATCTCACATATATCCGGGGACGGGACGGGACACCACATATCTACCTAATAGTTCTGTTCATGTGGTGCCAAAGAATAGAAGGAAATGGAAAGTAAAGAAGAAACCTAGTTTAAATTCCCAGTCTGTTGGAAGGGTTGCTGAATAAAAGAGAGGCAAATCCATGACAGGCATGGACTTCTCTTCCTGAAGCTAATGGAATGGTCACTGGCCATTCTATTCCAAGGTGGATAAAAATATTGCTTGCCCCTGTTTTGAACAGAGCTTGTACAAAGTTTTGTAAAATGCCACGAGCAGACCGAAATATAAGACGAATCTATATATATAAAAGGGAAGTGGTCGTGCAACGGGGCAAATGCACGCCAAAAGTACATTTCCCACACACACAACAAAACCCAGGGCCACTCATTCCCACCCCGAGGTACAAACTCCACCCACTGAAACACCCCGAAAACCAACACAACACCCCCAAAACATCCCCCAAAAAACAACATTCACACGCATGCGCAAACACCCCAGACACACAACATGGCCACCATAAACACATCACAATACCAAGCATGCGCAACATCCGACGCCATGCCCTCCTCTGCCGCTTACAGAACACTCCTGACACCAAGGAAACCACATCCTCCACGCGGCTCCCGGACCCCACCAGCACGGCCGCCGCATGCAACCTAACACCAACATCCCGCGCACTCCACCCCCCCCCACCACAACGCAGGACAGAGGGAGAGCCAACGCGCAGGCGCACACTGACTCCCCCACCCATCCCCTCTCTCCCCCACACACCAGCAACTCACCGCCACACCGGCGGCGCCCAACCAGCCTCCTCCGCTGCCTCACAGAGGGAGACCCACAGCCGCTCCGCCGCACGGCCGCTTCTGGGGCTCTCCGGGGAAGCAACACTGAAAATACCACAAAACTACAAAACATGGCGGCCGAACCGCTTCCTGTCCGGCCAAAGGCTCCACGGAAGTCAACTGTCAGGGAAAAGGGTCCGGCCGGAAACTGACGCCTCAAACAATGCAGACCGGAGGACCGCCCCTCCTGGCCAGAAGTGCCGCCAGGAAAGATGGCGGCCGCCATGGAGCACCAGCTACCACACGGAGACCTCCTGGTTACCCGAGAAGCTTCCGCGCCCTGAGCCTGCTCCCCGGAGGACGGAGGGTGAAGAAGGATGAGGCGTGGGACGCTGCCTCGGGCCGCTACTGCCCTCCGGATGGCAGAGGGTGAAGAGGAAAGGACCGGGCCGCTGCTGCCGCCTCTTTTCCCTCCTCAGCCCCTTCTTTTCCCTCCATCAGCCTCAGGACCTTCCTCCCCCTCAGCCTACGGCCCCAACCCCCCACGTCAGCCCCAGGCTCCTTCTCTTCTCCCCTCACCCTCAGCCCCTTTCTTTTCCTCTCTCCCTAAAACCCCTCATGTATGTACATGCACACACATATACAGTACCATACACAGTATACATATATAAACATAATAGTTGTATAAAAATTGGAAGTCCTAGAATATGTAAGGATTTTATTTTGGAGTTGATATCACATGGGCTATAACTTGTTGGTATCTTGTTTGAGTAGGATCGTGTTGTGTTTTAACCATTTTCTCTGGTATTCCCTTTCTCAGCGTACTCAAACTTTGCTGAAAGAATTCAAAGAAAGGGGGAAATCGAATGTATTTAAAGATAAACGTATTGGCGAATATGATAACAAAATAAGTCCAGAGGAAAAAATGATGAAGCGGTTTGCTTTGGAACAACAGGTGAAGTATAACAAATAGTTTAAGACAATGAATAATTTTTTACCTCTAGAAGCTGATTTTGATTGTTACTAATAGGACAGCATATTATTTGGGATTTTGTGTATTATTGTTGGCATTAACAGCAAAGATTGTCTGCCTCAGGTGTCAAAATACCTAGCTATCTTTACACTATCACGTTTGGTATAGTTCAGGATTTCTTAAACCTTTTCACTCAGGATCCCTTTCCACCTGAGAATTTTTTATGTGGCCCCTAGTATACAAGTATATAAATTAGGTATAAAAATCAAAAATTTACTGATAACAAATCAGCATTTAAAATAATTGCTATACAGACTGATTTTTCTTTTTGTGATGTACAGCTGAATCATATTCTGCAGAGTCCACTGTAAACACTGCCCAACAGATTTATGTAAATGTCTAAAACACCCACTAGGTGGCATTCAGAAAACCTTTACTGTTGCCAATTTTTTGTGGCTCTAACACTGAGCTAAGGGGACCCCGCTTGGGGTTGGGAACCACAGTGTAAGAAGCTTTCAGAGGAGTTTAGGGATAGGTTGGCGGCAGAGGCGGCCCTAGGTAATTTCAAATGGAGGTGCCTGGTATTAAGGTCTACAGGCTGTCTAGTACACGCCAGAGGGCATTCGCGGTGGTCGCCCCAACCCTCTGGAACACTCTCCCGGAGGAGATAAGGGTCATCCGCGATTTGCTGCCATTCCGCAGAGCCGTCAAGACCTGGCTATTCAGACAGGCATTTGGTCCATAACCAATGCCGTCCACTAGCACTGCCACCCGTCGCCATCGCACTTCTGCTGCTTATCGCAGTATTGTGGGAATGGGATTTTAATTGGGGTTTTATTTTGTTTTTACTGTGTTTATGTTTTACTTGCTATTTTAATCTTGTAAACCGCCCTGGGCTCCAGAGAGAGCGGTATATTAAGTGAACCTAATAAATAAATAAATGGTAGGCAAGCATTATTTTGCCTCCCCCCCGCGCACCTAAATGCGCATGCGCAGAGGCAGAGTTTCCAGCATGCGTAGAGGCTCCATATGCTGTAAACTCTGCCTCTGCGCTGGCTGGTAACTCCGCCTCCTGAAGTTACCAGGTGGTGTGGAGGTGGAGTTTCCAGCATGCGTGGAGGCTCTGCATGCTGTAAACCCCGCCTCTGTGGCGGCTGGTAACTTCGCCTCCCGGAGTTACCAGCCAGCGGCGGTGCACTCCTTGCGGATATGGCGCTCGCGGTAGGCGCCTACCCCGCCGAGCGCATTAATCTGTCTCTGGTTAGCGGTGCAAGTCATCACTGCCTGACTGGCCTCCCATCGGCTTCCTATGGATGGGACTACCTCCTGAGTATCCACACTTCAAGAAGCAGGGCAGCAGAAAAAGCTTGTGAATAACCACAACCAGAAGTATGAAACCTCTGAATGTGAAGGGCCAGCAGTAATTTGTTGCTGTTATGAGATATATTTTTGCAGATTTTGGATCAGTATGTCCTATATGATGAATAGTGCAGTGCAATGACAGAGTTGGAATATGTCAATGACTATAGAATGGCTTGGATTACGATTATGGATGGTGTGATTTTAATATGGAATTGAATGTTTTTAAATGTTTATTTATAATTTTAATTTAATTGTAATATTATTGGAATTGTGTGTGTTTTAAAACATTGATTAATTGCTGCCTTGTAAGCCGCCTTGATTCTGAGGTAGAGAAAGGCAATATATAAGTAGGCTGAATAAATAAATAGTAAAAGTAAACATTCACACAATTAATATAGATGTGGACAAAGACTGGAGACACTACAGTTTGAGAACTTAGTGACCAAAATGGAACCTGAAAGTTAGAAATATTGAAAAAATGAAGCCATAAATTTGCAAATAACTTAAGTTTATGAAAGCTATGGTGAAAAATTGCATTAATACACTTAACTAATACTAGTTAGTTAAGCAATCCATGTCTATGCAGCTAAAAATAGGTTATCTAGTCAAAAGTTATTTTTGGTTGGGTGTATTATACCTTTATCTCACATAGACATAGCCCGCTGGTTACCTCCCCTCACCCACTGTTTAACTTCAGGAAGTAGCAAGTTTTCAGATACACTCACAAGGTTCTGTTTATAAGAATTACCTTTTCTAACATTCGAATCAAGGTCACATAATATTTTATGTTTTTTGTCACAGAAAAAGTTTGAAAAGGAACACATATTTAATTTAAATGAAGAGGAAGACTTAACACATTATGGTCACTCGCTAGCAGAGATTGAAAAACTTGATGACATTGTTGATAGTGACAGCGATACTGAAGAAAAAGGCATGCTCTCAGGTAAGAAGAGTCAAATATGCATTGTGATCCTTGATCCACATGTAAAACCCAATTGCGACATAATAAGGCCCCTTCCATTTCTGTGCCAATTTAATACCCATTATTACCAAACCTATGACTTAAAACCTGATTTGTGATAACTTATGAGGCTTCAATAGATGAAATTCTATTACGTCGTATTGTGTGTGTATCTACTATGTTATTTTCTTTTACTGCGGCAGCTGCTTGGATAATTTCATCTTTTTTAGAACACTGTGACTGAAATCGCCCATGTATTTAAGTGACAATAAGTCCCATTCAATACAGAGTTGTTTACTTCTGAATAAGCATGCACAATATTACTCCACTGAAAAGTTTGAACTTTTAGCATATAGTTTTTGCTGAATTTGTATGCTCGGTTTGCTATGTTTCTTTAATTTATCTTTTCTTTTATTTATAGAGGAATTAACAGCTACTCACTTTGGAGGAGGTGGGCTCCTTCGCAAGAAACCACTCACAGGGCAGCGAGATGAAGCAAGCGGACAAGCCAAGTCAAGGAAGGAGCTCATTGAAGAATTAATAGCAAAATCCAAGCAGGAGAAGGTAGGCTTTGTATTTCCTATATTATAATGGAATTCATTTGAAATTAAACATATGTATACACAGTCTTAATTTCTCTCAAATAGATAATGTTCAACTAATCCTAATTTTCCACATAGCATTTTACTTAATCCAAGTAACTTAAATACATTTTCAGTCTTAGTGCTGGGACTGATGTACATATTCATCACTTAAAACTCTAAAGCTCCAAATAATGGTCTAGATCAGGGGTCGGGAACCTTTTTGACTCAGAGAGCCATGAAAGCAAAATATTTGGAAACTTATTTCAGTGAAAGCCATCTATTATATAAAGGGGTTCCTGTCATGGAACGACTGTCCCAAACAGAGAAACCTTACAACGCAGAAACACCAAACTTGCCAACAGAAATAGGCCTCAAGCAAGGTACGTTTGTAGCAAAGAAACTTTCCCCCCCAAAACCTAAAAGGCCCCCAAAACGAGTAAAAAAACCTACATTTCCCAGCATCCTCCGGGGCTGCCAACGACTCTCCCAGCCTCTAGATTCTGACAACATAATTGGCTGCCAATAAGGGCGGATTTGCATAACTCCTGCACTGGCCAGCCAACATGAACATTCCGACCCATAATAAACTGTCAGAGGAGGATAAGACAAAGGGCTGAGGCACAAACACCCAAATCACTTCCCACAGAAAATCACAGACCACACCCAAAATTGACAGTAAGGCTTCATTAACTTAATTTCCCTGACCAGGCCTCACTTAATGGAATGCTGTTTACGCTCTGAATTGACAGTAAGGCTTCATTAACTTGATTCTCCCGACTACGCCTCAGCTCATTGGACATTGCGTATGGCCTGAATTGACAGTAAGGCTTCATTAACTTGCTGTTCCTGACTAGGCCTCAGCTCATGGGACATTGTGTATGGCCTGAATTTACAGTAACCTACCTTGGCACACAGAGCCCCTATGACCCACGCTACATTCTACTACAGTTTGGAGGAGGGTGGACCATGAATTATGGGACTTGAAATACCTCCATGGATAATAGGATTTGTAGTACTTCAAAACCCATCATTCCCCACAGACCACTGTGGCCCAGAACCAAGACCGATAAAGACCAAACTTGGCACACAATGCCCCCCATGACCCACACTCCATCCGACTGCAGTTCAGAGGAGGACACACCATGGATAATGGGATTTCAAGTACCTCCACTCACTTCCAAAGTTAACTTCCAAGCATCAACCTCTACATCAACACAGCAGACAGAAAGACAAAAAACATTGTATATCCACAAGCTATGCAGAACGCCAGCAACACCACACACCAACAACTCCACAGGACTCCAACATCCCACCCACCAAAACAACCTACAACAACACAGCCATGACCCCAACAACACCATAACTAACAACAACTCCAAACCTTACATACTCAGACTTCCTCGCATCTCCAAAATAGGGCACAGCAACACGTGCCGGGTACAGCTAGTATAATATATATAATATATTTTAAGACTGAATTCAACTAAATGTGAATATATACGTACATACTATGAGAAAAGGATTCCCCCGGCATAATGACGGGACACTTCAGATCTGGCTCTGTAAAAGGCACGCTCAGGACTCTGGGAAGAAAGAGAAGACGGAAGGAAGGGGGAAAGAAAGAAAGAAATAGGAAATAAAAGAGCGAGGGGGAGAGGAAGAAGGAAAAGAAGAACGAACTATGGAAAAGGAAGAAAAGAAAAGCAGGAGAGAGACAAGGAGGGGAAAATAAAGGAGGAAATGGGAAGGGAGGAAAGGAAAGGGGGGGGAAAGGAAAAGGAGTGAGGAAAAAATAAAATAATGAAGGGAAAAGAAGAAAAGAAAGAAGGGGAGAGAGGAAAGTGAAAAGAAAGGAAGGAGAAGGAAAGGAAGACTTGGGAGGAAAAGAATAGAAGAGGAAGGAAGGAGGAGGGAGGGAGAATGGATGAAAGGAAGGGGAGATAGGGAGGGAAAAGGAAGGAGAAGGAAAGGGAGAAAGAAAGGAAGGAAGAGGGAGAATGGAGGAAAGAAGGAAGGGGAGAGAGAGGGAAAAGGAAGGAGAGAAGGAAAGAATGGAAGAGGGAGGTAGGAACGAAGAGGGAGGGAGGAAAAAGAATGAAGGAAAAAGAGAGGAAAAAGGAAGGAAGGGGGAGGAGGGTGCGGGGCGAAGGCAGACCTTGGTGTTGACGTTGGTGAGGCAGTCCCTCTGGAAGGTGTCGAAGAGGCCGTGGCTCTTGAGGTGCCTGATGGTGAGGGCGATGAGCTGTGCGTCCCCTGGGGCAGCGAAGCCGGGTCCGCGGCGCCACGGCCAGGCCCGCTTCCACCGCCTCCCCCGAGGCCCGTGGTAGAGGACGAAGAGGAAGACGAGGATGAGGCACCGCCGCCAGGCTCCGCCATCCTTGGCGAAGTGGGCGCAGGGCCCCGAGAGCAGCGGGATATGGGGAAGAGGCGGCAATGGCGGCGCGGAAGCGGCAGTCGTGGTCCATTTGTGTCACTCCTCCCCGCTGTATGCTGGGAAACCGAGGCCCGGGCTGCTCTGGAGTGCCAGATCTGGCTCCCGAGCCATAGGTTCCCTACCCCTGGTCTAGCTTAATCAATCCCCAATAGAGGTTGGTTTTTTTAACTAATCGGTTTAGACCACAGGGAGAGATTGGAGGTTTTGGAACTTACTACGTTTTTGTCCATGACTCCCCTAACTCCCATAATCCTTCACCATTGACTGTGTTGACTGGGACTGATAGGATATGTAGGCCAAAATATCTAGTTGTATTGTTGCTTAGCCCCTTAGTTAGACATTGTCTGTCCTTTGTGTATACAGAAACCAAGAAAGATACCTGTGTATTTGAACCACACTCAAGTATTTACTTATTGCAAAAAAAACTCACGCATGGTTTGCTTGGTAGCTGTGCACAATTTTATTTTGTCTTCCTATAACAGAGAAGAATTTGTACGCAAGAGACCCAGAGCTTAACTGTCACATTTTTGTCTCTCTGGTTTCTTTTAGAGAGAGAGACAAACTCAGAGGGAAAATACACTGGAACTTACAGAAAAACTGAACAGTGACTGGAAAGAAATTCAAAGCTTTCTTTTGCACAGAACTTCCAGATCGGAAACAGAAAAACAAGTGGAGGAGAAGCCCAAGGTTTGTCTTTCATTAACAAATATGTTGTCATAGCTTCTCTTACTTCAAATCTTTCTGAGCTTTCTCTTTATTGTCTGTTGGTGATTCTGCTAGCTCTCTTAGTGCTAATTTACATGGTTGTGGGATCAAGCCTTTAGTTAATAAATAATACAGTACAAAAATAATTAAAGAACATTGTGCAATGACAATTCGGTATACAATTTTTGGATCATGAGATGATTTTATGCTTGTCTGAATGTTTGCATTTTATTGCATGTCTTATGTTTAGTGGTTTTAATTGATTTTAAGTTCATAGTTCTATGTAGTAATTAATTATTATGATTTCCTTGTGTACTGTATGTTGGCATTAAATTTTTGCCATTAGTATGTTGTAAACTGCCTTGAATCCTCTCGGGGGTGAGAAAGGCAGTATATAAATACAGTAAATAAATAATAAATTGAATGTTTGTTTATTTATTGTGAATGACTCTGCATCTAGATCGGCTCCCTCTCTGTTGGCATTTCGAAGGAAAGTGAAGACCTGGCTGTTTGAGCAGGCCTTTGAATAGGCAGTTAATTAATATTGGAATATGGAACAATTGGATTATGAGACCGGATCTTGTTTTTAATTATGAGTTGCAAATGAGTTGTTTATAATGATGTTTAATTGATTGATTGTTATTCTATTGTTTGTTTGTTTTTTAAAAAAATAATTTTTATTAAAGTTTTTATCATACATACATTAAAAAACATTCTATCTAGAGATTGGGGTAGGAAAAGAGTAGGGGCTACCTTGGAGGAAGGCATGGGGAAAGGTGACATGTAGGGTAAATTAGGAAAGTTGGGGAAGGGGAAGGGATCTGTGACTTCCAAATCATCTTTACTGCGTTTTTAATTTATTTTCTTCTTCCTTTGCTCTCTCAATATCGACTTCTTCCTGTCAGTACTATCAAATATTTTAAATAGGTCTACAGGAATAACTTTGAATAAATTTTTCACTGTTCCTTATAAGTTTCCTTAAATTCTTCTAATAATTTCCAGCTCGTTTTTAAATGGGTCTTCCATAAGATATTTTCAAGGCAAAAGTTAATTTGTCCATTTCTTTTATTTCTTCTACTTTTTTCAGCCATTCTTCTATTGTTGCCAGTTCTTTTTGCTTCCATTTTTTCGCGTGCGCCATCCTTGCCACCGTAGCCAAATATGTGAATAAAATATCTTGATTTTGGTCCAATTTCATTTCCTCATCTATTATTCCTAGTAGAAAATATTCCAGTTTCAAGCCTATTTTCATTTTTAATATTCTTTCACATATTTCTCGTACTTTTCTCCAATAGAGATTCACCCTTGGACGGGTCCACCAAGTATGATAAAATGTTCCCACTTCTTTTTCACATTTTCAGCATTTATTACTTGCTGTTTTATACATTAGTCCCAACTTATGTGGTGTTATATACTATCTGTAGAACATTTTATTCCAATTTTCCTTTATATCTGTAGCATACGTATACTTTATTTTTCTCTGCCATATTTGTTCTCATTCTTTTAATTTTATTGTTCTTCCAATGTTTCTTGCCCATGTTATACATTCTTTTATTGTCTCTTTTACTGTTGCCCATTCCAATAATTTATTATATTATTATATTGTTTTAATTTTTTTTGTGTTTTTTACGATTGAATTTGGCTATTGTTCACCACATTGAATCGCCTGAGGGCTGAGAAATTGCGGTACAGAAATGAAGTAAATAAATAAATCTAGGGGATGGACTGAGTTTTCCTGTGCCACACTCTCTAAATTTGGCTTATTTGTTAAATATGGTAGATATGAGATTCTTTACCAAAACATCCTACAAATGTAAGTCCTCCATGTAAACAGTATTTGTAACAATGGACAGTTGCAATAACAAGATCTGTGAAGTTTATCTTTGTGGGCTAATCTGTTTCTATAATCACATACAGTAAATGTATACTATACTTACATGTTTAGACAAAATATTGCCTAGCAAAATCATGGTACAGTTTTGATCTCAAGCAATTGGGGTGAATTGAGCCGTTCTGTATTATAGGAGAGTGTGTGTGTGTGTGTGTGTGTGTGTGTATATATATATATATTGCAGAGGGAACACAATTACTATAGCCATCGATCCTTTATGTGAAAATAGAAGATTTTATTCATTCCTGTTTTTTATCAGTGAAATAAAGATATAATCTGAGAAGGCCAAATGTGCTTTCAGCTTTATTCTACCGTATAATTCAACATGTGCACTCTATCTCTCTCTCTCTCTCTCTCTCTCTCTCTCTGATTTTCTTTTCAGCCTGATGAATATGATATGATAGTTAGAGAGCTTGGGTTTGAGATGAAGGTGCAACCCTCTAGTAGGATGAAAACTGAAGAAGAGGTGGCAAAAGAAGAGAAAGAGAGACTCCTAAAATTGGAGGTACTGTATTTTTACATACTGCATTGAATAAGCCTTGAGTGACTGTATTTTTTGATTCATGGTAATGTTTCACCTCTGTAACATGAATGCACATTGGTCAATTACACAGATATATAGGCATGGTATAATGGGGATATCAATGTTCCTCAGCCTGATACAGCATCTGGCAGGATATTTCCTATGTCTATAGAGTTCATTGCTAACATCCTCACTCCCTGCATAGAATTGCTCCAGAGTAAAAATATTAGTTGTTACTTTTTCTAGGCTGGAAGTACTATATAGTGTTCCCTCGCTTATTGCGGACTCGCTGTTTCGCTGGTTTCAAAAAAGATTAATTAAACTTGGTATTTTCACTGTTTTGTGGGGTTTTACCGCCGCTGGTCTATGAGGCGCTTTCCCTCCTCAGTCCTCCCTCCAGCCTTTCCTTCACTTTATTTTAAGATTAAAATGACTTAAAATAGTGTATAACTACTAAAATAATGTATAAATATTAAAATGAATAGAGCATCCCTACATCGCGGTTTTTCACGTATTGTGGGAGGTCCTGGAACGTAACCCCATCAATAAGTGAGGGAACACTGTATATATTTAACTCAAGGGAGGGCCATTTGAACATGGGAGGATTTTCCTCTGAAAAAAAATTGTGAATTGGTTTTGAATTGATTCCACCTTCTCCCCTTCCTCTCTATCTCATAAAAAGAGATCGAGCTTCCTTTCAGATTACTATATCTGATTTAATGATCAGTCATTTGTTTTTGGCCAGATTTATAGTGCCATTTGGGGGTGTATTTGTCTGTTCTAAAAGTCCCAACTGAAATAAGTGTTTGGTTTAATCTTATGCATTTTAGCGTCTTAGATCCATATGTTGCAATGAAAACAATGACTGCCCATGATTCATTCCTCCACAATCTAACGAACAATACTAACAGAGCAGGATTTTATCTTTACTTCCTGTGATAGACGGTCAGACCAGGTGTTTGTTTATAGCATTGTCTTGAATATATTTTTGTATTACAGGCTGACAGGTTACGTCGAATGTGTGGAGAAGATGAGCCAGAGACAAAGAAGACTCCCAAGCACATGTCAGCTGATGATCTTGCAGATGGGTTCCTTCTGGATAAGGATGATAGGCATTTCCTCTCTTACAAAGTATGTTCCTCTTGTTCTTTTTTTAAAAAAAAAACACAGTAGGTTTTAAAAATCTCATAAAGATTCAAGAGCAAATAGTTTTTGACTGCATAGCTGTGCTGAGTGTAAAATTCCAAATTTTGTTCTAAAAATGTCATGCACATTTGGGCATGATAGAAGCTTGTTGTTTTCCTACAGTTAGACCGAGGCCCACGTCAATTCTAGTCGTGTCCGGCTTTTGGGATGGTGCTCATCTCCATTTCTAAACCAAAGAGCTGGCATTGTCCATAGACACCTCCAAGGTCATGTGGCCAGCATGACTGCGTGGCATGCCATATCCTTCTCGCAGAAGCGGTACCTATTGATCTACTCACATTTGCATGTTTTCAAACTGCTAGGTTGGCAGAAGCTGGGGCTAACAGTGGGAGCTCACCCCACTCCCTGGATTCAAACCACCAACTTTTTGGTCAGCAAGTTCAGCAGCTGAGTGGTTTAACCCTCTGTGCCACGAGCAGGCCCTTCTATACTGCCATATAATACAGATTATCAAAGCAGATAATCCATATTATTATCTTTGAACCGGATTATATGAAAGCAGGTATTTTGGATGTTGTATGGCAGTGTGGAAGGGGCCTGAGTCCTTTGGAGAGCCTCTGTTTGATTAAATGATTGACTTAAATTGATCAATCAACTGGTCAGAGAGATCTTATGCAGCTGACACTTAGCCAGCTGCGCCACATTCCCGGTGTATTCAATGCCATTTAGACATACAACATATATAGAGAGACATAGATGCAATTTAACATTCCAATGTTTCCGGCTTCATGAAGGTATGCTTGATTCTGGCCACAGGGGGAGCTGCCGCTTCACCGTCTACTTGTGACACCGGGTCCTTTGATGGAGTATTTCCTTATTCTTCTGCACGCTGCTGGAAAGGTTTATGGTGTCGTAAATTAGTTAAATTAGCCTCCCCGTATAAAGTGGTACCTAAATTTCCTACTTCACAGATGCAGTTGTCTTTTGGGCTGCATAGGTCGATAGCAAGCTAGACTATTAATGGTCGGAAGCGTACTCTGATCTGGGCTGGCTTCGAACTCATGACCTCTCGGCTACTAACTAGCTGTGCCACAGCCTGGTCTTTCTGTGCCACAGCCAGGTTATTGCTTCTGTGGGAGGAGCACTGTAGGGAAGCCCTGAGAAAACTTCCATTCAGCCAGGTGCCTGAATGGAATCAAGCTGAATGCTATTGGAGTCAACTAGCCAACTGATTTTTTAAAAAAATTAAGTTGTTTTTCTTTCATCTCTTCAAAACCTCTTGTATATGACCCTCTACTTTTTATAATTAAAATTAAAGGGATCCGATCTCCAGTTTGAATCCCAACACAGCTCAAACTAACTGACAGAAAGAGTAGTTCAACTGTGATTCTAGACCAGGGGTGCCCACATTTTTTCAGCATACGAGCTACTTATAATAAAACCAAGTCAAAAAGATCTACCTTCCGTGCGCGCACCTCCCGCGAGGCGCACCGTCCACGTTTGCTTTCGGATGAGAGAGAAGCAGGGCGGAGCAGGAGGAGGGGTGGGGCTTGGCGCGGCCTGGCTCCGCCCCCCTCCGGCTTCAGCTCTAGCAGCAGCTGCTCCAGCCTTGAGGAGGGCAGGGCCAAGCCAGTGGTGGCGTAGCTAGCACAAGGCTGGCTTGGCCCTGCCCTCCTCAAGGCTGGAGCAGCTGCTGGGAGTGCCGAAGCTGGGGAGGGGGTGGGGCTTGGTGCTGCCTGGCTCCGCCCCCTCTGGCTTCAGCTCTAGCAGCAGCTGCTCCAGCCTTGAGGAGGGCAGGGCCAAGCCAGTGGTGGCATAGCCAGCACAAGGCCGGCTTGGCCCTGCCCTCCTCAAGGCTGGAACAGCTGCTGGGAGTGCCGAAGCTGGGGGAGGGGGCGGGGCTTGGTGTAGCCTGGCTCCGCCCCCCTCGATTTCCTTCAGTCCCGCGATCGACTTCCTGGGCAGCCCTGTTCTAGACCCAGAACTCAGGACCAGACTGTAAAAGATAGGTATGATAAAACTGGAAATGGCACAAATCTGTTAAGTAACTATTTAGTTCAGTTGCATTTATGAAGGTCTCTAAACAGAGGCTGGATGGTCTCTCTCTGGTGGCCCCCCGACTCTCGAACTCGCTCCCCAAGGATATCAGACAAGCCCCCGCATTGGCAGTCTTTAGGAGGAACCTGAAAACGTGGCTATTCCAATGGGCCTTCCATGAATAAAGTAAACAATGACCTGCTTTGACCAATTCCCTGCAAAATGCCCTCAGAAGCACTTTAACTACCGGTTGGGTTGATTTCCCCGCATTATCCTTTAAAACCCTCCTGCTAGATACATCCTACCTCTGTTCACATCAGTGTTTATATATTTTAAAATTTAATATATTACATCTGGCCCGGCCATTATGGTTTTAAACTTTGTGTGTTATTGCTTATATGTGAGTTATATTGATTGTATTGTCTTATTATTAGCTGCTGTGTTATTTTACTGATGTGTTATTGGGCTTGGCCTCATATAAGCCGCCCTGAGTCCCTTTGGGGAGATGGTGGTGGGGTATAAATAAAGTGTCTATTATTATTATCTCTTGCGAGTATGTGATGGTGCATTCCTGCCTGGGAGAATGGAATTGTGGCGCAGCTGGCTGGGAGTCAGCTGCATAAGATCTTTACTTACCAGAAGGTCATGAGTTTGAGGCTTGCCTGGGTCGGGGTGAGCTCTCAACCAAATTGTGTAGCTCATTGCTGACCTTTGCAACCCGAAAGACAGTTGCATTTGTCAAGTAGGAAATTTAGGTACCACTTTGTGGGGAGGCTAAATTTAACTGATTTACAAGGCCATAAAAATCTCCAGGAAGTATGAAAAAATGAAGAAATGCAACAGCTCCCCCTGGTGCCCAGAAGCTGGAATGTTAAATTGCCTCTGAGTGTCTGTCTATATATGTTGTATGTCTATGGCATTGAATGTTTGCTTGTATATGTGCATTGTGATCCGCCCTGGGTCCCCCGGGGGTGAGAAGGGCAGAATATATATGATGTAAATAAATAAAATAAAATAATAATTGGACTGTCTAGGCTTGGGAATCTCTAGGATTTTGTGATTCTGAGTCCTTTGATTAATATACATATCTATTAAATAGGATGGCAAACCAAATATTGAGGAGGATGAAAATGAGAAGAATGAAAAAGAGGAAGAAGGAAGTGAAGAAGAATCTGATGTTGAATCTGTTGACAATCATTCCGATTGTGAAGATGATGCGGAGGAAACCCATATAAGCGAACCACAGAAAAGGGAAATGAAGTGTAACAAAAATAAAATGCAAACTAA
This sequence comes from Anolis apletophallus, assembly GCA_030556195.1. Classification (NCBI taxonomy): domain Eukaryota; kingdom Metazoa; phylum Chordata; class Lepidosauria; order Squamata; family Anolidae; genus Anolis; species Anolis apletophallus. The sequence goes on from JARBWK010000009.1 coordinate 30,724,876, forward strand.
GGGACAAAGTGCTGCCAGGGAAGCTGCTGATCTGGAATTACCATATTTATTTGATGGTAAGGGAGGAAAATACTTTATTCAAATTGTATTGAATTTATTCTGTGGAGAACCATTGGGCTTTTATTTGACTGGTAGGATAATTTACAATATTTGTTCTTATAAAGAAATCTCATATATATATATATATATATATATATATATATATATATATATATAGTATATATATAAATCTCATGGCGGAGGATCTAAGGATAAAATATTATAAGTTTTGGAGTAGTATGAAAATCTGGATAAGAGATGCCTTATATTGTGTTGGATTAGAATATTTCAGTAAGATTTCATAGTTTTGCTGTTGCATAAAATATGTGGGAATTGATATGTCTGTTGTAATATTGCAAATATGTTGCTCTTTAGTCGCAACTCAAAGCTACTTGTTTTCCTTTGTAACCACCATATCACATTTTCCTCTGTCATATAAGGAATACAGTTGCTGTATGTTTTTCTTTTTCTTTTTTTTACAATAGCTCCAGATTCTTTTGAGCAACTTAAGGCTTTACTGTCAGAAAAAACAGTAGAAGATCAGCTACTTGTGATAGAAAGAATTCAGAAGTCCAATCACCCAAGCCTTGCCGTGGGAAACAAAGCAAAGCTAGAAGTATGCCTTTCCCATCACTCTTAACACTATTCAAAGAGCAATCTGGAAAAATGTTTTTCTTTATTTAAATGAAGCATATATACCATATATACTCGAGTTATAAGTTAACCCAAACATTTAAGAGCAAAAGCCTCTGGGATGTGTTATGCTTTTAGGACTGTGTAATAATATTCATTCTCGACATTCTTGTATTAAATATTCAGGCCTGTTTTCTAGAAATTATGTCTGGCTCACATGTAACCAGCAAGAAGGCAATTCAGGTGTATGAATAATACAATAATCAATTAATATCAAAAATAATATTGTATTCGCAAGTACACAATAGGAATAATTCACACTCCACAATGGGAACTAAATAGTGCAATGTCTTAAGTACAGTGCGATAGCATAATAGCAAAGTACATCACTGTGAGAACTAACAATCAGGTTAGGTACAGTTTGGCAAAGCACATGCAGTTTGTATATCACAATAATCCAATACAGCAGTCTGTGGCCGAGAAGAAAACGGTACCTTCACGGCTCCTGGGTCGCTACTGTACAAGTATACAATGGTAATACCTTTATAGGCACTTGAACAATGTAGGGAGCCAAGAATGAAGTCCGTGTCTAGCGGAAGAAGGGAATAGTTCACGGAGACAGCTCAGAAGTGCCCATATATGCAAGGCGCAGGTGCAGGCTCGCTCAATGGCGGGCCGCAGGGCAGGCTGGTCTTGGTAGTCCGTGAAAGACGCTCACTGGGCTGGTAAGGGCAATGCGCAAGCGCGGACACGCGCAGTGGCGTGCCGCAAAGGTGCTTGGTCTTAGTAGTTCTATCGAAGCCCAGGAAGTGTTCACAAATAGAATAGAACTGACAATACAGTAATGGGTAGACACAACCCCACAGGAGTCTCACCGAAGTGAAGATAGTGGGGAGAAGTGCCTGACGGCAGGAGCTCACCCCAAGGCCGGCGGAGGGCCGTTTCGTCACTGGGACTTCTTCAGAGGCAATGTATTGAACACAAAGACGTCCTCAAGGGTCTCAAGTCACAAGGAGGACGGACCATCCCATAGGCAGGAAACCAGTCCAAGATTACCGTATGTACTCTAGTATAAGCCAACCTGAATATAAGCTGAGGCACCTAATTTTACCTTTAAAAAACTAGGAAAACCTATTGACTTGAGTATAAGCCGAAGGTGGAAAATGCAGCAACTACTGGTAAATTTATTTATTACATAATTATAATAATACACTTTATTTATATTCTGCTCTTCTCACCCCGAAGGGGACTCAGTGCGGATTACAGGACACATACAGCATATAATTTCTGCCGATTATGACATACAAGACATACAAGGACATATATAACAACAACAGGAGGATCTTCTGGATCTTTCTGGATTGAGTCTGTTCATCTTGGCTTAACCGGGTGTTGTTGTTGTTATATTCGTCACTGGGTGCTGCTGCTCCATTCCGTCACAAGGGGCCGCTGTTGTTCCATCCTTGCTATCTCCCTCCTTCTTTCCGACAAGGAGCCTGTCAGCCAGCCGAATCCTCTTCCGGTACTCGTCTTCAATATTTATATTTATTGAAGTTAAAAAGTCCTTTTTTTAAAAGTTACCTCCCCCGCTTATGCGGTACCTAATTTCTACTTGCAGCTAGCTTTCGACAGCTTAGGTTAGCTGGGGCAGGGCTTACAGCTGACTTACCCAAGTCAGCCCGGGATTCGAACTTGCCAGTTCAGATCTTACAGCTTGCAGCTACAACTTTTAACCACTGTGCTAAACTCCCCGCCCTTCTCCCCACACGGGGACTCAGGGCAGCATTACATAAGCATCCGAAGATGCTATCCACATATATAGAGAGAGAGCGAAAGAGAGAGATTAAAACTATAAAAATCCATTTTAAAACATTATACAGATTCAACAATTTATTAACAATAAATTAACATGCCAATACGCCAAAGCCAAGCCAGGAGAATCCAGTGTCGCAGTGTCCAAGAAAGTTCCTCTTTCATATTGCCATTCCCCTCTAGTCAAACGCCTGGTTCCAGAGCCAGGTCTTCAGTTGTCTTCTAAAGGACAGGAGGGAGGTAGCCAACCTGATGTCCTTAGAGATGGAGTACCACAGATTGGGGGGCACTGCCGAAAAGGCCCTGTCTTGTCCCCACCAACTGCATTTGCAAAGCTGGCGGGACCAAGAGCAGGGACTCTCCTGATGATCTTAAGCTTCGTGATGGTTCATAACAGGAGATACGTTCAGACAGGGTAACCTGGGCCAGAACCTTTCAGGGCTTTAAAGCTTAAAACCAGCACGTTGAATTTCAAAATAAAAATAGATACCCTCTTCAATGTAAATGTGCTTACGTATCTTTCCAATAATAATAGAGAGAGTAAAATAATAGATAGAAATGTAATAATAAAATAGAGTAAAATTAATAATAATAATAAAATAATAAATGTAATAATAATAGAGTAAAATAATAAATGTAATAGAATAAAATAATATAAATGTAATAATGAAAATAGAGTAAAAATTAATAATAGTAATAGTAATTACAGCAAACAACAACAGAATAAAATAATAAACAACTTTGACTCACGTATAAGCCAAGAGGGGTCTTTTCAGCCTAAAAAGGCTCTGAAAAACTCAGTTTATACTCGAGTATATACGGTAAGTTGCTTTCAACAATTCCTTTTCTAATTGCCTTCCAATTATATTTCTTAGAAACTGTTTGCATTCCTTCTGGAGTATGTTGGGGAACTGGCATGTATGGAGCCACCTGAACTGAAAGCGATTGACAGCCTAGTCCCGTAAGTTTTGTAAAGTTACATTTTCATATTTCCGTGTATAAAGGAGAATGGGCTACAGTGTACACATATATTTCATTGTACTCTATATCCTTGTCTTGCCTCTGGTGGCTGGTAGTGTTTTGAGCTGGTATATTGGGCCACAGGGCAACTGAAAGTGGATGGAGCCAAGAATTGGCAACTTCTGAAAGCTCAGGGGCCATATTTGCCTTTTGCTGGATCTTTGCCTACCCAAATATTTTAATCATATACAGTATAATGACAGATCATACTTTCCAGAGACCTCTTGGAGTACAAGTTGCCCAGTATAATTTACTAGGCCCTCGGGTCACCTCTTGATTCTAAAAAAGAGGTTTCTGTAGATACAATATGCTGTTAATATTAATATTATTTTTTAAAAAAGAATTATAGGATCTGGAGGGATTCACTGTAGATCCTGAAAATCATAGTATTGAATTATGTCCAGTCACATTCTGGCATCCAAATTTCATTTTTTGAACTACGTAGATTGCATTTTGTGGGCAAGTTCAGATTAAGCAAAATAATAGTTTTAGGTCTTCTTTTCTGAAAGAAGAAAACAGTTGGAATCCCAAAGGCCCGAATGGCATGCTATTGTTTAACTCTTGACTAATTAATGTTGTGTTTAAGGAGAGAAAGTACAGTGTTCAAATGTTTAAACATTGTACTGACGTCACTCTATTGTTAACAGGACCTTGTATAATCTTTGCCAGATGTTCCCTAAAGCTGCAAGTAATCACGTTAAGTTTATTCTTCAAGATGCTGTTCATGACTTGGAAAAAATTCAAGAAGTTAAAGGCTGCATGCCCTTTCCAGGGTTAAATATGGTAAATTTTGTTTTGTTTTATTTACTGCGCTTAATTATTTTCAAAGTAATTCTGATAGTTTGCTGTAAATGGTTTTATAATCATTATATCATTTCATCTAAAAAGGAATTCAAATGGTTGAGTGAATGTAAAGGAAAATGTAGCTTTTAAACAGTATACAAATCTTCGAACAAGATGCTATGAGCATACAGCATAATAATGATAACTCTTGAGTCCATAGGCCAGACTCTTAATGCTTTGCGCACATCTATGACAGGCATCCTCAGAGGTTGTGAGGTCTGTTGGAAACTAGGCAAGTGAAGCTTCTATATCTGTGGAATGTCCAGGGTGAGAGAAAGAACTCTTGTCTGCTCGAGACAAGTGTGAATGTTGCAATTGGCCACCTTGATTAGTATTTAATGGCCGTGTAGCTTCAAAGCCTGGCTGATTGCTGCCTGGGGGATCCTTTGATGGGAGTGTTAGCTGACCCTGATTTATTGTCTGACATTTCCCTATTTTTTTGGTCTGGAATGTCACCCTGGAAATGCGTCTGAAACATGGCTATACAGCCCAGAAAACTCGCAGCAACCCATTCAGAGAACCGTTTGCAGATAGCTACAGTAAAAAGAAGAAAGGACTTTACACACACACAGGATTTGAATACGTCAATCCACCACCAAGTCTAAAATAATTGATAAATGAACGTTCATGTCCTACTGAAAACCTAAACAGTGGGTAGGGGCATGCTGATAGATGGCAGGGGAAGGAAGGAATTCGCCTATTTTGTTATTATAGTATCCTAGAGCAGTGATTATCAACCCTTTTTGAGCCACGACACATTTTTTACATTTACAAAATCCTGGGGCACACCACCAACCAAAATGACACAAAATGACACTCTAACACAGTAATACATATAATTAATATGTTTTTAAATGTATTTATACAGTCACTTATGTGAAACCTGGGCCTGTTTCGATGAACACAAAATAGATATTCTGGCAAGAATGGTAGAAATACACACATGAAGCTCTTGCTCAACAGCTGTCAATCTCTCTCTGTTTTTAGTTTTCTTTTTTCTTTTGTCCACCACTCATATTACGGCCTTCATCTGTGTCATAATTTTGTCCAGGGCCCTGTTTGGCATTTGCATTTTCCCTTCTCAAAATCTTCTCCATCACTGTCACTCGCTTGTCTTGCTGTGATCCCAAATTGACGCGCAGCTGCAGCACTAACTCTAACTTTGTTTACTTCGCTGCGTCTGAGCGAATCCAAGATGGCGCAACCATAACACTCTCGCGTCACTTCTTAGATGACGTGAGAGTGCTATGGTTCCATTTCTTAAAGGGACAGATGCTCCTTATAGTTTATATATGAATGAAGTTCGAAAATAATTTCCCACGGCACACCTGATGATCTCTCACGGCACACTAGTGTTCCGCAGCAAACTGGTTGAAAATCACTGTCCTAGAGTGTGTAGTATGACCGACAAGTATGTGTTTGCAAAAATACAAAGTTTCAAAACATTTCTCAAAACCAGCTCAATGAAGAGTGAACATGTTCATTAGCCAGAGAAGAGTGCTTCTTTGATTCTGACCACTTATACCACCGGTTCTCACCTTGGGGGTCGTGACGCCCAGGGGGATCGTTTGGCCATTTCGGAGGGGTCGCGAGGCCGCCTCCTTTGGCCCCGCCCCCTTTGTCTCCCTTGCCTGGCTCTTGCCACAGGGTCGTGAGCCAGGCGAGGAACGCTCCACAAAAAAACACATCCTGCATATCAGATATTTACATTACGATTCACAACAGTAGCAAAATTACTGTTATTAAGGAGCAACAAAAATAATTTTATGGTTGGGGGTCACCACAACATGAGGAACCATATTTAGATGTCGCAGTGTTAGAAAGGTTGAGAACCACTGACTTATACTGTAGTAGTATGCAGAGGAAGATGTAAGAAGAGTTCATCATTTTTCTCATAAATATATATAAGTGGTCAGATCCAAACAAGCACATATATATTATTTCTATATTAGAAGATATAGGCAGCTGCATGGAGTTGATTTTTTAAACAATGGGATAAAATCTTTTTTGTGTGTGTGTCCCTTGAAACCATCCAGCATAGATACTTCTAACAGCTAGTAAACTGGCTGGGATTTCTGGGAGTTGTAGGTCAAAACACATGGTGACCCACTGATTTAGAGCAAGTTGTCTAGGAATTGCAGGAAGTTGTTAGGGAGAAATAATCACATAATTGCCATGTAGTTGCATTGTTGAGAACATATTGCACTGGGATCAAGTCAGGATCATTTGTTTAGTGTGAGAATAATGCCAAACTGGGTACGCACCCATCTTTAGTGTACTCCTAAGTTATTGCTTAATTACATACATTGCTAAGCAGATGTCATTTGTGCCCCTTTAGTTAACAGTGAATTTTTACCCTTTCAGTTCATATATTTGAAAATTATTGCGGCACTTTTTCCAACCTCTGATTTCTGGCACCCAGTCGTAACACCATCAGTGGTATATATGAGCTTGCTGCTTACAAAGGTATGTTTACAATATTTTTCAGAATTTCACATTTCCATTCGCTAGCAAGAGTGTGCAAAGATCCCTATACAGTTCTGGCCCAGTTTACCTGTCCGAACGTGTCCTCCTCTATGAACCATCACAGACGCTAAGATCTTCCAGAGAGTCCCTGTTCTCGGTACCGCCACCTTCGCAAGCATGTTTGGTGGGAACGAGAGACAGGGCCTTCTCTGTGGTGGCCCCTCGGCTATGGAACTCTCTCCCGAGCGAGATCAGATCTGCCCCTCCCTCCTGTCCTTTAGGAGGCTAGTGAAAGCCTGGCTTTGGAAGGAGCATTCCCGAATAAGGACCGAGACTGTTTTTAGACAAAGTTAATGACCACATATATGGATTGAGTTGAAATTGATTTTAATTGGTGATTGGCTTTAATGTATTTTATCTTTATGTATTTTGTCTATTTGCATTTTAACTTTTTATTGTGGTACTAGCTGAGGACCCGGCGGTGCCCGGGTTATTTGAGGAAGGCATTGTGTGCCAAGGTTGGTTCCTATTAGATGTGTATGTGGCTTGCAGTGGTCTCAGGAAGTTAGTGAAGGTACTGCAAGTCCCATTGGCCATGGTCCATTCCCCTCCCAACAGCACCAGGATGTAGAGTGGGTCATGGGGGCTCTTAGTGCCACGTTTGGTGTTGATCATTCATTGGATGAGGGTCGCAGTAGTCTCAGAAGGTGAGTGAAGGTACTTCAAGTCCCGTCATCCATGGTCCATCCCCCTCCAAACAGCACCAGGATGTAGAGTGGGTCATGAGGGCTTTGTGTGCCAAGTTTGGTCTTCATTAGTCATTGAATGAGGGTCGCAGCAGTCTTGGGAAGTCAGTGGAGGTACTTCAAGTCCCATCATTCGTGGTCCATCCTCCTCAATACTGCACCAGAATGTAGAATGAGTCATGGGGGCTCTGTGTGCCAAGTTTGGTCTTGATCAGTGTTTGGATGAGGTTGGCAATGGTCTGGTGAAATGAGTGGAGGTACTTCAAGTCCCATCATCTGTGGTCCGCCCTCTGAACAGCATCAGGACGTCCATTGGGTCATGGGGGCTTTTTGTGCCAAGTGTGGTCATGATTATGCACTGGATGAGGGTCGCAGTGGGCTTGGGAAGTGAATGGAGGTACTTGAAATCCCATCTTCATGGTCCATCCTCCTCTAAACTGCAGTAGGATGGAGTGTGGGTCATGGGGGTACTGTGTGCCAAGTTTGGTCTTGTGGTTCAGGGCCGCCTTGGTCTGTGGGGAATGAAGAGTTTGAAAGTACTACAAATCTCATAACCTGTGATGGTACTTCCAAGTCCCATCATCCATGGTCCTCCCTACTCCAAACTGCAGTAGAATGAATCATGGGTCATAGGGGCTCAGTGTGCCAAGGTTGGTTACTGTTAATTCAGGCCATACACAATGTCCCATTAACTGAGGCCTAGTCAGGGAAATCAAGTTAATGAAGCCGTACTGTAAGTTTAAAAGGCCGAATGGCAGGCAGCCATTTTCTAAAAGCTGAGGGGAGGAGAAAACAGGAATCCATTTTGTTTTCACAGAGCCAAGTGGGGAGGGAATGTTGATGGTGCATTTTTCCCCTCAGTGGGAAGAAATCCTGTTGTTTGAATGTAGAGGCCTGGATTCTGGGATGCTGGCTAATCAGTGGCAATCAATGCCCTCTGTCTGGTGCCTTGGAATTTTGGAGTGGCGAGGCTGGCCAATCAAAGGACTTTATGCAAATAGCTGGCACTTAGAATTTTGGAGTGGCGAGGCTGGCCAATCAAAGGACTTTATGCAAATAGCTGCCACATATCCGCCCTTCCGCCCTCCGCACACATACATACATACATACAAACATTCCGCTTTATTAAGGTACACAGATGTTGTTTTAATGTGTTTTAATTGCATTGAATTTTTGCTGTTAAGGCCGGTCTGAGTCCCTCTTCCGGGATGAGAAGATCGGGATACAAAAGTTTTAAATAAATAAATATTCACTATATTTTAGCTAGTAATCAATATTATCTGTAAGAATAAAATCCACTTGAGTGTCTCATCGGTTGCAAATACAATGGCATAAAGTTCTTAGAAAAAACTTTTCCCTTGGAAGATGCTGTTTCTACATATTTAAAACAAAGCGGAACATTCTTTGTAGATGCTGAATTCCTGGTGCTCAATTAGGCATGAGCGATAACGTAAGGTTGATTTTCAGTAATTTGTAATTCTGTGTGTGTTTTAGTGCCCAGTAACAACATTACAAGATGTTGTCAGGGGATTGTGCATTTGCTGCCTCTTCTTGGAATACATATCTTTGTCTCAAAGATTTGTTCCAGAACTTATCAATTTTCTTTCGGGAATTCTTCACATGGCTGTATCCAACAGAAAGGAACAAGGTAAAAGATTCTACTCCTGACTTGCAAAAAGGTGCCCCCATCCTTATACATGCCATATTATTTTTTGTGTGAAAGATGACGAATCCATGTTTATTACTCTCTTAGTCAGCCATTTGTGTCTCTTCTGATGTGTAGTCTTCTGCATTAATGGGCAGAGCAGTCTGCATGAAGGTATTTTACTTCTGCTGTTTTCCTTCTTGACGCACAACTTTTTTTTTGTCTTTGATCATACTGTGGACTTATTCACAACTCTAATCAAGTCAAAGCATAACAAAAAAATGGACTAGAATTAATGAGTTCTTTGAATAAGAACATAAGAAGAGCCATGCTAATGACCTCAGCCCATCTAGTCCAGCATTCTGTATCCAGTATAATCAGGTGACCTTGACCCCCACAACCAGCAGGGAAATTGCCTTTCCGAGGTGGCACTTGAATGTCCTTAATCAGGTATTGGCTTGTTTTCCGAAAACATAATTTACAAATATAGATTTGAAAGTGTTTAAATGTAAAGTTGATAATTGTTTGTTGGTTCTTTTTAAAATTACAGCAAACTTTTATCTATGAGAAAGAGACAAACAACAAACTTGATACAAATTAAATTGTAAAAATCCATTAATATCACAGAGAATGATTATGCATACATTTTAAATGTATGGCCATGATCATTTAAATCAGTGTTTTTCAACCTTTTTTGAGCCGCGGCACATTTTTTACATTTACAAAATCCTGGGGCACACCACCAACCAAAATGACACAAAATGACACTCTAACACAGTAATACATATAGTTAATATGTTTTTAATGTATTGAAACTTGGGCCTGTTTTGATGAACGCAACATATATATGACTTCCTCTCACATTTATACATGGCTATCCTGTCTTCTCTCAGCCTTCTCTTCTTCAGGCTAAACATGCCCTGCTCTTCAAGCCGCTCCTCATAGAGCTTGTTCTCTAGACCTTTATGAAATTTCACCCGGAGTGAAACTTGCTTCCAGTTAACTATGGATGTTATGAAGCTGTTATAAACAGTTCATTTGGGGGGGGGGACTCTTGTAAAATCCAGTAAAATAGTAAAAAAACCAAACCAACCACATTTCCAAGCGGAGAGGCTCAATTTGTTTCTTTGAAACCTGTGAGGGGGCTGCTAGGAGGGGGGAGAGTGCCAATTTCCCACGGTACACCTGATGATCACTCACGGCACACTGGTTGGGAAACACTGATTTAAATCATAGCATAAAATATCGCAATATTCACCATGAATTAAAAAAACCTTCTGTTTCTTTAAAGAATAACTACATAACTTCAGCTGATGCAAAGTGCAGCAGCCAGTTGCTAACAGGTCCACATCCTACAAGTCTGATACTGAAAGGTCTGCATCGATTACCAGTTGCTTTTTGGACCCAGTTCAGAGTGTTGGCTTCAACTTCTAAAGCCCTAAGGTGCTTGGGTCTGCTTATTTGAGGAACCGCTTGTCTTTAGGAGAAGCTTAAAGGCCTGTTTAATCGGTACATGGAAGACGAGTGTCACTTTTGTTGCTCCCAAACTGTAGAATACTTCACCATACCTTTGCAATCTGCCCATTTAAATTGTTCCGATGACTGTACAGCCATCCCTCAATTTTTATACATTTTACTTCTGCGGGTTTGATTATTTGCAAGTTTCATCTACCATAAATGTAGATGAAACTTGCAAATGTAGAATTGTGTATATCTGAATGCTTGAGAATCTATTAAAAATATTTACATATCTTAATGTTTAATGGCAGTTCAAATTGATATTGTCTACATTCTTCTCTTCCAGGCTATACTTTGATATATCCTTTTGGGTCATTAAAGAACCAGTTAGACCTACTTGTGGTCTCTGAAAAAGCAGACAGTGAAACTTGGCAAAAACAGAGTTTTCCACTTCATATCATAAACCGGTTAAAAGAAAAAAACAGGACAGAAATGAATCATCTTCGGTATGTGAGGGATGTACAATTATATGAGAAATCAGTTTTCAGGGAGGAAGAGTCTGGATAAGGAATGGAGGGGTGGGGGAGACATGGGGGGTATGGTAAGGGATGGTAGTGCTGATAGATATTAGGATAAAGGGATTAGGGTGAATTTGTTGACTTCCCATCTTCTCATTCCTGGGAAGTTTCATATTTTATCTCTCCTTCTTGGTATGATCCTCTTCTTCTTGTGGTTATATGTTCTTTTCCTCCTCTTAATATGAGGGCAGGTCAATAAGTCCGTGACTTTTTGAATTTCCCACCTCTTAACTGAAAGAGCCACACTGCTCCTGTCAACAGGCATCTGTCAGTTGACTCCTGTCAAAATTTGAAGAAGCTGCATCATTTAGTTTGTGTTTGACAGCCACTGATAGCAGACTACCGCGTGATTTGAGGAGAAAATGGAAAAAAGTGAATTTTGTGTGTTCATTAAGCATTATTTTTTACGGGAAAAAACCATCACTCAAACCAAGGTTAAGCTTGATAAATACTATGGGGACTCTGCACCATCAATTTCAATGGTAAAAAAGTGGTTTACTGAATTTCGTTGTGGCCATACAAGCACAGAAGATGCCGAACGTTCTGGACGCCCAGTTGAGGTCTCTACATCCGTAACAATTGAAAACATTCTCGATATTGTGTTGGCCGATCGGAGATTGAAAGTGTAAGAGATTGTGGAAGCCATAAGCATCTCACATGGCTCAGTGGTTTCAATTTTAAATGATCACTTGGGTATGAGAAAGCTTTCCGCAAGATGGGTGCCACGTTTGCTTACCATCGACCACAAACACAATCGTGTGACAATTTCACAGGAATGTTTGCCATTGTTCAACCGCAATATGAATGAGTTTTTGCACCATTTCGTAACTGTGGACGAAACGTGGATCCACCACAACACACCAGAGACCAAACAGCAGTCAAAACAGTGGGTTTCTCGGGGTGAATCAGTGCCAAAGAAGGCCAAGGTGGGTTTGTCAGCCAATAAAGTCATGGCGACCGTTTTTTGGGATGCACGCGGTATAATCCACATTGACTACCTTCAAAAGGGTAAAACAATCAATGGCGAATATTATGCCCACTTATGGGCTCGATTTAATGAGGATTTGGGCGGGCGGGAAACGATCACATTTGGCCAAGAAAAAAGTTATTTTGCACCAGGACAATGCAAGGGTGCACACATTTGCAGTTTCCATGGATTGGGATATGAATTGCTCCCTCATCCACCCTATTCTCTGGATTTAGCCCCGAGTAACTATTTCTTGTTACCAAACCTGAAGAAATGGCTCAGCGGAAAGAGATTTGACTCCAACAATGAAATCCTCTCACAAACAAATACCTATTTTGATGACCTCGACAAATCTTATTTTTTGGAAAAGATAAAAAAATGGAGAAACGTTGGACAAAGTGTATAGAGCTCAAAGGAGACTACGTTGAAAAATAAAATGATTTTTTATCCAAAAACTTATGTTTCATTCAAAAAGTCACTGACTTATTGACCCATCCTCGTATTAACATTTTTCCTTGTTCCAAAATTTGGTTAATAAACTCCAATCTGCTGTTAGATTTGTTTGTATCTTTTGCTTTTTCTCAAAATGAATGCTGTTATGTGTTTTTAAAATCATGGCTCCACCATAATATTGTTGTAGAGGTCATAATGAGTGACTATTGTTTTACAGGTTATCATGCCTAGGCCTGTGCCTGGATCTGATAAAGAGATGTGCATGTCTGTATGGATCACTCCCATCTTTCCATGAAATAGTACAGCCCATTGAAATATTGCTCATTGCTCATATACCAGTGAAGCAATACCCTCAACTACTGCAGGTAAAGACCTGATAATGCCTCATTTAGATTTAGTCTGCAGAAAGTACGTTGTCCCTTACTGTTCATTCCAAACTTTATTAGTGTCAAGTCTGTCTCTCAAAATAAGTCCCAACTTTGAAGAATGGAAGAACTTTATTGAAAGCAACTGTAGAGGTTCTGCACACTATCATGAATTAGATGTGAATGTGTGTGTACACACACACACGTTATATGAGGTTATGGTATTGTAAAGTAAAAACAAAATAATTAAGCAGTTATTGCATATTGAAACCCCCATGTGACTATTGGCCACTCTGTAATATATCTTAAGCTGAAGATAACCATTGTTAACTAACATATATACCTGGAGTTGCCCAGGTTGGGCATTTTGCAATGCAGTTTATTAGGAATACTCATTGTTTGCTTTTTTGATTTTATGAATGGTTCTATTAGAAAAGGCATTCACTTATAATGGGAGCTTTTATTAAATCATACAGCTGATGGACTGTAACTCCCATCAGCTCCAGATCTGCCTGGCTACAATTCCCATGACCCCACATTTGCCCAGTTACAACTCCCATCAGCCCCACATTTGGTTGGGATGAAACTTATGACTCTCTTAACTAGTCAGACAGCTCTGCCATCTTTTTGGGCTGCAACTCCCATCATCCCCAGCCTGTCTAGCGAAGGGTGTTGGAAGATGCAGCCTCCCAAGTAGGCCGACCCATCTGACCAGTTAGCATTGCTGCGTCTTCAGTCATGGGTGGGAATTAGGTGGATCTCTGGATGAACTCCAATTCCCATCAGCCTCTATCCCATCAACCTCCGGCTGGACTCCAATTCCCATCAGCCTCTATCAGTCTTCTCATAATGCCTGCCAGTATTTTAAATTGAATCGTGAAAGTTATGTGCACTAAGTTTGGTCATGTGCCTGGACCACAATGCCCACCATCCTCTATCTTCCCCCCTCCCTCCCAATCCTGCCAGTAATTGAAGTTATGATCCATCAACCCATGTAGGAGGCTTTGTCAAACATACATACTTTGAATTTTATTTATTATTTATTTATTATTTATTTATTATTTCAATTTATATACCACCCTTCCCAAAAAGGCTCAGGGTGGTTCACAACAATGAATACACAACACAACTTAGTTAAAAACAGAATAAAAACAGATTAGGACCAGAATGGAAAGCACAAACTTAGAGATTAAGTGCCTGGCGGAACAGGCTGGTCTTGTATTATTATTGTATGTATATAGATAATAATTCAAATCCCTTTAGAAATTGGACTCTCTTGACATTTTCAGGAATTGTGTGATGATGTTCTGAAGCAGCTGAAAGTCAAAGGGCAATATTGCCCATTAGTGTGTGAAAAGAAAAAGCCGGTGCCTTTGAAGCTGTTTACCCCTAAAATAGTGAAAGTGTGAGTATCTCTTGTTCTGATTGATGTAAGCTTAAAATCATATATCTAATTTTCTTCTATGCCTGTAAAGCTGTGATGCATTACAGATTGCCTATTCAGAAATTGAAGTGGGATTGGCAGTTACTTTGTTATGTATTTCTATGTGTTGACGATTCCAGTTGAAATTGATTCAGGCGATGAATGAAAGGGGGAAATGGAGAAAATATATATCAATCTAACATTTGCAACAAGATTGCATCGCATCCTACATAAGTATGAGTAAGAGACAAAATGACTAGTGATAACTATTTTGCATACTGGCACCACACATCCAAATATCTTTATTTTATAGTAGCCTCTGCTTCTGGAGTTTTTAGAATACCATATTTCACCAAATCTAAGATGCCATGAAATGCAAGGCTCATCTCATTTTTTGTTGCTTAAATTGGGGGGGGGGGGGGGAATCTTGTAATATTTTTTAGATTTTCCTTTGCATGCACAGTACATTGGTGTTTTTTTCAACATGGAAGTCATCTTTTGGATTTCTTTCTACCTCTACGGGCCTTTGAATAGGCAAAGGAAGGAGGAGGTGGGGCTTAGCTCCACCAGATCAGCAAAAGGTGGGGGTTGGCCCTCTTACTTCTCCTCTCTGAGATAAGCCAAGCTTTTTTAAAAAAACAGAACTGTTTGGGTCTGGGGTTCTTTCTCCTCCTTCTCCCTCCGAGGTAGGCACTTTCCTCCCCATTTTAGGGGTTCAAAAAACCCACAAATCTAAAATGACATTGATTGCAAGGAGTATCCCATTTTTGGAGCCCCTACAAAGGGAAAAAATGTGCAACTTAAAATCAGTAAGCTGTATTAATGTTTCTCTTTTAGAGAAATCATTGTCAGTTTTCAATCTTGTGACCTGTAACTTCAGAAACTTTGCCTGGCCCAAAGAGATGTGGCCAGATTCTTAACCAAGACACGAACACCCCCAACCCCTCTGTGCAACAGCTGCATTTTATAATAATAATAATAATAATAATAATAATCCTTATTTATAACCTGCCACCATCTCCCCAAAGGGGACTCGGGGCGGCTAACATGAGGCCAAGCCCAAAATAATACAACATGATTAAACACAGAATAACAAAACAAAAAATTGCTGCCTCTTTGTTTCTGGGCACAATTCAAAGTGCTGGTTATGACCTATAAAGCCCTATATCATCATCATCATCATCAGTTTCTCACTTGTTAATCGCCCTCCATTAAAATGCTCCAGGCGATTTACATAAAACAATTGCATTAAAAAACACACAATACCAAATAGACTGCATTAAACATTAAAAGCTCTGCTAAAAAGCCAGGTCTTGAGTGCCTGAGCAAAGGGTTGCAGGTCACGCATGGCCCTCAAGTGGGGAGGCAAGACAGGGGCAGAGATGGAGAAGGCCCTGCGTCTTGTGCTCTGGAGAAGTACTTCCCTGGGGCCTGGAACATACAGTAAGTTTAGTTGGAGGAGTCGTGGCGACCACTGGCGGCGAAGAGGGGAGAGGCGGTCTCTGAGATATGCTGGCCCCTGACCATAAAGCGCCTTAAAGGTCAGAATCAACAACTTAAACAAGGCCCGGAATTCTGTTGGAAGCCAGTGCAAATGTAACAGAGTTGGAGTTATGTAGCATCTCAAAGGTGTTATTGCAAGTAGCCTAGCAGCCACATTCTGAATAATGCAGATCCACCGAGTAGTTAACAGGGGAAGGCCAACATACAAGGCGTTACAATATGGCTCAGGTCCAGGCTATATGGCAGATTGTATCTCTTAATATAAATCTGTGCAGGCCTTGAGATCATCAGAAGAGACCCTTCTTTCAATCCCACCCCCATTGCAAGCTCGGTCGATGGGAACAAGAGAACAGACCTTCTCAATGGCTGCTCCTCAATTCTGGAACTCCCTTCTTCCCAGGGAAGCCAAAATGCTATCATTCTGGTGACAAGCTGAACCTTTAAATTTAGGCAGGCTTTTGAAGAAGAAAGCGTTTAAAATCATGCCAAGGGGTGTTGTGTGGTGTTTTATGTATTTTAAATTGCTTTAAATTGTTTTAATTATTCATTTTTAAATAGTTCTAGGTTTAATTGTCTTTTAATGTTTCTACTTAATAGGTTTTAAATTTTATATTGCATTGTTTTTTATCTTTGTTGCTGCTTGCAGTCTCTTTTTTTTAAAGGCAACATAATTATAATATAATTAGGAATATAAGTGAAAGGTCTTCATCACCTATTAGACCTCTGAGAATTAGCTGGTAAGAAGCTCTGGAAGACAAAAGTCTAAATTTATCAAAACGGAAACCTAAAAGGTGTAGGTGAAAAACCGTATCTGCTCTGGGACATGACTCCTGGATCATTGGCAGAAAGGCACTCCTGTCATAATTTTTGAGCTGTACATAGTGTTTGAAGAGGTTTGATAAGTAAGTTTTACAAAAATTTCAGTCACACAGCTACCTTGCTAGCGTGACGTTGTCCCCAACTTGTGAAAATGTGGCGTAGCTGGCTAAGTGACAGCTGCATAAGAGCTCTCTGACCAGTAGGTCATGAGTTTGAGGCCTGCCCGGGTCGAGGTGGGTGCTCGACCTTTAAGTGTAGCCTGCTGTCGACCTTTGCAGCCCGAAAGACAGTTGCATCTGTCAAGTAGGAGATAAAGGTACCACATTAAGTGGGGAGGCAAATTTTGACTGAATTATGAGGCCATTAAAGAACTCCAGGAACGCTGAGGAATGCGGAAGGAACAACAAGGGACGCTGTGATTGCTGAGAGATGAGTGCGTCAGCTCCCCCTGGTGGCCAGAGTTTGCCTCTGTTCGTCTATATGTGTGTATATGGAAACGGCAGGGATTGTCTGCTAAGTATGTGTACCTGTAATCCACTCTGAGTCCCCTTCGGGGTGAAAAGAGCGGAATATAAATAAAGTAAATAAATTAATACATAAATAAAAGTACTGGAAGCTCTGTTACAAAAATCATGTTTCACCTAAATACAGCAGATAAGTGTTTTTGAGATGAATACTTTCTAATTTCAGCCTGGAATTTGGAAGAAAGCAAGAAAGCAATAAGAAAGAGCAGGAAAGAAAACGTCTCATTCATAAGCACAAACGTGAACTTAAAGGAGCCGTTCATGAGATCCGCAAAGATAACCAGTTCCTTGCTAGGATGCAACTAGCCGAAATCATGGAAAGGTAATTCATTGTTGTTTTTATGTTCCATTTAATTCATGTTGAGAGGAGTAAGGACCTGATAACACAGATTACTCCAATCAAGTGTGCCCAGATAGTTGGGATGCATCACTCACGATCCCTCACCGTTCTCTGTGTTACTTTGAGACTAATAGGAGTTGCAGTTCAAAAGATCTGAAGGGCCCTGGGTTGGAAATGTTTGTGTAATGTGGATTTACATAATTTCTCAAAACTTTTGTTCTCACCTTGCTTTTCAATAAAGCATAATTATAAGTTGGCACACGAAATTCCCCTATATTCTCAAGCCATAATGTTCTTTATTCTAGTCAAAGACTTCAACCTGTATTGAACGTAGTACACTCCAAGGGGGCAGTGGGAGGCTCAGGGGAATTTGGGGGGCGGTGAACCCCTTTATGGGGGCGGAGAACGATTGGCCATTTAGGAGGGGTTGTGCGGCCTCTTCTTTGGCCCTGTCCCCTTGGCTTTGACCCCCACATGCAGTGCAGTGCGAAGGCTGCAGTGCAAAGGCCTCTGCATCCTCCGGCCAAGCCTCCCCGCCACCGTAGAAGAAAGCGCAGCCTTCCCCGGCGGAGGCAATTCATTCCAAACCACTCCAGTATTTTCTGTTGGTCATGGGGGTTCTGTGTGCCAAGTTTGGCTCAATTCCATTGTTGGTGGAATTCAAAATGCTCTTTGATTGCAGGTAAACCATAAATCCCAGTAACTACAACTCCCAAATGAGAAGGGCTAGTTTCTCAAAACTGCACCAGTGTTCAAATTTGGGCCTATTGAGTATTCGTGCCAAGTTTGGTCCAGATCCATAGTTGTTTGGGTTCTCAGTTCTCTCTGGATGTAGGTGAACGACATCTCCCCTAAATCACTGCCAATTCCTCCCAAATCTCTCCAGTATTTTATGTTGGTCATGTGGGTTCTCTGTGCCAAGTTTGGCCTAGTTCTGTAATTTATGGGGGTCTCAGTGATCTGTGGAAGTCAGAGCTGAATTGGTCGAAGGTACTGCAAATCCCATCATCTGTTGTCCATACCCCTCAAACATATTGTTTTTGTGATTAATCACTATGCTTTAATTATGTTCAATTTGTAACAATGAAAATACATCCTGCATATTAGATATTTGCATTAGAATTCGTAAGAGTAGCAAAATTATTTATGAAGTAGCAACGAAAATATGGATGGGGGTCACCACAACATGAGGAGCCTTATTTAGGGGTCACAGCATTAGAAAGGTTGAGAACCACTGCATTAATACATATATCTTTCTGTTTAACTGCTATTAAATTTTAAAAAAAATAATTTCTAAGGGGACGGTGAGTAATTTTTTTTTCTGGAAAGGGGGCGGTAGGCCAAAAAAGTTTGGGAACCACTGATGTAGTAGAATGATTTGATTTTGTCTGCTAAGAACCAATTACTATTCTCAGTTCTGAAAATAGAAATTTCCAGTTTGGTGATTCTGAAACGATGACTATGTGGATTACGAATCACGATTCCTTAAATTTTCCAGTTGAGTTTCATCTATATTGAAGACAGAACTTAAGAAATATAAGCAGTGTTTGTGTGGGTGTGCAGTGTTATAACATTTGTGTCTTCTTTTTTTTAGGGATTCTGAAAGAAAAAGAAAAGTGAAACAACTCTTCAGTAGCCTTGCTAGGCAAGAAGGAGATTGGAAGGCAATGAAAAGAAAGAAGTTTTAAATGTCCGCTTGCATATTGTACAGAAGAAAAACAAGGATATTTATATTTCTAGGATAGCTCATAATATTGTGATAAGTTAGCCTGGTTGGAAAAGTAAACAATCTGATTTAATATGAGTATGAGAAAAATAAAATTCTGCATAAAAGCTTAGACTGTATTTGTTATGCTTTAAAAAAATTGGTTACTTTTGTTGTTTTGGACCAAAGTCATTTAAAAAACCAAACAAACATGACCCATTATTGTCTCTACAAAATGCCAAATTGCAATTAACAAGGATAGAAACCAGGATAGTCAGAAACACTGTGAATATTTAAGAAACGGAGCTTCCTAGCCAAAGCTTACATGACTCTTGTGTTCTGCGCACTTCAACCTAAATCAAAGCAAGTATCAGATTAATTCCAGAGTGAATCTAATGATATAAAAACTATACTCTTGAGCTCAAAAAATGGCTAACATATGCAGGACAGAAGTGTTTCCTCAACTACTTGGGTACAGGATCCACTCTTGATAACCAGGGTGATCCCAATCTGGGATCTTGAAGCATAGAGAAGTGTGCAAAACTGAGATGACCGTTAAGCCTGTCAAAGATAATTCATACAGAGCCAGGTTGGAACTATAAAAGTCCTTTTATTAGTAAAGAAAGCAAAGCATTTTACCAGAGCATTCCTACAGCGTGTATCTCAAAGCATAAATCATGGTGAACTGGAGCTCCTTATCTACAAATGTTTACATTCCAGAGGTTGAATTTACGGGACCTTTGCTTCCATCACATACATGAACTTTCCTTCTCCAGTTAACTCTATAATGGCCTAACTATATTATACAGCTCAGAAAATAGATAAAGAAAATAGAAAACATCCACAGAAAACATTTTAAACTCATTTTTGTCATATATCTTAGCACTGACAAAGCCCTACCACACTTTTCTTTGCCTATCTGGTTAATATGAATGCCAAGTGGCAAACAAGTGACTCTTTTTAATCAACGTTTTGCTTTTTCCTATTTAGTAAAACTTTGACTTAAGAGTCTATTTCCATGGTTGAGCTCGTAACTCAAAATGCTCTTATCTCAGTGAATTTTCCCATTAAAATGCATTGAAATGCTATTAATCCGTTCTGTCCCCTCAACTCCCCCCCCTTTTTTTTGTAATGTGTTTTTAAATAAGAAAATGTGCTGTATAAATAACAAATAATGTATAAATGCACATTCACATGAAGACGCAGGTTCGCAGCTTGGGAGTGATCCTGGATTCATCACTGAGCCTGGAACCCCAGCTGCACCCCTACCTTGGGAAGTCTGATCTGGCCACGGTGATCCACACTCTAGTTACATCCCAAATAGACTACTGCAACATGCTCTACATGGGGCTGCCTTTGAAGACTGCTCGGAAATTACAGCTGGTCCAACGGGCAGCAGCCAGAATGTTAACTGGGGCGACATACAGGGAACATCCCACCCCCCCCCCCGTTGTGTCAGCTCCACTGGCTGCCTATCCATCTCTGAGCCCAATTCAAAGTGCTGGCATCTATTATATAAAGGAGGTCCCGTCATGGAACGACCGTCCTAGGCAGAGAAATCATCCAAGGCAGAAACACCAAATTTGGCAACATAAATAGGCCTCAGGCAAGGAAGGTTTTTAACAAAGAAACTTTTCCGCCCAAAACCTAGAAGGCCCCCAAAACAATGATACAAAAAAACCTACATTTCCCAGCATCCTCTGCAGCCGCCAGCGAAACCCATTGGCCAATATCAGTTACCATAGCAATGGTGGCCCAAGCCAGCCAAGGCTAGATTAGAATGCTGAGTAAATTCAGTTTAGTCAGTTGGTGTTTGAGGGTTAAACTGCCAACGCCAAGATCTAGGAGGGAGACAAATAGGGCACCAGGGACACAGGCACCACTGACAAACACATATCCCCAGAATAACACAAAAGTAATACCTACACACAACACAATACGCACATAACACAACCTTGCTCTACTGCTCAACCCATTTGTATGCCATTCCTTCCTTCCACACAGGCATACGCTGACCCAAAAGACAAGCCATGCCTCCTAAAAAGAACAGCATCGGACGACACACTCGCAAAGCTACATACATCACACAAAAAAGGGCAGAACAAACGCCAGAACAGAAAGACACTGCACTACACTAGCTTTTGCCATCACCATAAACAAGGCTCAAGGACAAACACTACAAATCTGTGGCATAGACCTTAACAGAATGCTTCTCCCACGGACAACTCTACGTAGCGTGCTCCAGAGTTGGGAAACCACAGAACCTCTACATCAACACAGCAGACGGAAAGACAAAAAACATTGTATATCCACAAGCTCTGCAGAACGCCAGGAACACCACACACCGACAACTCCACAGGACTTCAACATCCCACCCACCAGAACAACCCACAATGACACAGCCATGATCCCACCAACACCACAAGTAACATCAATTCCAACCCTTACATACTCAGACTTTCTCGCATCCCTAAATAGGGCACAGCAACGCGTGCCGGGTACAGCTAGTTGATCTATAAAGCTCTATACAGTTCTGGCCCAGCTTACTTGTCCGAACACATCTGCCTCTACGTCCCATCTCACAGCCTAAGATCATCTGGGGAAGCCCTGCTCTCACTCCCACCAGCATTGCAAATGCGGTTGGTGGGGACGAGAGATAGTGCCTTCTCGGCGGAGGCCCCTCGCCTATGGAACGCACTCCCAAACAAGATAAGATCGACTCCATCTCTCCTGGCTTTCAGAAAAAAGCTAAAGTCGTGGTTCTGGGACCAGGCCTTTGTGCAGCAGATGTAACTTGCACTTTTGGACATTGGCTGGATTGGCCTTGCGGTAGATGACACTGTGTTTGTTTATGGTTTTAACTACTGATGTACTGTATATACCAGGGCTGTCCAACTGGCGGCCCGGGGGCCATATACGCCCCCCCAGCCTGTTGGACACGGCCCCTGCTATGCCCCCGGCCGCCATTTTTATTTTTTAAAAAAATCTAAATTTTTTTTTTTTTTGAAAAATGGCGGCCGGGGGAGGGGAGGCGGGGCAGGGAGGGGGAAGTGCGCTGGCTCCTCCTCCTTCACCCTTCCTCCTTCCCTCCCTGCACCGCGGCTCGCGATTGGAGCCACGGCGCGTCCGCGGGAGGAGGAGGGCCGAAGGAGGAGGAAGTGAGCTGGCTCCTCCTCCTTCGCCCTTCCTCCTTCCCCTCCCCGCGCCGGCGCTCGGGATCGGGGCAAGGGCGCGGGCGAGGGAAAAGATGAGGGACAAAGGAGAAGGCAATCAGCTGATTGCCTTCTCTTCGTCCCTCTTCCCCCAGCGCTGGGATCCCAGGCGCCGGCAGCGGGGAAAGAGGGACAAAGAAGGCAGTCAGCTGATTGCCTTCTCCTTCGTCCCTCTTTCCCGCGCGCACGCCGGCGTCCAGGATCCGGGCAAGGGCGCGGGCGGGGGAAAAGAGGAGGAGGAGGGAGAGTTCTCCCTCCTCCTCTTTCCCGGGCGTCGCTGCTTTCCCCTATATATATTTTCCTATATATTGTTCATTGTTTCCATGTTTTTAGATATTTTGTATTGTGATGTTTTTATTCTATTGATATGTGTATTTAAATATGGCATCGAATTGTGCTGACTGTTCGCCCCCCTGAGTCACCTTTGGGCTGATATGGGCGGGGTAGAAATGATGTAAACAAATAAATAAATTTCCTGCCTTGATAATCTGGGATATAGGGCTGTGCGGAAGGGCCCATAATTGCCATGTATAAATATGTGAAAGGATGTCATATGAGGGGGGGCAGACTTGTTTCCTGCAGCCCTGGAGACTCGTTGGAGAAAGGGTTCGAATGACAGGAAAGGAGATTCCACCTGAACATTAGGAAGAACTTCCTGACTCTAAGAGCTGTTTAGTAATGGAACTCTCTGCCTTAGGCCCTTTCTACACAGCTGAATAAAGTCCCACATCTGCTTTGAACTGGAATATTCTTCTTGGCTTTTCTTCGCGACCGAAGATTCAGGAAGGACTCATCCCATGCTTTCTACAAGCGCATTGATGACTAAAAAAGCCAATCTGAGATAGGCAAGTCCAGTTGCAGAAAGCACAGCAGAAAGTCTCCTTGGGTGATGTTGTCTCCAAGTTGTGGCTCTTTCTGCGTTGTCATTTATCTTCGAGACCCGTTCAGCGTGACTTCTCAAAAGAGGCCGCAGCATTGTGGATAGTGCATCTCCATGCCTCCCGATGTGAGGCCAGGATGAACCATTGTTGGCGATCAATCTGGCCGAGCCTGAGATGGTGTTTCAGGGAGTCCTTATATCTCTTTTTGGGGGCGCCTTTCTTGCGCTGACTCGTGGTGAGTTCACCATAGAGTAGTATCTTTGGGAGGCGGTGGTCCTCCATCCTAGAAACGTGCCCTGCCCAGCGAAGCTGTGCTTTCAATAGCATGGCCTCAAGGACAGCAACGTTCATCACATAGTCAGTCCAGTGTACATTTAGGATTGTGCAAAGGCAGTGCTGATGAAAGCGTTCGAGGAGTCGTAGGTGCTGGCGACCCATGTTTCAGACCCATAAAGGAGAATAGAAAGTACAATAGCTCTGTACACACTAATTTTGGTGCTTTGCCTCAGGTGCTTGTTGCTCCAGACTATTTTGTGAAGCCTTCCGAATGCTCTATATACCTTTGCTAATCTGTGATCTATCTCTTTATCAATCTTGGCATCTGAAGAGATGATGCTT
The DNA here is from genome assembly GCA_030556195.1 of Anolis apletophallus. Taxonomy (NCBI): domain Eukaryota; kingdom Metazoa; phylum Chordata; class Lepidosauria; order Squamata; family Anolidae; genus Anolis; species Anolis apletophallus. The sequence goes on from JARBWK010000009.1 coordinate 30,748,926, forward strand.
CCCAGGTAGGTGAACTGCTGAACGGACTTAAGCACAGATTTGCCTATGATGACGTGGGGATGATGGTGTACTTCCTGTGGTGCGGGCTGGTAGAGAACTTCCGTTTTCTTCAGGCTGACTTCCAGCCCAAACAGCTCTGCAGCTGTTGCAAAGCAGGATGTTAGGCGCTTCAGGGCTGCTTCTGAATGGGTGACAAGGGCAGCATCGTCAGGAAAAAGCAGCTCACAGACTAGATCAGGACTGTCCAACTTTTACCGGCCCAGAGGCCTGAATTCCGGTCACTGATGACCTGGGGGGCCGCAGGGTCTGCCCCCACCCTGGCTCCGCCCCCGGCTCTGCCCTCTCCCCGGCCCCCTTATTTTAATTTAATATTAAATATATTTAATTCCATCCTCCCCTCCCCCCTTATTTTTAATATTAAATATATTTCATTCCATCCTCCCCTCCCTCCTTATTTTTATTTAATAATAAATATATTTTATTCCATCCTCCCCTCCCCCCTTATTTTTATTTAATATTAAATATATTTAATTCCATCCTCTCCCCTTATTTTAATGTATCCCATCTCCCCTTATTTCATCTTTAAATATATTTAATTTTATATTTAATACATGAGGGGAGATGGGGGGGGAATGAAGATCCCCCTGCTTCGGCCTACCTTTTCCAAATGCGCAGGATCCAGGAGTACCCGGACGACGAGAGAGGCGACGACCGACTGAGTCGAAGAAGGTCCTAATCGCGTCTGTGGGCCTCAGCGATCCAGTAGTAGAGTAGCCGAAGAGTATCGTGAGAATACGCAATCCACACGGGATTTCGCTGTCAACGCCACCGTGATCTCGCGTTGACAGCAAAATCCCGTGTGGATTGCGTATTCTCGCGATACTTGCTCCGAACCGGGAGGTAGGGTTTTTTTAAAAAAATTATTATTTATTTTATTTCTCAATTTTTATTTTTATTAAAAAGCTTAGGGGGGCATAGGGAAGGGGCTGGGGGGGGCCGTATACGGCCCCCGGGCTGCCAATTGGACAGCCCTGGACTAGATAATTCAGAGTCTTAGTGCGAGCCCTTAGATGGCTTAAGTTGAACAAGCTGCCATCAGAACAATAGCGTATATATATGCTGTCTTCTTCTTCGAGGTCTGCCGTAGCCCTTTGGAGCATCATGCTGAAGAAGATTGTAAATAGGGTTGGTGCAATAACACAACCTTGTTTCACTCCATTAGTTACGGTATTAGAAAGGGCTCTGAGAGAGCATTGCCGTATCTGACTTGACCATGCTGGCCCTCATGTAGCAGGATAATCATTTTGAGGAATTGGGGGCATCCTAGACGTTTCCAGGATCTGCCACAGACCTTTTCTGCTCACAGTGTCAAAGGCTTTGGTGAGGTCGACAAATGTTACATAGCCTACATGTTACTTAAAGCACAGATTTGCCTATGTTGACGTGGGGATGGTGGTGTTCTTCCTGCGGTGCGGGCTGGTAGAGAACTTCCGTTTTCTTCAGGCCGGCTTCCAGCCCAAACAGCTCTGCAGCTGTTGCAAAGCAGGATGTGAGGCGCTGCAGGGCTGCTTCTGAATGGGCGACAAGGGTTCGGAGGCTGGACAATGAGTCCTTTATGCAAATAATCCCACAGTGGCAACCAATTGAAACGCTGCCACATATTCCTCCGCACCTCCCGCCCTCCGCAAACACTGACTTTTATTATATACTAGCTGAGGACCCGGCGGTGCCCAGGTTATTTGAGGAAGGCATTGTGTGCCAAGGTTGGTTCCTATTAGATGTGTATGTGGCTTGCAGTGGTCTCAGGAAGTTAGTGAAGGTACTGCAAGTCCCATTGGCCATGGTCCATCCCCCTCCCAACAGCACCAGGATGTAGAGTGGGTCATGGGGGCTCTTAGTGCCACGTTTGGTGTTGATCATTCATTGGATGAGGGTCGCAGTAGTCTCAGAAGGTGAGTGAAGGTACTTCAAGTCCCGTCATCCATGGTCCATCCCCCTCCAAACAGCACCAGGATGTAGAGTGGGTCATGAGGGCTTTGTGTGCCAAGTTGGTCTTGATTAGTCATTGAATGAGGGTCGCAGCAGTCTTGGGAAGTGAGTGGAGGTACTTCAAGTCCCATCATTCGTGGTCCATCCTCCTCAATACTGCACCAGAATGTAGAATGAGTTATGGGGGCTCTGTGTGCCAAGTTTGGTCTTGATCAGTGTTTGGATGAGGTTGGCAATGGTCTGGTGAAATGAGTGGAGGTACTTCAAGTCCCATCATCCGTGGTCCGCCCTCCGAACTGCATCAGGACGTCCATTGGGTCATGGGGGCTTTTTGTGCCAAGTGTGGTCATGATTATGCACTGGATGAGGGTTGCAGCGGGCTTGGGAAGTGAATGGAGGTACTTGAAATCCCATCCTTCATGGTCCATCCTCCTCTAAACTGCAGTAGGATGGAGTGTGGGTCATGGGGTACTGTGTGCCAAGTTTGGTCTTGTGGTTCAGGGCCGCCTTGGTCTGTGGGGAATGAAGAGTTTGAAAGTACTACAAATCTCATAACCTGTGATGGTACTTCAAGTCCCATCATCCATAGTCCTCCCTACTCCAAACTGCAGTAGAATGAATCATGGGTCATAGGGGCTCAGTGTGCCAAGGTTGGTTACTGTTAATTCAGGCCATACACAATGTCCCATTAACTGAGGCCTAGTCAGGGAAATCAACTAATGAAGCCGTACTGTAAATTTTGGGCCTGGTTTGTGATTTGTAGGGGCTACAGTGTTTTCTGGGAAGTTAATTGGGTGAAGGTACTGCAAATTCCATCATTCGTGGCCCATCCTGTCCTAAACTCTCTTTTGGGGCCTGTAATGTTCTGGCCTGCTCTGCTGGTAATTGGTAACTTTAAAAGGCCAAATGGCAGGCAGCCGTTTTCTAAAAGCTGAGGGGGAGGAGAAAACAGGAATCCATTTTGTTTTCACAGAGCCAACTGGGGAGGGAATGTTGATGGTGCATTTCCCCCCTCAGTGGGAAGAAATCCTGTTGTTTGAATGTAGAGGCCTGGATTCTGGGATGCTGGCTAATCAGTGGCAATCAATGTCCTCTGTCTGGTGCCTTAGAATTTTGGAGTGGCGAGGCTGGCCAATCAAAGGACTTTATGCAAATAGCTGCCACATTTTTCCCCTCAGTGGGAAGAAATCCTGTTGTTTGAATGTAGAGGCCTGGATTCTGGGATGCTGGCTAATAGAATTTTGGAGTGGCAAGGCTTGCCAATCAAAGGACTTTATGCAAATAGCTGCCACATTTCCGCCCTCCCGCCCTCCGCACACATACATACAAACATTCCGTTTTATTAAGGTATACAGATATATCTGTATCTGTATACCTTTATAAAACGGAATGTGTGTATGTGTGTATGCGGAGGGCGGAAGGGCGGATATGTGGCAGCTATTTGCATAAAGTCCTTTGATTGACAGCCTCGCCACTCCAAAAATCTAAGGCACCAGACAGAGGGCATTGATTGCCACTGATTAGCCAGCATCCCAGAATCCAGGCCTCTACATTAAAACAACAGGATTTCTTCCCACTGAGGGGAAAAATGAGCCATCAACATTCCTCCCCTTGGCTCTGTGAAAACAAAATGGATTCCTGTATTCTCCTCTCCCTCAGTTTTTAGAAAACGGCCTGCCTGCCGCCCTTTTAAAGTTACCAATAGCAGGCCATAACATTACAGGCCCCAAAATAGAGTTTAGGGCAGGATGGCCGACGAATGATGGGATTTGCATCCCAATTCACTTCCCAGAAAACACTGTAGCCCCTACAAATCCCCTTCTCCCAGATAGGCCCAAAAGAGGCATCCATCTTCCCTCTTCAACACAGTGTCAGAGAAAGGCAGCTTCTGACAGGATCTTTAGCACAGGCACTGTCACACTACAAGGTAAGGCCCTACTTCACTCAAAAAGACACAAGAGAAAACAATAAATACCTTTCTCTAATGCCTTTTAATGCTTATATAAATAATTCTGGCCCAAAGCCCCTCACCCAGCCTCATTGGACCTTACTGCTAATTCCATGCAGGCCTTTTCCATTTTTTTAACTCCTTTCTGTTTTACACCGGTATACTTTCACAGGCCAGGGCGGATATGTGGCAGCCACTTTCACAGGCCACAGCGACCAGCGGGTGATGGACCTGCACCAAACTTGGTACACATAACCTCCATGACATGACCCATTATGGGATTTGTAGTACTTTCCAAGACTTTGGTTCCCACAGACCACTGAGGCCACCAAAAGGACCAATACAGACCACACTCAGCACACACAGCCCCCATGACCCACTCTACGTCCTGGTGCAGTTCGGAGGAGGGTGGGCCATGGATGATGGGACTTGAAGTGCCTCTACTCACTTCCCAAGTCCGCTGCAACCCTCATCCAATCACTGATCGAGACCAAACTTGCCATACATAACCCCCATGACTGCCTTCACGTCCTGGTGAGGTTTGGGGAGGACTGACAATGGATGATGGGATTTGTAGTACTTTTTACACCCCTCTGTTCCCACAGACCACTGTGGCCCCCAACAAACACCGAGAAAGTCCACACTTGGCACACAGAGCCCCAGTGACCCACTCTACATCCTACTGAAGTTTGGAGGGGAGAGAACATGGATGATGGGACTTGCAGTACCTTCCTCACTTCCCAATCCTGCTACAAACCTAATCCAATGACTGATCAACACCAAATCTGGCACACAGAGCCCTCATGACCCACTCTACAGCCTGGTGCAGTTTACTGTGAGACGGACCACGGATGATGGGACTTGAAGTACCTTCACTCACTTCCGAAAAACAATGCATCCTCATCCATTCACCAATACAGACCAAACTTAGCACACAGAGCCCCCATGACCCAATCTACATCCTACTACACTTTGGGGGGGGGGGAGACAGAGATGATGGGACTTGCACTACCTTCAGTAATTTCATGATACCACTGCAACTCCCAATAATGATGGATCAAGACTAAACTTGGCACACAGAGCCCCATGACCCACTCTACATCCTGCTGCACTTCTCAAATGACCCGGGCAGGGCCGGGTCCCCAAGCTAGTATATATATATATATATATAGAGAGAGAGAGGGAGAGAGAGAGGGAGAGGGAGAGAGAGAGAGAGAGAGAGAGGGCTGTGTGTGTGGAAAAGCCGAAGAAGTGTCCAGCTAAGGCAGGCCTGGGCAAACTTCGACCCGCCCTCCAGGTGTTTTGGACTTCAACTCTCACAATTCCTAACAGCCTACCGGCTGTTAGGAATTGTGGGAGTTGAAGTCCAAAACACCTGGAGGGAGGGCCGAAGTTTGCCCAGGCCTGAGCTAAGGCTTCCTCGGACTGCAGGCCTCCAACTCTCAGAAGCTCTGGCTAGCTCATTCAATGGTCCTAGGCGTTTGGAGGCGGGAGGGAGCCTACTGCCCGCCCTCCCGCCCTTCAAGGATGGAGCCTGGGCGTCCACGCCAGCCGGGGATCCCCCGGGGAAGGAAGGGAGGAAGGAGGGAACAGCCCGGTCCCGGAAGAGGGAGGCGGCAGAAGAAGAAGCAGGAGCCGTGCCGGAGGGAGAAGCTTCCTTGGGAGCCGGCGCGCTCTCTCTCTCTCTTGGACAGAAAGGTGGTGCTGGGTGGAAAGGGGGAAGCCGGCCTCCTCCTCCCTCCCTCCCGCGGGGTGCTGGGGCTTGGAGTCCACGGAGGCCCAGCAGGGGCTCTCTGGCTGCGCTACAAGCCCCAGCACTCTGCAGCCGCAGGGTGGGAAGAAAGCGGGGTGCAGGCTCCCCTCTTGCAATGTGACCAGGCCGCAGGGGAAGGAGGAGAAGGAGAAGGCGTGGGTGGGTGGGAGGCGTGTTTTCCTTATTTGGGGGAGGGGAATGGGGGGGGGGGTGTTTTAAAATGCATTGATTATGTGTCAACTGTATTTTCAACCTTAACACAGACAGTATTCTTTCATCGCTTTGGTAGTAAAGGTCAAGGTTTTCCCCTGACATCGAAGCCGAAGAGCCGGCATTGTCCATAGACGCCTCCAGGCCCGGATTAGCCTCTTTGGCCGCCTGAGACCAAGGCGCCCCGCGCCGCCCCCCAGGGCAGGGGCGAAAGCCCAGGGCGCCACCCCAGGGTGCAGAAAGCCATGCCCCCCAGGGCGCAGCCATGAAAGCCACGCCCCAGGGCGCAGAAAGCCATGCCCCCCAGGGCCATGCAGGGCGAGAAGCCACGCCCCAGGGCGCAGAAAGCCACGCCCCAGGGCGCAGAAAAGCCACGCCCCAGGGTGCAGAAAGCCATGCCCCAGGGGCAGAAAGCCAGCCCCCCACGCCCCAGGGCGCAGAAAGCCAGCCCCAAATGCCACGCCCCCAGGGCAGGGCAGAAAGCCATGCCCCCAGGGCGCAGAAAGCCACGCCCCCAGGGCGCAGAAAGCCACGCCCCCAGGGCGCAGAAAGCCACGCCCCCCGGGCGCCATGCCCCCAGGGCGCAGACAGCCACGCCCCCAGGGCGCAGAAAGCCATGCCCCCAGGGCGCAGAAAGCCATGCCCCCAGGGCGCAGAAAGCCACGCCCCCAGGGCGCAGAAAGCCATGCCCCCAGGGCGCAGGCGCTGCTGCGCATGTGCGGCAGCAGCCCTGGCCGTGTGGCTTCTGTCGCCTCCTCGCGCCCTCCTTCCGTTCGCGGGAGGAGGAGGAGGCGGCCGGTGCCGTGCGGCTTCTGTCGCCTCCTCCTCCTGCGACCGGAAGGAGGGCCCGAGGAGGTGGACGGAAGCCGCACGGCACCGGCCCTGCGGCTTCCATCCACCTCGCGCCTTCCTTTCGGTTGCAGGAGGAGGAGGAGGTGGACGGAAGCCGCGCGGCACTGCTCGTGGTGCTTCCATCCACCGCCTCCTCCTCCTCCCACGATTGGGCTCACCTGGCACCGAGGGCGGCTGTGTTGTGAAAACTCCCCGGTCTGTTTTTATGTTTTTACCTAATGTTTTAATTATCTGCATTACTGCAGGCTAGCATTTTATCAGCTTTTATTATTATTTTAAACTATATCTGTGGAAGCTGGGGAGGAAAAGTGAATTAGGCGGCGTGGTAGATAGCACGGTGGAAGTGCTTCTTTCCTTTAAGACGCTGAGCAACTGCTATTTTAACTATCCTGGAACCTCTGTGAGAGTGTTCTGCTTAGAGAACCATTTATACATTTTATACTTTTTATCCTTGACACTCCATTGAGTTTACCTCCCGCGACCAAAAGGAGGGCGCGAGGAGGAGGCGGGACTTCCTTTCCGCCCTTCCTCGCGCCTTCCTTTCAGTCGCGAGGAGTGTGGTGGACGGAAGCCCCACGAGCAGTGCCGTGCGGCTTCCGTCCACCTCCTCCTCCCGTGACCGAAAGGAAGGCGCGATTAGGAGGAAGGGAAGTCCCGCCCTCCTCCTCGCTGCCTGGGCCGCCCCCTTGCAAAGGAAGGAGGCGGCCAGGAGGAAGAGGAGGAAGGGAAGCCTGCTGGCGGGCATGCGTGCGCATGCATGCCTGCTCGCCATCGGGGCGGGGCTTCCCTTCCTCCTCGCCGCCTCTTTCCTTTGCAATCATGGTTCTAAATTATTCTAAAGTACTTACAAAACTAAAGTTCTGGTGGTGAACACTAGGTGGCGCTGGTGCTTCTAAAGTGTTGCTAAAGTTCTGGTGGTGAACACTAGGTGGCGCTGGTGCTTCTAAAGTGTTGCTAAAGTTCTGGTGGTGAACACTAGGTGGCGCTGGTGCTTCTAAAGTGTTGCTAAAGTTCTGGTGGTGAACACTAGGTGGCGCTGGTGCTTCTACAGTGTTGCTAAAGTTCTGGTAGTGAACATTTTGGCCCAGGCCCCTCCCTCTTCCTCCTTTCCCTCCTGGTTGCCTTGCTTCTCGGGGGGGGGGGGGGGGGTGGAGGTGCATGACTTGGACCATTGCTCCTGGATGGAATGGTCTGTTCTCCCTGTTACTCTGAAGAATTGATATGATTTACTCATTTGAGTGCAAGGACGTCAATTAATTGCCACACAGCCTCTGAGGAAGTTGATGACGAAACGGCCCATTGCCGGCCTCTGGATAGAGCTCACGCCGTCAGGCTAAACTGCACGGTGCGCCCTTACTGGGGCCCCCGTCCGAGGGGACTGTGTTCCTGGCAACACAGCCCCGTTTTTGCCTCCAGACTCCCCGCTGGCATTAGCCCTCACCAGGGACTACAATTACCAGAATCCTCTGCGATACGCCATTGGGCGGAGCCTGGTGCAATACAGCAGCGTCTACAGGCGCCTGAAGCGGGATTTCCATTATCGCTACGTTTCCCCATACGGGCTTCCTACTTCTCTTCCCAACTGAACCTTTCATCACGCTATTGAAGCGGCCCCCACCCCACATCTTCGTGAGCAAGTCTCCAACTCCCACTCTCATTTGTACCAAGTTATTTTCATGGGTATCTGCCCTGTATATTGTACTATTTACTGATAGAGTGGCGCTCTACTGTTGCGGAAGAAGTTGAAATGCTATGTGTACTGTTTTGATACTCGATATTGATGTGTGTAATCTACACTTATATAAGCAACTATTATAACCTATGAATGTAATTGCTATATATTGTTCCTCTAATTTCATGACAATACTAAAAGATTATTTTTCTAATTGTGCTCTATATCTTTGCTACCCTATTTGCTCCTTTGTGTTATACACGGTGCAGCCCACTGTTTACTTAGGGTGAACATTTTGGCCCAGGCCCCTCCCTCTTCCTCCTTTCCCTCCTGGTTGCCTGGCTTCTCGGGGGGGATGGAGGTGCGTGACTTGGACCGGAGCCTGTGCGTGGTGACGGGGGCGTCGCGGGGCCCAGGCCGGGCCATGTGCCTCCACCTGGCCGCGCTCCTATCCCCAGGCTCGGCGCTGCTCCTCTCGGGCTGGGCGGAGGGCCCGCTGCGGGACGTGGAGGCGCTGCTCCGCCGGGACTGACCGCACCTCCGCCTGCACGCCCTCCCCACAGACCTGGCCCAGCCCCATGCCGCCCAAAGCCTCCTCCGTGCCGCCCAGGAAGCCCACTGGCAGATGGAGGGCGAGGGGGAAGAAGGTGTGGGGCCGCCTCCAGAAAGGGTCTTCCTGGTCAACAACGCCGGTGAGCCAGGCAGGAGGGAGAGGTGGGAAGGAAGGAGGGAGGGAGAGAGGGAGGGAGGGCCTCCCACGCGAGGGGAAGGCACCCCCAGGGAACACTAGGAAGAAAGGGGGGAAGAGAGGTTTTCCCGCAGCACACCAGCCGATCTCTCACGGAACACTAGTGTGCCGCGGAACAGCGGTTGGGAAACACTGAACTAGATAGCCGTATGTTGCCTTTCCCATCTCAATATGTCGTTCTTTAAATAAATTTGTTTTAAATAACTTTAATAAAGTTTTGACTCTTTTCCTGAATTGCTAAAACTCAATCGCTCTACTGCTGGCACTATAAGCTTCCGATCTACCGAACTGTTGCTGCTGCTGTTGTTGCTACTCTACATTTTTTTAATGCTTTTTCCTTTTCGAAATTACCCCCAATGAAGTCTGGGCCCTGCCACATGCACAATGGAGGACTTTCTTACAGCAACACCAGAGGCACTCAAAGTGGCTAGTTTATGGTCAAAGGAAATTTAGTATAATGCCAAGTTTTTAACTTTGTGGTTTTTCTATACAATATAACTGTATAATCAATTGGCTTCTGACACAATAAATGAATAAACCCCCAATATCTCTTTCTCTAGAACACAAAGACTTAGAAGATGCTCCGGGAGAAAAATCAGGAAAACAGGGGGCCTTTGACAGGATCATCGGGACCTGAAGAAAACTCGAATCGTGTGATTGTCATTGTCTTCGTTGCTCTCCTCATAGACCTCTTGGGTTTCACCCTTATCCTTCCGCTCCTTCCTTCAATACTTGATTATTACAGCAAAAATGATGTAAGTAACCTCTGAACTGTACTTATTGAAACTCTTCTCACCTCACGTGTCAGAGGAGTGTACCCTTCCAGTCATATACTACTGTGTGCAAAAGCCCACAATCAGGGGCGGATCTTAGTGGAGGCAAAGTAAGCGGCCGCCTCAGGGCACCATGTGGCCAAGGGTGCATCTGGCCTCGGCCGCCAGGTTCGGCGCCCCGGCTGCAAAATGTTTCCTGGCTTGTCCTTTTCATCCTCTTGGGAGTGCTCTGTTTTAATAGTGAATGCGCGAAACTTTCATGCATGCGCTATTGGGACCGAGCACTTTTGGTGGAGGGAGTTGCTAAACGCACTCCCAAGAGGCCGAAAAGGACAAGCCAGGGAGCATTTTGCAGCCGGGAGGCGGGAGGCTCCGTCCCAGATGCAAAATGTTCCCCCGTCCTTTGCATCCTCTTGGGAGTGTGTTTCACTACTCCCTTCACCAGAAGTGTTCGGTCCCAATAGCGCATGCGCGAAACTAGCTGTTTGCGTGCATGCGTGCTGTGGCGCGTGCACACACTCACCCCATCATCACCACACTGAAGACCCAGGGGGAACCAAAAAAAGGTTGGCTTACTATAATTTTTACTTTTGTCCGGCCCTGCCCACAATTCTTTGAATTCTATCTTTGCAACAGGGACGGGCAAAGTGCAGCTTTATTTGATGCCCCTATAGTGTTACCAATGCTCCCTAGACTTGTGATGAAATTGTGATTTGCTATCTTTATTTGCCTTCAAAATTGGGCAGTAACCTATCCATAGGAACAATAATGAAATCTATTTATGCTGTCAGAGTCTATTCAGTAATATCTATTATTATTATTATTTAAAACTTTTATATCCCAATCTTCTCCACCTCCGTAGAGGGACTCAGACCGGCTCACAGCAAGGATTCAATGCAATACTACAATCTGAAAACATCATACAACAACAAAAGATTAAAATACATATAGTATTTATTATTTGCTTTATTTATATCCTGCCTTTCTCCCCGAGGGGACAAAAGGCAGCTAACAAGCACACACTTTGATCCATTAAAAAAATACAAAAATTTAAAAGTTAAACAGTACTCTGTGTGTTAGGTTAAAAATACAATAAAAATACAATAAATAAAATTAAAATGAATTTAATACCCACAGACAAGTATCCCCCCTCCCAGCAAAATAAACCCAAAACACCCTACTCATAACCTCCCCAGCCAACTGCCCATTATTGTTCTTTAATTACTTAGTAAACCTGAGTAGGTTTTTAAAGCAGTTACCCATCTCTGTTCTATAGAGCAGTGATTTTCAACCTTTTTTGAGCCGCGGCACATTTTTTACATTTACAAAACCCTGGGGCACACCACCAACCAAAATGACACAAAATGACACTCTAACACAGTAATACATATAGTTAATATGTTTTTAAATGTATTTATACACTCACTTAGTGTGAAACCAAATGAAAGATAGCTTTCGTTGTATTGCCTCGAACTCACCGTCTTTTCTTTTTTCTTTTGTCCACCATTCATATTAGGGCCTTCATCTGTGTCATAATTTTGTCCAGGGCCCTGTTTGGCATTTGCATTTTCCCTTCTCAAAAACTTCTCCATCACTGTCACTCACTTGTCTTGCTGTGCTCCCAAATTGCCACTGTCACTTGACGCGCAGCTGCAGCACTAACTCTAACTTTGTTTACTTAGCCGCGTCTGAGCGAATCCAAGATGGCGAGACCATAGCACTCTCGCGTCACTTCTTAGGTGACACAAGAGTGCTATGGTTCCATTTCTTAAAGGGACAGATGCGCCATAGCACTCTCGCGTCACTCTCGCGATGGGAAATGCAACCGCTACTGGTAAATTTCAAAATAAAAATAGATGCCAATACAATTACATTAATTGAGGCATCCGTCGGCTAATTTTTTTGGGGGAATATTTACATAAAACTGTAATTCAAGATAAGGGTGCCCAACTCTGATTAAACCATTATTCTAACCTTCAGTGTAAATTTGCTTGCATATCCTTCTAATAAAAATAAATAGGGTAAAATAGTAAATGTAATAATAATAACAATAATAGAGTAAAATAATGGAAATGTAATAATAACAGTAATAATAGAGGAAAATAACAATAATAAATAGAGTGAATATATATATATATATACATATATATATATATATATATATATATATATCACAATAATAAAGTAAAATGATCAATGTAATAATAATAATTTGATGCCCCCATATTTATTATGTATTTCTAACAGGGTAAAATAATAAATAATTTTGGCTCGAGTATAAGCCGAGTATATTTAAATATATATTGGGTATATTTTAAAAAGAGCTGAAAAACTAGGCTTATACTCGAGTATATACAGTAACTCCATTCTTCCCACCCTATATGGAAGAAGGTGCACATGGACGAAGGTGCACACAATCATTCTTCACATGAGAAGGAAAGACAATGTATATCTCCCTTTGCAATTCTCTGCAAGGGAGAAATGTTTAATTACTGACATTACAGGGGAATGTAATAGCTACCGCTCTGCCTCAGGCCCCTTCTAGATATTTTCTCTGTGCTGCTTTATCCCTGGAAGGAGCACTGTGGTTAATGTTTCTCAGCCATAGTTCCTCATTTTGAAACTGAAGAAGGGAAGCACATTTCCCCCGTTTATTGGCACATGTTCCTTTCTTGGGTTAATTATTTTGCACAGGTGTGATCCGTTAAATTGATTTTAATTGGGTTTTTTTTAAAGATCTTCATTTAAATGACTGAATGAGTCACCTGTGGGAGATGTATTCAGTTCATAGAGTTGAAAGGGATAATACATCAAAATGGACCAGCGCCCCTTTTATTTATTTATTTATTTACTTATTTACTTTATTTCTATTCCGCCCTTCTCACTCCGCAGGGGACTCAGGGCGGATTACAATGTACACATTACATTTAGACACACAAGCACACAAGACAGACAGAGGCAATTTAACATCTGGCCACCAGGGGGAGCTGTCGCACTCCTTCACTCCTCAGCATGTTTCCTGGAGATCTTTTTTATGGCCTCGTAAATCAGTTAAATTTAGCCTCCCCACTAAGTGGTACCTTAATTTCCTACTTGACAGATGCAACTGTCTTTCGGGTTGCAAAGGTCGACAACAGGCTACAGAATAGGTCGAGAGCCCACCTTGATCCGGGCTAGCTTCGAACTCATGACCTTCTGGTCAGTAGAGGTCTTATGCATCTGACACCCAGCCAGCTGCGCCACATTCTTGGTGCTTTTCACTTGGGAACCCTTCCTGTCTGAGAAATGTTTATGTGACCCATTACTGCTCTTTTTTCATTTAATTATCTGGAGTGGCAGAAAACACGCCTGCTCTGACTTCTACATGATATCCCTTCAGATATTTAAAACAGCCGTTGTGTCATTTCTAAGGGAGCTGTGGTCGTGCAGCGGGTTAAACTGCTTGCTTATTGAACTTGTTGACCAAAAAATCAGTTGTTCGAATCAGTGGGATGGGTGAGCTCCCATTGTTAGCCCCAGTTTCTGCGAACTTAGCTGTTCAAAAACATACAAATATGAGTAGATCAATAGGTACCGCCTCGGCAGGAAGGTAATAGCGCTCCATGCAGTCAGGCCAGCCACATGACCTTGGAAGTGTCTATGCCAGGCCTGGGCAAACTTCGGCCCTCCAGGTGTTTTGGACTCCAACTCCCACAATTCCTAACAGCCGGTAGGCTGTTAGGAATTGTGGGAGTTGAAGTCCAAAACACCTGGAGGGCCGAAGTTTGCCCAGGCCTGGTCTATTCACTCTACGTGGAGCTACACTTGAAGACAGCCCAGAAACTTCAACTCGTCCAACGTTCAGCGGCCAGGTTAATAACGGGCGAATTACAGGGAGCGGTCAACCCTCCTGTTTAAGGAGTTCCATTGGCTGCTGTTTATTTTCTGATCCCAATTCAAGGTGCAGGTCATAACCTATAAAGCCCTTCATCCAGTGTTTCTCAACCTGGGGGTCGGGACCCCCAGGGGGGTCGCGAGAGGGTTTCAGAGGGGTCGCCAAAGGCCATCAGAAAACATATACGGTATTTCTGATGGTCTTGGGAAGCCCTTTGGCAGAGAAGGTTAAAGATCTCTCCGCTTGTCCTTCTCTTTCTTTTTGGAAACAGACTGCGAATTCTCCCACCTAAAGCTCTCCTTTGCTGTGATTGGCAGGCCTCCCAGCCAAGGGGAGGGCTGATTCTGATACTCCAAGCAGGGAGGGGAGAGCAGGCGTGCTTGGCGCATGGCAGCATGATGCGCATGTGTGGGTGAGAGAGAGTGTGAGAGGTGGGATGGAGGCTCACACCAGCTAGTCCCATCCCTATCATTGGTGGGGTGCAAGGGGCTCTTTGATTGTAGGTGAACTATAAATTCCAGCAACTACAACTCCCAAATGTCAAGATCTATTTTCCCCAAACTCCACCAGTGTTCACATTTGGGTATATTGAGGATTCGTGTCAAGTGTGGTCGAGATCCATCCTTGTTGAGTCTATAGTGCTCTCTGGATATACTGTAGATGAACTACAACTCTCAAACTCAAGGCCAATGCCCACCAAAGCCTTCCAGTATTTGCTGTTTGTCATGGGAATTTTGAGTGCCAAGTTTGTTTCAGTTCCATAGTTGGTGAGTTCAGAATGCTCTTTGATTGTAGGTGAACTATAAATCCCAGCAACTACAACTTCCAAATGACAAAATCAACCCCCCCACAAATACCGTTATGAATTAGAAATGAAAATAATGTTATGGTTAGGGGTCACCACAACATGAGAAACTGTATTAAGGGGTCGCAGCATTAGGAAGATTGAGAAACACTGCCTTAATCGTTTGGGACCCGCCCACCTTCGTGACCGTATTTCCCTCCTTCGGTCTTCGGGGGAGGCTCTCCTCTCACCCCTACCACTGTCTTAGTCCCACCTTGTGGGAACAAGGGAGAGAGACTTTTCCTCAGTGGCCCCCCATCTATGGAATGCACTGTGAGCCCCTACTTTAGAAAGTTTCAAGAAGAACCTTAAGACCTGGCTCTTCCGTTGCGCTTCTGGAGATTAATCATATAATCTCATGCTACCATTCACTCTCCATATTTACTCTGAGTGCACACCTCCTCCCCGCTTTACACGAAGGTCCTTTTCTCGACCCCATTTGAAAGAGTTTTCTCCCTCACTAATAATTTGCTCCACTGCTATCTCACCCCCTGTTTTTATCCCTATTCTTTCTATTTTAATGTGTGCATGCAGCCTGCTTATTGTTCTGTGTCACGATTGGTTTTATTTTATTGTAATTTTATATTGGTTGTATTATTTGTATAGTTTATGTTCTATGTAATTGATTATGTTATTTTTTATGATTGATTGTATTCTGTTGTTGTGTTGTTGGGCTTGGCTTCATGTAAGCCGTCCCAAGTCCCTGTTGGGGAGATGGTGGTGGTGTACAAATAAAAAATTATTATTATTATTAATATTATTGACAACACCGACTCTTCAGCTTAGAAATTGAGATGAGCACCACCCCACAGAGTCGGACTCAATTAGACTTTATCATTTCTAAGTCTTCGTTTCTCCAAACTAAGCATATCAGGCTTTTTGAGCTGTTCCTCATAGGATTTGGTTTGCTCAAATGTTAACCTTCTTGGCCACCTTCCTTTGAACAGATTCAAACTGGCCAAAACCCCTCTTGAATTGTTCTTCCCAGAACTGGAGCCATTATGCCAGGTGATGCCTGGCCAAATCAGAATTAACTGGCAGTATTGCTTTCTATTATCTAATTACTAGGCCTGGGCAATCATGGTTCTAAATGGTTCTAAAGTACTTACAAAACTAAAGTTCTGGTGGTGAACACTAGGTGGCGCTGGTGCTTTGCTTCTACAGAGTTGCGAAAGTTCTGGTTATAAATGGCAGTTCCTAATCGGTTCTGTCTTAAAAATAACTAATAATGAAATAATAATTAAGTTTTAAAAGTTTTGTTAGAGTTCTGAAACTTTAGCAACACTGTAGAAGCAAAGCACCAGCACCACCTAGTGTTCACCACCAGAACTTTAGTTTTGTAAGTACTTTAGAACCATTTAGAACCATGATTGCCCAGGCCTACTAATCACTATTCCCTGCTTGACATTGGCTAGAATTGCATTGTCCTTTTGGGTGACTGAATCACACTGTTGACTCCCTTGACAGCAGTGGTGAGGTCTGCAGTACATTTGGCTGGGGGAGAAAGAAATGGCTGTGCTTGATTGTATTTTATAGAGTCCAGGAGGCTAGAATGTTAATTTTGCTTTTCACATAACTATAAGACTTTTTTAAAAAAAATTACTAATGCAACGTTTGCATTTTCAAAGTGTAAGAAACATGCCCTGATCAATGTCAGTTAACACATCTGCTGTTGGTGGCAAGAAGTCTACTAAAGTCCCTTCCACACAACTATATAACCCAGAATATCAAGGCAGAAAATCCCACAATATGTGCTTTGAACAGGGTTATCTGAATCCACACGGCCGCATATTCCAGTTCAAAGCAGATAATGTGGGATTTTATTCTGCTGCAGGCCCGGAATAAGACCATTTTGCGCCCTAGGCCACACTTTGGAATTACGCCCCCTTTCATGCGCTGCCACTCGGGCCCCGCCCCCAGAGGTAGTGACATCGCTCGGGCCCCGCCCCTGAAGGGAGTGACATCACTCGGGCTGCACTCCTCCTCCCACCCTCCGAGTACACGGCGAGTTGTCCCAGCGGTAGCTGCTCGGCACCTTTCCACGCGGCGCCCCATTCACGCAGCACAGCTGCCGCTGCCTTTGGGACAACTCGCTGTGGTCTCAGAAGGAAGGAGGAGGAGTGCAGCCCAAGCGACGCCACTCCCTCTGGGGGCGGGGCCTGAGTGATGTCTCTTGGGCCCCGCCCCCAGAGGGAGTGACGTCACTCGGGCCCTGCCCCCGGAGGGAGTGACGTCGCTCGGGCCCTGCCCCCGGAGGGAGTGACGTTGCTTGGGCCCCGCCCCCGGAGGGAGTGACGTCACTCGGGCCCTGCCCTCGGAGGGAGTGACGTTGCTTGGGCCCCGCCCCCGGAGGGAGTGACGTCGCTCGGGCCCTGCCCCCGGAGGGAGTGACGTTGCTTGGGCCCCGCCCCCAGAGGGAGTGACGTCACTCGGGCCCTGCCCCCGGAGGGAGTGACGTTGCTTGGGCCCCGCCCCCGGAGGGAGTGACGTCGCTTGGGCCCCGCCCCCAGAGGGAGTGACGTCACTCAGGCCCTGCCCCCGGAGGGAGTGACGTTGCTTGGGCCCCACCCCCGGAGGGAGTGACGTTGCTTGGGCCCCGCCCCCGGAGGGAGTGACGTCGCTCGGGCCCTGCCCCCGGAGGGAGTGACGTTGCTTGGGCCCCGCCCCCGGAGGGAGTGACGTCGCTCGGGCCCCGCCCCCAGAGCGAGTGACGTCACTCAGGCCCTGCCCCCGGAGGGAGTGACGTTGCTTGGGCCCCACCTCCGGAGGGAGTGACGTCGCTCGGGCCCCGCCCCCGGAGGGAGTGACGTCGCTTGGGCTGCACTCCTCCCTCCCTCCCTCCTGAGGACGCGCCGAGTTGTCCCACAGGCTGCGGTAGCTGCGCTGCATGAATGGGCACCGCGTGGAAGGGCGCCGTGCAGCTCCCGCTGGGACAACTCAGCGTGAGTCATCGCCATTTTTTTTTGGTCTTGATCTGGCGCCCCCCTCGGCTTACGCCCATAGGCCACGGCATTGCTGCCCTAAATGATAATCCGGGCCTGTTCTGCTGTGTGGGCCTAAGACCTGATTTATATGTATTTATATGTATTTATTCTACTTTTATTTTAATCTTTTATTGTTTTTATGATGTTTTAAAATTATAATTTGGCATTGAATCCTTGCTGTTAACTGGCCTAGAGAAGATCGGTATATAAAAGTTTAAAATAAATAAAGAAACAATAGGCTTAGTCTCTGAGTAATCTGCACCACATTGATTCCTGGATTTCTGAAATATGACAGCTGACACCCCCAGTTTGTCCCCTGAATTGGAAAGATCCTGAATTCCTGTTTTACTGCTAAGGAGAAGTGATCGGTTAGACACAGTGATTTCTAAGTGTCACTACAATCGATTCCCAGATTTCTTATCTTTTTTAAAATTGATGTAGCAATAAAATTGGAAGGTCAAATTAATATCTATTTTAAAAACCCAAATCAGGATATTTCTTCTCCCGAAAGAAATCATCCTCTCAGTCCTATTCTTAATTTATGTGGAGGAGCTGGCTAATTGCTTCCAAAGCAAATTAGTACAATGTTGGCTAAATTAAACATTGGTTGATACCAGGGGCGGTCCTATCGGTAGGCAAAGGACGCCGTTGCGTGGGGCGCCATCTGGAGCCCGACGAGTAGTAGTGCTGCTGCGGAGACGCCAAGGAGAGTGGCATGCTGGAGCGCAGGAAAAGGTTGCTCGTGCCACCGCCGCCAGTGCGGTAAGAGTGCAGGGAGACCCCCGGGGAGGAAGAGGAAGCGCTGAGGAAGCGCGAGGAAGAGGAGGAAGCAGTGCCCACACGGGGGGAGGAAGAGTAGGAGCCTGGGGCCGAAGATGCGGCGGTAGGAGGTGGAGGCACGGAGGAGGCAACACCCCACCCTGCAAAGAGGCCGCCCTCTGGCTCTTCCCTTTGGCCCAGCATGGCGCCCCTGATTCCGCCCCTTCTTCTCCCCCAAAATTAAGGCGGATTCCGAGACCCCTTTTGCATCAGAAGAAGGGGCTCTTTTCCCACCCATAATGGTTTTTTTGGGGGGGGGACCAAAGTAATGTTTTTGGAGGGGGCTCCAAAATAATGTTCACTTACCATTTAAAATTACCTTGGACCGCCCCTGGTTGATACATCTGGTACGAGAGAGAATGATGCCCCAGTCGTTTGTTAGTCGTTAAAATGCTGTTGCACGTTTTACACTTTGTGTTGTGATAAGCCAGCAATAGTCTCTCTCTCTCTCTCTCTCTCTCTCTCTCTCTCTCTCTCTCTCTCTCTCTCTCTCTCTCTCTCTCTGTCTGTCTGTCTGTCTCTCTCTCTCTCTCTCTCTCTCTCTCTCTCTCTCTCTCTCTCTCTCTCTCTCTCTCTCTCTCTCTCTCTCTATCTATCTATCTATCTATATAATAAAAGTCAGTGTTTGCGGGCGGTGGATGGGTGGTGCGACCGAGCGAATATGTGCCAGCGTTTCGATTGGCTGCAACTGTCGGATTATTTGCATAAATGGCTGTGACTGGCCAGCCTCCCAACATTCCAACACAGCACAGAGAGGAAAGGGAAGGGCCTGAGGCAGGCATAAATGGCTGGAGTTGAAGTTGGCCAGTTGACAGTTTTTCCTGCTGGAAATGGAATGTTCAGTACCTTCACCCAATACACTTCTAAGGTGACTCAGAGGGAAAGCAAAAGGCCTCAGGCAGTCAGCCACTGCGGCCCACAGCAATGATGGATCAGGACCAAACATAGCAAATAGGGGCCCACAGGCCCACTCCGCAACCTGGTGTGATTTAGGGCAGGATGGGCCATGAATGATGGGATTTGCAGTACCTTCACCTAATTCACTTCCCAAACAACACTGCAGCCCCTATACATCACAGACCAGACCCAAACTTGGCACACAGAGTACCCATGACCCACTCTACATCCTGGTGCTGTTTGGAGGGGGATGCACCATGGCCCCCTCGCAGTACCTTCACTAAGTTACTGAAACCACTGCAAGCCACATAAACATCTAATAGGAACCAACCTTGGCACACAATGCCTTCCTCAAATAACCTGGGCACCGCCGGGTCCTCAGCTAGTGTGTGTGTGTGTGTATGTATGTGTGTGTGTGTGTGTATATATATATATACAGTATATACACACACACATATATATATGATCTGTCTGTAATTGTCATGATCGAGAAAAGTTATTCTTTTAATCAAGGGGACAACGTGACAAGGAAGTTAATGACGCACAAATAGACCAGGGAAGACCAAATTTGGATTTTAACACTATGTATGTAACTTTTATTGAAATATATAAGGTGTAAAAATCACGTTTGAGCATAAAGGCATAAAAGGAATACAATGCAATAAATCAGGTTAATAGATAAGCATTCAAAAGAAACTTGGATATAAAACAGTTGGATGAATGAGTATGCTATGCAAATATCTCCTAAAAAGCTTAAAATGACCCTTAACCTCTAAACTTGCTAAGGATTAAAGATATCACCTACTACCATAATTGCAGAAGTGAATTATAATGGAAAGATACTTAGAAAGAGAAACAGAAAGATAGCATTTATGTATAAACATTTAGCATTCAATTTTAAAGCACAGCAGCATTTAGCAGCATTTACCTTACATAAATACATACATACACACACACACACACACACAGCAAACAATTATAAAGATAGCATTTAAGGCAGCATTTACTTTACACACACAGAAAGCAAGTAATCATCAAGCAATCATCATGAAAAGGGGAGCTTACACACGCACATACACACGCACACACAGACACTTATACTTACATACATACATACACTGAGGTAGTGTTCCCTCCATATCGCTGGCCAGGTGAATTGGAAAGAAGATGGACGACTCTTTCCCTGGGTACAGGATTAACAAAATGTCCTCTCAAACCCCATAGTTTGTATCCACTTTTGTCTCTTGCATCGTCCATGGTTACACGTATCAGTAGCATGGCAGTTTCCTATTCTTCTCTTAGCCAAATTCTGTGATTATGAATGACCGTATTCTTTTAAACAGGTAGCGTTCCCTTCTACCTTCAAGCTTGGGTAATTCTCCGCTTTCAATGCCAAGATCTAGGAAATCACGCTTCCTTTTGCCAAGTCAAACCCCTCCCAAGATGCACTGCAAAAAACTCCATGTTTCTCTGGCCTATTTGATACAACTTTGGTTCTTACAGAAAGTTATACACTTCAGCCATACCCATTCAAACATACCATGCTATCCTCACATATTGAGGCTGAAGTAAACAAAAGAACCACTGAACGGAATCACACCAAATTTGGTAGCAAAACCTCGCACAACGCAAGGTGTGACCAACAAAGAAAAAAAAACCTTTTAAAAAAATAACTTACAAATCCTAAATCCTAAAAAAGGAGAAGATGCCACTAAGGCCCTTCTTGCCTTTCCACTCTCAGTCACTTCAGAATGTTAGAATGCTGAGGTGGACCAATCAGAACCCATATGCAAATAACACCACAGTGGCAACCAATCACCATTTCTGACAGCCTCAGGCCCTTGCAGAAAAAACAGAAGGGTAGGCTACCACAGCAAACACAGAAAAGAAGACATAAAGGGGCTAAAAATTAGCTAAATCTATTAATGAGAATAGGGCACCAAAATATCAATATAATTAATCCAAGTCACGCCTAGTATACTCATAAAGAGTCCACACTCATAAAGAGTCCACAAAACCACATATAAGTCCATGAGGATGGTCCTGTAATATAATTAGAAGTATACAAATACAATACAGGGAGCTGTTAGTGTGCAGTTCCTAGGAAATATATACAAACACTAATAGAAAATCCACAAACCCACATGTAAAGTCAATGAGGATAGTCCTGTAATATAATTAGAGGTGTAAAAATCCAATGCAAGGAGTTGTTCGTATGCAGTTCCTAGGAGACAATGATGATTCCACAAGATAGCAGGCTCCAAAAGGATTTAAAGAGATAGTAGCACAGTGTTTCACAACCAGTGTGCCGCAACACACTAGTGTGCCGTTAGCGATCATCAGGTGTGCCGTGGGAAATTGGCACTCTTCCCCCTCCTAGCAGCTCTTTCTCCCTCTTTCCCTCCCCAAAGATCCTCCCTGAGCCAAAGGAAGGGCTTTGCCGAATGCCAGGGCCAGGCTCGCCTTGAGGAAGCCTTCAGGAGCCTCGGCTTAGCATGGCTCCAGCTCCCGCTCAGGGCTGCTTCAGCCTCCCGATGCTCCCATACGTTTCATAGATCTGTGTGGCCTCTTTCGCTGCCTCCCTCCGCAAAATCAGAGCACTGAGTGGAAGTGATTGAGTCGGCATTTTTGCGTTGGCTTGGATTTCTCGCGAGAACAGCCAAAGTCGGAAGATCCACGTCGGTGAATTGGGCAGTGAGCGAACCTGGGAGCATCGGGAGGCTGAAGCATTCACAGGTTTCCAAGAAACAAATTGAGCCTCTCCACTTGGAAATGTTTTTGTTTTTTTACTATTTCACTGGATTTTTTGAGAGTTGCTCTCCCCCCCCCCCTTCCCAAGGAACTGTTTATAACAGCTTTATGACATCCATAGTTAACTGGAAGCAAGTTTCACTCAGGGTGAAATTTCACAAGGGTCTGGAAAACAAGCTCTATGAGGAGCGGCTTGAAGAGCTGGGCATGTTTAGCCTGAAGAAGAGAAGGCTGAGAGAAGACATGATAGCCATGTATAAGTATGTGAGAGGAAGTCATATATATGTTGTGTTCATCGAAACAGGCCCAGGTTTTACACTGAGTGTATAAATACATTAAAAAACACATTAACTATATGTATTACTGTGTTAGAGTGTCATTTTGTGTCATTTTGGTTGGTGGTGTGCCCCAGGATTTCAAAAAAGTTTGAAAAACACTGTAGTACCAGACCAAAGCCTCAATGCAGAGAGATGGCCAAAGTCTGGGATAAATACAATGTACTCCAAGTAGGTAGAATCCAGGCGTGCTTGATTGCAGTAAGATTCAAAAATGGTGCAGATTCAATGATGATGCAAATATGAAAGGACAATCATGAAGAATAAGTTCAATATCCAAGAAGGATTGCAGCCAACCAGAAAAAAATCCAGGGACATGGTGCACAATGGCAGAGTCTCCTCAATGATACAAGGGACTCAATAAGGAGCCGACGGAGTGACCAATGCACAATAGAAGGCCAAAACAAAACCGTTTCGCCCAGTTGTACTGGCTTTTTCAAGGAGATCATAAATCTGCAACAATAAAATATAGAAAATGACAGAGATGAATCCCAATAAAGGCACGCACCCAAAGGTAAATAGCCTAACAATTATAGGACCATAACAAGGCATACAGTAAACAGCATGATAATAACACATGATAGTAACACATACCAAAGGTCCCAGTCAAACAGCATAACTCAGCCACAATAGGTAGAGCAAGGCTGCCCAGGAAGTCGATCGCGATCGACCAGTCGATTCCGGGACCGAAGGAGGTCGATCCCAGCCGGATGGGGCGCTTCTCAGAGGGGGGCACAGTCAGGCCGCGCCAAGCCCCTCCCCCGGCTTCGGCACTCCCAGCAGCTTCTCTAGGCTTGAGGATGGCAATGCCAAGCCAGTGAGGATGGCAATGCCAAGCCAGCTAGCACAAGGCTGGCTTGGCATTGCCATCCTCAATCCTGGAGAAGCTGCTGGGAGCTCCAAAGCCAGAGGGGGGGGCGGGGCTTGGCGTGGCCTGGCTCTGCCCCTCTGGTTCCTCTCTGGCTTCTCCAGGCTTGAGGATGGCAACCAGCAGCTTCACCACAGGCTTGAGGATGGCAATGTCAAGCCAGCCTTGTGCTACCTATGCCACCACTGGCTTGGCATTGCCATCCTCAAGCCTGGAGCCACCACTGGCTGCTGGCCATCCTCAAAGCCAGAGGGGGGCAGGGGGGCTTGGCATGGCCTGGCTCTGCCCCCTCTGGCTTCCGCTCTCCAGGCTTGAGGAGCAGTTCTCCAGGCATTGAGGATGGCAATGCCAAGCCAGTGGTGGCATAGCTAGCACAAGGCTGGCTTTGGCACTGCCATCCTCAAGCCCGCCACCACTGGCTGCTGGCCTAGAGCTGGTAGAGCGGAAGCCAGGGGGGTGGAGCCAGGCCGTGCCAAGCCCCTCCTCGCCCCCTCCCCTCCCCAGCCTTGAAGAGGTAGGTAGATCTTTCTGACTTGGTTTTATTATAAATAGCTCGCGTGCTGAAAAAGTGTGGGCACCCCTGAGGTAGAGTGACCTGGAGGTAAGAAACACATACAGTAAGAGCCTTAAAATAGGAACATTACCCAATAAGCTGGAAAGTAGGTTACATCATCCGCATGCTAATGAGTTCAACGCGTTTGTTTATTTTTATATAAAGAGTTATCAGAGCATCTTCTACGTTGTTCAGAATTGATCAATGTTTAGATTTTCTAATCATCAGTGCAACGCTTCACATAAATACATAGTACAAAATGGCAGAAGTATATTTAGGGCCGTTTCAGATCTCGTTGGAAATTTTGTCCTAATTCCAAAATTCATTTAACAATTTTTAAAGGAAACTCAAGTTTTAAACTTAGGTCCAACTTTTAATGGCAGATAACTGATATTTTTCATTTCAAATGAGTATAATTTATGAACCCCAATTAAGTTTTTTAGAGGTACCGAAAAGATCGTTATCAAGCAAAATCAGTATTTACAAGTCTTGCTAAACAAGGCAGACTGGTTTCCCCTTTTATGGTGTACAGCTGAAGCATCTGCTGCAGAATTGTTGCTAGCATTCATAACAATGTTTAAAGCAGCTGTAGGTGACAAAGTATTTTTTGTTCATTGCGCATTCAGAAACTTTTGACTGTTGCCATTTTTTTGCAACTCCCACATGAATTTGCATGAGTCCATATGGCTGAGATTTTAAGGACTGCTCTTGATTCTTTGTTTCATTTTCAATTTTTCCCCAGGTCTAATTGGATCAGTCTTTTCTATGCTTCAGTTCTTTTTCTCTCCACTCACTGGTGCTGCTTCTGATTGCTTTGGGAGGAGACCCGTCATGCTGTTGACCGTGGTATGTCTGATGGGAACAGAAAGTGTGCAGTGTGTCCTCCAGCAGTTTAGATAGCACTAGTCAGGCTGTGTTTGTGTTTATTATTCACTAGCTTGGGGACCCGGCAGTGCCCAGGTTATTTCAGAAAGGCATTGTGTGCCAAGGCTGGTCTTTGTCAGTTATTTATGTGGCTTGCAGCGGTTTTAAATAGTGTATTTTAATTATTATTTTAATTATCAATTATTTTAATTATCGTGATAAATGTTTTTAATGTTTATGCATGCGTATATAAATTCTTGTCCCGGCATTGAATGTTTGCCGTGTATATGCTGTGCTCCGCCCTGAGTCCCCTTCGGGGTGAGAAGTGCAGATTATAAATGTTTTAAATAAATAAATAAATAGAGTGGGTCATGGGGGCTCTGTGTGCCAAGTTTGGTCTTGATCCATCATTATTGGGAGTTGCAGTGGTATCATGAAATTACTGAAGGTAGTGCAAGTCCCATCATCTGTGGTCCACCCTCCCCCAAAGTGTAGTAGGATGTAGAGTGGGTCATGGGGGCTCTGTGTGCCAAGTTTGGTCTTGATCCATCATTATTGGGAGTTGCAGTGGTATCGTGAAATGACTGAAGGTAGTGCAAGTCCCACCATCTGTGGTCCACCCTCCCCCAAAGTGTAGTAGGATGTAGAGTGGGTCATGGGGGCTCTGTGTGCCAAGTTTGGTCTTGATCAGTCATTGGATGAGGGTTGCAGCGGTCTTGTGATGTGAGTGGAGTACTTGAAGTCCCATCATCCATGGTCCGCCCTCCTCCAAACTGCAGTAGGATGGGGGCTCTGTGTGCCAAATTTGGTCTTTATCGGTCTTTGTTGGGGGCCACAGTGGTCTGCGGGAACCGAAGGATTTGAAAGTACTACAAAACTCATCTTCCTCTGTCCATCCTCCCCCCAAACTTAAAGGGGGTCACTGGGGTTATGTGTGCCAATTTTGGTCCAGGTCCGTCACCCATGTTGCTCACAGTGGCCTGTGAAAGTGTTAGCCAATTGGAAAGCTGACACATACATACATACATTCCGTGAAATTGCTGACTGAAAGTTTGGCAGTTTGAATCCTGGGAGCAGGGTGAGCTCGCATTGTCAGCCCCAACTTCTGCTAACCTAGCAGTTCAAAAACATGCAAATGTGAGCAGAACAATAGGTACTGCTTCAGTAGGAAGGTAATGGCGCTATGTGCAGTCATGCTGGTCACATGACCTTGGAGATGTCTTCCAAGGGTACAGACAACGCTCTTCCTCCTCCCTTCCAAGGGTGGGAGAAGAGAGCCAGGGGCTCTTTGAAGTCTAGTCCCCAGAGTCGGACTCAACTAGACTTAATGTCGGCGGGCGGCGGACGAGGTACGGGAAACCTTTACGTCTTACAATACCTTTACCTTTAGTTCAAAACATGCAAATGTGATTCAACAGCAGGAAGGTAAATGTGCAGTCAGCTGTCACATCATGTCTACAGACAACGCTGGCTCTTAAACATAATTAAACATATCTCTTCTGGCAAGCCTTCCCAGTCAGTTAAACTATAAATTTTAAATGTCCGTTTGATTAATATTGGTTTGATTATCCGAAAGCATCTCTCCCTACAAACCATCCAGGTGTTTAAGATCATCCAGAGAGGCCCTGCTCTCGGTCCCGCCTACTTCACTGACCCAATTGGCGGGGACGAGAGGCAGGGCCTTCTCAGTAGTGGCCCCTCGGCTATGGAATGTCCCTCAGCTATGGACATTATATCGGCCCCCTCCTTCCTAACATTTCAGAAGAAACTGAAGACCTGCCTGTTCGAGCAGGCATTTGCAGGCGAAATATAATCATTTAACTGAGACCCATGGAATTAATATGACAATGCAATGGGAATAGACTCTATTGATAAGATGCTGAGATTTGTTTTTTTTTTCAATTTTACAATTTTAACTGTTAGTTGTATTGTTTTTATATAGTTGTGTATTAATTGGTTGTTGTATTTTATATTGTGGCATTGTTGCCGCATGCACACCGCCTCGAGTCTCCTTCGTGCTGAGAAGGGTGGTGTAAAAATACTCTCTCGGCATTACTTTACGAACGAAGATTCTTAGGAAGGACTCATCCCACGTTTTTTTACAAGCGCGTTGATGACTAATAAGGCCAATCTGAGATAGGCAAGTTCGGTTGCAGAAAGCACAGCAGAAAGTCTCCTTGGGTGATGTTGTTTCCAAGTTGCGGTTCTTTCTGCATTGTCATTTCTCTTCGAGACCCATTCGGCGTGTCTTCTCAAAAGAGGCCGCAGCATTGTGGATAGTGCGTTTCCATGCCTCCCAATGTGAGGCCAGGGTGGACCATTGTGGGTGATCAATCTGGCCAAGCCTGAGATGTTGTTTCAGGGAGTCCTTATATCTCTTCTTTAGGGGCGCCTCTCTTGCGCTGACCCGTGGCGAGTTCACCATAGAGTAGTATCTTAGGGAGGCGGTGATCCTCCATCCTAGAAACGTGCCCTGCCCAGCACAGCTGTGTTCTCAATAGCATGGCCTCAATGCTGGTGATCCCTGCTTGCTCAAGGACAGCAACATTAGTCACATAGTTGGTCCAGTGTATATTTAGGATTGTGTGAAGACAGCGCTGATGAAAGTGTTTGAGGAGTCGTAGGTGTTGGTGATAGGTGACCCATGTTTCAGACCCATAGAGGAGAATAGACAGTATGATAGCTCTGTACACACTGATTTTGGTGCTTTGCCTCAGGTGCTTGTTGCTCCAGACTCTTTTGTGAAGCCTTCCAAATGCACTATATGCCTTTGCTAATATGTAATCTATCTCTTTGTCAATCTTGGCGTCTGAAGAGATGATGCTTCCCAGGTAGGTGAACTGCTGAACGGACCTAAGCACGGATTTGCCTCTGCTGATGTGGGGATGATGGTGTTCTTCCTGTGGTAAATAAATAAATTGTTGTTCTCATCTTTGTTTTATGTTTTTTTAATATTTGCATTTTAATGGTCTTCTGTTTTGCTGTCTAATGTATTTTAATCATGTTGTACTCCATCTTGAGCCATGAGGAAGAGGCCGGTAACAAATAAAAATTATTATTCTTCCATTTGTAGATTGGTCTGATCGCATCGTATTCTGTGTGGGTCATTTCCAGGAGCTTTGAGCTGTTTCTTTTCTCGAGAGTCATTGGTGGAATAAGCAAAGGGAACGTCAGTCTCTCCACTGCCATAATCGCGGATTTGCAAAATCCAAAAGCTCGAAGCAAAGGCATGGTGAGTCTTTATGCCTTTGAAGTTATCTCCCATTTAGTCTTTAATTTGCAACGTGGAAGTTTATTATTTGCTCTAAGCAAACAATGCAGTTGTATACTTTCACAAGGATGAGTGCGTGTAGATAAGATGAATTGACATGAACTTGGCCATTTACCATTGTCATCAAATAGTCCAGCAATCAGTTATAGCCTGATCTGGGCCAAAAACATCATATTTTCTAGCCAATAGGAGAATCAGTAATGGATATGAGAGGAGCTTTTGATGCTTAATGAGCATTGTAAATTATTCCCATGCCTCTGTTACAGTGTTCTTGTTATACTTACTGTTATGTGAACATAATTGTATAGATAAGTTGCTTTCTTTTTTGGTTACTTCGGCCCCTTCCACACAGCTGAATAAAATCCTACATTTTCTACTTTGAACTGGAATATATGACAGTGTGGACTCTGATAACCGAGTTCAAAGCAGATATTGTGGGATAATCTGGGTTATATGGCTGTGTGGAAGGGCCCTAAGAAACCCCCAAGCCTCTGTGCTTTCAGTAACCTCTTGTGCCAGTCCTGACCTGCCCCAATTCTTGGCGGCACTTAAGACATGGCTATTTAGGAAAGCGACAACCAGCGACCCGGAACCTTCCGAGTCCGATATTTTTTTTAGCCATTTTAAAAATTTTAATATTCTAATGTTTTAATACTCTAGTACTGCATTGCTAGAGAAGGAAAACTCTGATTTCAAACCCGGGCAGATGGTGCTCGTCTAACCCTGTAAGGTCAACCATCTAAGAGAAGGAAACTCGAACCAAACCTACGACCTGAGGACCTCGCTGCCACCGTCCAAGCTTGCTAGGCCTGGCAGATGAACCTTTGGTTTAAAGGGTGAGGCCAGTTCAGGCACGCTGCGCTCCACCAGAAAAATCCATTGCACAGGCTCGAAGGACACATCCAACTTCCGAAAAAGCCCTGTAGCGATAGGCGAGGGACTAAACGGTAGGTGTAAGATGCACTGAAGCCGCAGACCCAACCCTGCATGCAGGCGGTTCAGGACTTTGGTCGCTCAAGACTGACCCGGGGTGATGACAGTCGTGTTCGGCCGCCTCCTGCCCGACCAAGCAGCCCTTTTTAAGGAGAGCACTGCTTGCTCCGGATGGCGTGGGGGCTCGAAACGGGGGCCTAACGAAAGCTCATCCCCGTCTACCTGGTTGGCTACGGGCATCTTCCGATGCGGTCGAACAAAGACAAAGAAACAAAGGCCAACACCTGCCTGCAAAGGTGCAAATAGACTGACACTTGCATGCTGGAACATCAGAACCATGCAAGATTCTGCAGATAGTGGACGTCCTGAGCGTCGTTCTGCTCTAATAGCCCATGAACTATCACGGCTTAACATTGACATCGCTGCTCTTAGTGAAGTTCGTCTCCATGAGGAAGGCAGCCTTAAAGAACACGGTGCCGGCTACACACTCTACTGGTCTGGCAAACCCAAAACTGAGAAACATCTTTCAGGAGTAGGCTTTATGATTAAAAACTCCATCGCCTCTAAACTCGAGACGTTGCCGACAGGTCACTCTGATCGCATTATCTCCTTACGCCTCCCACATGCTGTTCTCTTCAGTATATATGCCCCAACTATGCAAGCTGACCCTGTGGAGAAAGACAAATTCTACTCAGACCTACGCCACCTCATACAAAAGGTCCCTGCAGAAGATAAAATCATTATCCTTGGTGATTTCAATGCCAGAGTAGGAAAAAACTTTGAAGCCTGGAAAGGTGTATTAGGCAAGCACGGTGTTGGAAACTGTAATGATAATGGGCGCCTTCTGCTAGAGTTTTGTGCAGAACAGCAGCTGACTATTACAAACACCATCTTTCAGCAGAAAGATAGCTTGAAGACCACCTGGATGCATCCCCGATCCAAGCAGTGGCACCTCATTGACTATGTTTTAGTGCGCCAGAGAAACATTCGTGATGTCCGTCATACTCGAGTGATGCCCAGTGCAGAATGTCAAACAGACCATCGCCTTGTAAGATGTAAACTAAATCTACACCTTAAGCTCAAACCTAAGAGGGGTGGCATCTTAAAGAGGAGACTCCAAGTCAACAGTCTTCAACAGGCTGTTGTGAGAGACAACTTCCAGGTAAATCTGCAAGCAAAACTTGAAGTCCACAAGAAAAGACACAACGCTGTGCAGATCTCGGTGATCACAGAGGTTTTTATGAAGCTCTCAAAGCAGTGTTTGGACCTACTTATCAGGTCCAAAGCCCCTTATACAGTACAGATGGTCAAACACTAATTACTGATAAAACCTCCATCCTGAACCGATGGGCTGAACATTTTCAGGGTCTCTTTAATGCCAGCCGAGTAGTCCAAGGTTCAGCTATCCAACACATGATACAACAACCAATGAAAAATGAACTGGACACAGCTCCCACTCTGGAAGAGACCC
The DNA here is from genome assembly GCA_030556195.1 of Anolis apletophallus. Lineage (NCBI taxonomy): Eukaryota > Metazoa > Chordata > Lepidosauria > Squamata > Anolidae > Anolis > Anolis apletophallus. The sequence continues at coordinate 30,779,335 of JARBWK010000009.1, forward strand.
TTGAGGCCATACAGCAGTTGAAAAATGGCAAGGCAGCCGGGATCGATGGAATCCCACCTGAAGCTTGGAAACAGGGAGGTCATGTACTGCATGCTAAATTCCACGAGCTCCTTGTGAGTTGCTGGGAAAAAGGTGAACTGCCATCAGATCTCCGAGATGCAGTTATCATCACCCTGTATAAGAAAAAGGGAACAAAATCTGATTGCTCAAACTATCGAGGTATAACACTGCTCTCCATTGCTGGAAAAATCCTTGCAAGGATACTCCTGAACAGATTAGTTCCGGCTATTGCAGAAGAACTTCTCCCTGAAAGCCAATGCGGCTTCAGAGCAAATAGGAGCACCACAGATATGGTTTTTGCCCTTAGACAACTGCAAGAGAAATGTAGAGAGCAGAACAAAGGACTCTATGTAACATTTGTCGACCTCACCAAAGCCTTCGACACTGTGAGCAGGAAAGGTCTGTGGCAGATCCTGGAACGTCTAGGATGTCCCCCAAGTTCCTCAAAATGATTGTCCTGTTACATGAGGGCCAGCACGGTCAAGTCAGATATGGCGATGCTCTCTCGGAGCCCTTTCTCATAACTAATGGAGTGAAACAAGGTTGTGTTCTTGCACCAACCCTATTTACAATCTTCTTCAGCATGATGCTCAAAGGGCTATGGCAGACCTACAAGAAGAAGACGGCATATATATACGCTATCGTACTGATGGTAGCTTGTTCAACTTAAGCCGTCTGAGGGCTCGCACTAAGACTCTAAACTATCTAGTCCGTGAGCTACTTTTTGCTGACGATGCTGCCCTTGTCGCCCATTCAGAAGCAGCGCCTCACATCCTGCTTTGCAACAGCTGCAGAGCTGTTTGGGCTGGAAGTCAGCCTGAAGAAAACAGAAGTCCTCTACCAGCCCGCACCACAGGAAGAACACCACCATCCTCACGTCAGCATAGGCACATCTGTGCTTAAGTCCGTTCAGCAGTTCACCTACCTGGGAAGCATCATCTCTTCAGACGCCAAGATTGACAAAGAGATAGATCACAGATTATCAAAGGCATATAGTGCATTCGGAAGGCTTCACAAAAGAGTCTGGAGCAACAAGCACCTGAGACAAAGCACCAAAATCAGTGTGTACAGAGCTATCATACTGTCCATTCTCCTCTATGGGTCTGAAACATGGGTCACCTATCGCCAACACCTACGACTCCTCGAGCGCTTTCATCAGCGCTGTCTTCGCACAATCCTAAATATACACTGGACCGACTATGTGACGAATGTTGCTGTCCTTGAGCAAGCAGGGATCACCAGCATTGAGGCCATGCTATTGAGAACACAGCTGCGCTGGGCAGGACACGTCTCTAGGATGGAGGACCACCGCCTCCCAAAGATACTACTCTACGGTGAACTCGCCACGGGTCAGCGCAAGAGAGCGCCCCAAAAGAGATATAAGGACTCCCTGAAACAACATCTCAGGCTTGGCCAGATTGATCACCAACAATGGTCCACCCTGGCCTCACATCGGGAGGCATGGAGACGCACTATCCACAATGCTGCGGCCTCTTTCGAGAAGACACGAATGGGTCTAGAAGAGAAATGACAACGCAGAAAGAACCGCAACTTGGAAAAACATCACCCAGGAGACTTTCTGCTGCGCTTTCTGCAACCGAACTTGCCTATCTCAGATTGGCCTTTTTAGTCATCAACGCGCTTGTAAAAAGCGTGGGATGAGTCCTTCCTGAATCTTCGTTCGCGAAGTAATGCCGAGAGAGAGAGAGAGAGAGACTGCATTGCTAGCTGTGTAAGTCGCCCGGAGCACACTTGTGGAGGGCGACTCATCTGTATACCTTTATAAAACGGAATTTTTGTATGTGTGTATGCGGAGGGCGGGAGGGCAGAAGGGCGGAAGCAGCCACTTTCACAGGCCAGGGTGGATATGTGGCAGCCACTTTCACAGGCCAGGGCGGATATGTGGCAGCCACTTTCACAGGCCAGGGCGGATATGTGGCAGCCACTTTCACAGGCCAGGGCGGATATATGTCAGCCACTTTCACAGGCCACAGCGACCAGCGGGTGATGGACCTGCACCAAACTTGGTACACATAACCCCCTAACCCCTTTACGTCCTGGCGGGTCGGGGACATGACCCACGGATTGTGGGATTTGTAGTACTTTCCAACACTTTGGTTCCCACAGACCACTGAGGCCACCAAAAAGGACCAATACAGACCACACTCAACACACACAGCCCCCATGACCCACTCTACGTCCTGGTGCAGTTCGGCGGAGGGTGGACCATGGATGATGGGACTTGAAGTGCCTCTACTCACTTCCCAAGTCTGCTGCAACCCTCATCCAATCACTGATCGAGACCAAACTTGGCACACATAACCCCCATGACTGCCTTCACGTCTTGGTGAGGTTTGGGGGAGGACTGACAATAGATGATGGGATTTGTAGTACTTTTACACCCCTCTGTTCCCACAGACCACTGTGGCCCCCAACAAACACTGATAAAGACCACACTTGGCACACAGAGCCCCAGTGATCCAGTCCACATTCTACTGAAGTTTGGAGGGGGACAGAACATGGATCATGGGTCTTGCAGTACCTTCCCTCACTTTCCAAGACTGCTACAAACCTAATCCTATGATTGATCAACACCAAACTTGCCACACAGAGCCCCCATGACCCACTCTACATTCTGGTGCACTTTGGAGGAGGGTGGACCATGGATGATGGGACTTGAAGTGCCTCTACTCACTTCCCAAGTCTGCTGCAACCCTCATCCAATCACTGATCGAGACCAAACTTGGCACACATAACCCCCATGACTGCCTTCACGTCCTGGTGAGGTTTGGGGGAGGACTGACAATAGATGATGGGATTTGTAGTACTTTTACACCCTTCTGTTCCCACAGACCACTGTGGCCCCCAACAAACACTGATAAAGACCACACTTGGCACACAGAGCCCCAGTGATCCAGTCCACATTCTACTGAAGTTTGGAGGGGGACAGAACATGGATCATGGGTCTTGCAGTACCTTCCCTCACTTTCCAAGACTGCTACAAACCTAATCCTATGATTGATCAACACCAAACTTGCCACACAGAGCCCCCATGACCCACTCTACATTCTGGTGCAGTTTGGAGGAGGGTGGACCATGGATGATGGGACTTGAAGTACCTCTACTCACTTCCTAAGTCTGCTGCGACCCTCATCCAATTACCGATTGAGACCAAACTTGGCACACATAACCCCCATGACTGCCTTCACGTCCTGGTGAAGTTCGAGGGAGGACTGACAATGGATGATGGAATTTGTAGTATTTTCACACCCCTCTGTTCCCACAGACCACTGTGGCCCCCAAAAAACACAGAGAAAGTCCACACTTGGCACACAGAGCCCCAGTGACCCACTCTACATCCTACTGAAGTTTGGAGGGGGAGAGAACATGGATGATGGGACTTGCAGTACCTTCCCTCACTTCCCAATCCTGCTACAAACCTAATCCAATGACTGATCAACACCAAATCTGGCACACAGAGCCCTCATGACCCACTCTACAGCCTGGTGCAGTTTACTGTGAGACGGACCACGGATGATGGGACTTGAAGTACCTTCACTCACTTCCGAAAAAGAATGCATCCCTCATCCATTCACCAATACAGACCAAACTTAGCACACAGAGCCCCCATGACCCAATCTACATCCTACTACACTTGGGGGGACAGAGATGATGGGACTTGCACTACCTTCAGTAATTTCATGATACCACTGCAACTCCCAATAATGATGGATCAAGACCAAACTTGGCACACAGAGCCCCCATGACCCACTCTACATCCTGCTGCGCTTCACAAATAACCCGGGCAGGGCCGGGTCCCCAAGCTAGTAAATAATAAAGTTCAGTTCAGTTCAGTTGTGGTGACGTTAACTATTACCACTGTGTATTTTCGCTGCCACCACTCTGAGATATTCAGATTGAGACAGAGTGGCTTGTTTTTAAAGAAACAGTAACTTGGTTTATTTGTAGCATTTTTGAAACAAAGCGTAGTGGTTTCAAAAGTACAGATGCTTAATGGTTCTTAGAAATACGTTATCAACAAAGTTTCATTCAGGCTTTTCTCTTTCTCAAAAGGACTTGTACAATAACACTTGACAACTGACTTTTGACTATCTTTAACCCAGGGGTGGGCAATTATTTTTTCCAAGGGGCCACACGAGAGCCAAAAAATATTATGGAGGGCCGCTCCTAAAGGTGGAACTACATTCTACATTATTTATTTATTTACTATATTTACTATATATTACACATCATTAATATTAACATATTAATATATCAATAAATATTCATATATTATTAGTATTAATATCATAATTATTATATTATAGTGTATATATATATAGACATAATATATTGAAATTATAATATAATATAACTTTATATTATTTATTATATTATATTATTATTATTATAAAATTATTATAAAATAAAAATAATAATCACTAAAATAAAATAAAATAAAATTCAAGAAGGCAAGGTGCGAACCAAGATGGAATGGCCCAATGGATCCAGCCCAGAGGATGGCAAAGCGGACCCAGCCACCGCTGCAGCAGAGGAAAGCAGAGCAGCAGGCGATCGGAGGCTGCAGGCCTCCGCCCGCTCTTACCCCCAGTCGTTCCCCATATTGCCATGGTCCTGCCTCAAAGTGCGGGCTGCCGCGAGCTGCACCAGGGCAGCGGGGGTTCCTTCCTGCCTTCTCCGGTGGCTCCAGAGTGCCCTCGCAGTGGTGATCCTGGGCTTTGACCCTCTTGCATGGAGGGTTGTGCGTCGGTGGAGTGAGGGAGGGCCCGAGGGTGGAGGCAGCACCAGCTCTGGGCTCTCCGCCTCCTCCTCCTGCCTCCGGCGTGGAGAGGCTCCAGATGGCCAGCATGGGAGCGTCTGCCGGCGGCGTGGCGGGGAGGAACCTTTGGATGACTTCCTGTAGCCCTGGATAAGCTGGCTGAAGCATTCTGGGAACCATAGTTTCCTGACTCCTACGTCTCCCAGAATGTCTCAGTCAGCTCATCCGGGACTACAGGAAGTAATCCAAAGGCTCCTCCCCGCCACGCCGCCAGCACTGACGCTCCCATGCTGGCCATCTGGAGCTTCTCCATGCCGGAGGCACTCCAAAGCTGCCGTGCCGCGATGGGATGGCGGCAGCAGCACCCCTTCTCCTTGGGCCCGCCGCCCTGTCCCGGGCCGGACAGAATCGGCTGCTGGTCCGGATGCGGCCCGTGGGCCGTAGGTTGCCCACCCCTGCTTTAACCTGACAAAAGATTCCCTCTCTATTGTCATCAGCCTCCTGTTATTAGTACTAACCTAGCTATTCCCTAGCTAGTTCTTTGACTGGGTTCAGCTAACCACTTGACTCCAGCTCCCTGACTAACAGGTTTCCTCTGGTTGCAGCTAACTTCTAACTTTTCTACCTCCTCCTTCAACTTCCTCTGACAGACTTCAACTGCCAGGCTAATTTTTAAAACCAGAACCTTTCATTTACCGTGACAGTTGGCCCCACCCCTTTTATTAGCTCGGAGCCAGCCTGCCATAGCAACCCTTAGAGCCTGTGTCCTCCTCCTAAGTAATAGTGCTCTTATCTAAACCTTATCCATTATACCTGAGCATTATATACCTCCATCTGTAAATAAACAGTTACAAAACCAGTTCATAACAGCATATTATATACATAAACATTCAAGTGCTTACACATTTACCTGTGGAGCATACCACCATTTTAACACTTCACCACACCTGTGATGTACTGCGATTTGTGCAGTGGCTAATTAGCAAATTACAAATAGCTCTAAGACCATTGATTCACATTTCATGTTTTCCATAACTGACCCAACTTGGCCAGAATTAACATTATCTAAGGGAGTTAGTTATTATTCTTTCTTTTCCGAAACGATAAAAAAGCAAAATTAACAGTGTGCGACAGGGCCGTAGCCAGGATTGTGATTCGGGGCTGAGTTTGGTTCAGGGGGTGAGACTGGGTGGAAGAGGGTCTACCCTAGCAAATCTTTTGTATTGTTATCCCAATAACCCCATTAATGTGGGATATAATGAGCATGGTGATCAGATCATGATATGAATACATATAACAGTTTAAATAATGTACCAGTAAGGCCTTTTCGCGGACCACCCTGAGAATTTCAGGGGGCTGAAGCCCCCTTAGCCCCCCCCCCTGGCTACATGCCTGGTGTGCGATATATGAGAAAATAAGACAAATTTTGCAATCTTGAAAGATTAAGGATTTAGAGCAGGGGCGGGCATTTACCGGCCCTCAGGTTTTGGACTTCAACTCCCAGAAATCCTAGTCAGTTTACCAGCTCTTAGGATTTCTGGGATTTGAAGTCCAAAACACCTGGAGGGCCGGTAATTGCCCGCCCCTGATCTAGAGACTAAAAACTCCAAAAGATGAGAGCGATTCTAAAGCAGAATTGGTGCTTTTAGCAGAAGTACGGTCAGGAGAGAGTGATGCACAAGCACAGGCCTTAGTATAGCGAGATAGCTTGCCAGAAATCATGCTAGCAGCCTTCCCGAGAATAATGCACTTTGATTGGTACGTCAGGCACAAGCTGTGATCTGTTAGAGTACATCATGTGCCTTTTCCTGATAACACTGGCCATGATTGGCCTAGCTAGCACCCAGCGTGTATCTGTTTACATTGTTACTGATTGGTAGAAACCGCGCATGGGCAAATGAAACCGTTCTTCCCTGCTGGCACAGAAGGACGGCGTAGTAATGTTGCAAATTAAAGAACAGGATGCTCATATGGCAGATAACATACTGTGGGAATGAAGAATTAATACTGCGTAGTGCTGTTTAGCAAATAAGAATGCAAATAGAGTGTGAAGCCAAATAATGTGATGTTTAATTGGATAATAGAAATGTGTTGATGCTGTGAACCAATGATGATGAAGAAGAAAGGAGGGACAAGGGACCTGCCGCCATAGAGTGTATATAAGGGATAGTTGAAGATTGTACGGGGTTTCTTGCCCTGAAGCAGCGAGTTCTGTGGGCAGGTCCCGTCAGCTGACGTTGTGCAAAATAAACTTTGGCTTCATTGTACCTGCAGTACGGTTGTTGCGTTTTCTCGTTCCTGTGCTCGCACGTATGCGCCGCTAGTGAGTAAAAAGGTACCACCTGGGAGTTTTGGGACTCCAGATTTGCTGCTACAATTCCAATTGTGTTGTCTCAACTGGCTCTATTAAGAAGTGTCCTAGATACTCTCTTTTATTTTTAATTGAGCATCTGCAATCTCATAAATTGCTATGGTGGGAAAAGTTGTAATTTATATTTATTTATTTATTTTATTTTATTGTTCACTTTTATATACCGCTCCTCCCAGCAGGCTCGGGGCGGTTTACATAAAAACAATATAAAATACAGATAAAACATTTGATTAAATAAAACCCAAGAAATGGATAGTGTTTTCAGGAGGCGCTTAGATTGAAGGCCTGCTTAAAAAGAACAGTCTGTAATACAACAACAACAAGAAGGCTGATATCAATATAGTACAAATATATATTGTGAAAATACTCACAAATCGCTATTTCCTATTCATAGTAATAATACATAATAAAAGAGAATCGTGCTCATCATACATTACCCAATGGTAAACAATTCTGATCGAATGATGATCCTTAAAGGTAAAGTTCACATAAAGCAAAGTCCTATGGTAGTCCAATAAACCGGATTAAAATCTATCCCGTATGAGCGGCGAATCTCAGTCCATAAAGTTGAGCAATGAAGTTTGGAAAAGCAGCATCAATTTATGAGAAATTCCAAAAAGGCTGAAAATTCCAGCATAGAGAAGGACAGTGGGAGTGATCCATATACTCTGTGATAAGGCTCAAATGCAGGAGGCCGACGAGGTGTAGATTTCACCACTTCTTATTGGCCGCCTATGTTTGTTTCACTCCCGGGTGGAGCTTTTTCAAGGCCTCATTATCAAGCATACCGGTGTCCTTTCGGCATGGAATTTTAACAGAGCCTAACCTCACTCCTATGTGGTCACTCACTCACGGGAGTGAGGTTAGGCTCTGTTAAAATTCAATGTCAAAAGGACTCCGCAGTGTATGCTTGATAATGAGGCCTTTGAAAAAGCTCCACCCGGGAGCGAAACCAACATTCTGAGGATGGATAATTTCCAACACTGCCTCGAGGTCGTTACTGGATGGCTGCGAGCCAGTAGGTTGAGGGTGAATCCGGCGAAGACGGAGATCTTGTGGTCGGGCCGCTCGGGTGGTGTAGATGTCCAGCTTCCGACCCTGGACGGTGTGGCGCTATGCCCATCGCCTTCCGTTAAGAGCCTGGGGGTCCATCTGGACTCCCAGATGACCATGGAGGCCCAGGTCTCCGCGGTCAGCAAGGTTGCTTTTTTTCATCTGCGACAGGCTCGGAGGCTGGCCCCCTATATCTCCCGGAATGACCTGGCCACGGTGATCCAAGCTACGGTCATCTCAAGGCTGGATTACTGTAACGCGCTTTACGTTGGCCTTCCTTTGTCGGCGACCCGGAAGCTCAAGCTGGTGCAGAACACTGCCGCCGGCTCCTGTCTGGAACCCCAGCAGGCCGCCACATCACACCTGTTTTGCAGGATCTGCACTGGCTCCCAATCGAGCACCGGATCTCCTTCAAGGTGTTGGTTCTTACCTTTAAGGCCTTGCATGGCCTGGGGCCAGCGTACTTGAGGGACCGACTCACCCCATACTGTCCCCTGAGATCACTACGCTCCGAGGATGCTAATTTGTTAGAGATACCCTCGGCGAAATCGGCTAAACTGACATCTACTCGCCGGAGGGTGTTCTCCTTTATAGCTCCTACGCTGTGGAACGCCTCCCGGCTGGAACGCTGGCTATACAGGACCTGCTCCCGTTTAGACGCGCCTGCAAAACTTATTTGTTTAAGCAGGCCTTCGGTGAGTAGGTCCTGCCCATGTTCCGCTTTAGCCGCTGTCCTGGGGTGTCACGCTATCTAATTTCTGAACTGTACCTGGGGGTTTTGTATTTTGCTGTTTTAACTGTTTAATTGTCTTAGATGTTTTATCGCATTGCTTGTGTGTAGTTGTACCTTCGGCTCCTGTGAGCCGCCGCGAGCCTCAGGGAGTCGGCGGCATAGAAGCCCGAATAATAATAAAAATAAATAAACATATCTACCTCTGTCTGCATCCAGTGTTTATTTGTTCAAAATTTTACTATTCACATTTGGCCCACCCAAAATGGTTTTAAATTGTCTATTATTGCTCATGCTTGAGTTTTATTGATTGCATTGTTTTTATAATTGCTGTTGTGTTGTTATTAGGTGTTGTTGCGCTTGGCCTCATGTCAGCCACCCCGAGTCACCTTGGGGAGATGGTGGCGGATATAAATGAAGTTAATAAATAAATAAATAAAAAATAATACATTGGAGATTTAGTGCTTTTGGAAATTTGTTTAGAATTAAAGAGATGGCTAGACGTGTTAATAAATATTATGCTATGTTTTCCTAGGCAATGATTGGTGTGGCTTTCTCCTTGGGTTTTACCTTTGGTCCAACGCTTGGAGCATATCTTGCTATGGAGAAAGAGAAAGGAGAGATCTTCTATGTTAAGGCTGCAACCTTTGCTGTCATATTTGCAGTTACTGAATTGGCTTTCATCTTCATGCTCTTGCCGGAGACGCTGTCAAAAGAACAACGGGTAACATTTTCTGAAAACATTTGTAATACAATCGCCTAGAAATAAGAGGCAACGTCAACGTTCTCCATCAGTTCTTCATTTAAATCAGTTGTGTTCAACCTTTGGTCCTCTGGGTGTTTTGGACTTTGACTCCCAGATTCGTGAGCATTGGACAAGCTGGCCAGGGCTTCTGGGAGCTGGAGTCCAAAATACCCGGAAGGCCAAAAGTTGGACAACACTGATTGAAATGATTAGAAACTGAACAAAGAAACATCAAAGGATGGCCTACTACTTCACTAAATCCTACTCTTAGGGTTTCCCTACCCCAGTGTTTCCCAACTTTTTTTGAGCCTCGGCACACTATTTACATTTGCAAAATCCTGGGGCACACCACCAACCAAAATGACACAAAATGACACTCTAACACAGTAATACATATAGTTAATATGTTTTTTAAGTGAATTTATACACTCAGTGTGAAACCTGGACCTGTTTCGATGAACTCAACATAGATATCCTGGCAGGAATGGCAGAAAGACACAAACTTCCCACACAGAACTCCCACAACCAAGAGAAAATACTATAAGAGTTTGGGTTTTGGAGTTGTAGTTCACCTATATCCAGAGATGTGGGCTCAAACAATGTTGGATCAGGATCAAACTTGGCATGAATACTCAATATGCCCAAATGTAAGCACAGATGGAGTTTGGGAAAAATAGACCTTGACATTTGGGAGTTACAGTTTCTGGGATTTATAGTTAACACACAAACAAAGAGCATCCTGAACTCTTGCAACAATGGAATTGAACCAAACTTGGCATATTGAACTCTCATATGTATTACTGTGTTAGAGTGCCATTTTGTGTCATTTTGGTTGGTGGTGTGCCCCAGGATTTTGTAAATGTAAAAAATGTGCCGCGGCTCAAAAAAGGTTGAAAAACACTGAGCTAAGGAATGGAATCAAACTTCCCACACAGAACTCCCATAACCAAGAGAAAATACTATAAGAGTTTGGTGGGCATTGACCTTGAGTTTTGGAGTTGTAGTTCACCTATATCCAGAGAGCACTGTGGACTCAAACAATGTTGGATCAGGACCAAACTTGGCATGAATACTCAATATGCCCAAATATGAACGCAGATGGAGTTCACAGGAAATAGACCTTGACATTTGGGAGTTGTAGTTGCTGGGATTTATAGTTCCCCTACAATCAAAAAGCATTCTGAACCCCACCAATGATAGAACTGGGCCAAACTTCCCACACAGAACCCACAGGAGGCAAGAGGAGGTCTCTACTTGGGGAAAGGGAGGTGGGCCTTCCCAATGTTGGAGAGGGAGAGACCAAGTAGACAACGGGTGGAGAGGGGGGTGTTTGTAATTTTGTGCCTTTATCGAGGTCGGTTTCTTAGGGTTTTTATACTTCAACACACTAGACTCTCCCTCCCCCACCCCTTCCTGGAGGTTCCAATTTCCCACGGCACACCTGATGATCGCTCACCGGTTGGGAAACACTGCCCTACCCTACCCAGCCTTCTTGTACATTCTCCTGAGCAGGATATGTCATGGGGATTGCCATGGCCATATCCATTATTCTATTAGTCACAAGAAGTAAAGCATTTCAGCAGCCACTCAGCAGCCTCTGTGTTGTTCCTCCAGAATAGAAGAATCTGATGGGTAGTGATTGTCTTAGAAAGAGAAGGAGCATATAGTGGTACCCATCCCCTACCCACTGCCCCTATTTGCAGACACAAAAAGAAGAGATGTGCCAGAAGTCAGCTGTCATTTTGCCTTTTTCTGGGGAGAGTGGATATCGTCACTGCAGCTATGCCCTTCTCCTCTTCCTGGGGCAGTAGATGGGTGGCATTGTCAACAGTTTCTGAAGGGAATGTGGCACCGGGAATGTGGCACAGCTAGCTGGGTGTCAGCTGCATAAGATCTCTACTGACCAGAAGGTCATGAGTTCGAGGCCTGCCTGGGTCAAGGTGGGCTCTCAACCTATTGTGTAGCCTGTTGTCGACCTTTGCAATCGGAAAGACAGTTGCATCTGTCAAGTAGGAAACTAAGCTACCACTTAGAGGGGAGGCTAAATTTAACTGATTCACGAGGCCATAAAAAAGATCTCCAGAAAACACGCTGAGGAATGAAGGAGTGCGACAGTTCCCCCTGGTGGCCAGATGTTAAAATGCCTCTGTCTGTCCTGTGTGTTTGTGTGTCTAAATGTAATGTGTACATTGTAATCCGCCCTGAGTCCCCTGCGGGGTGAGAAGGGTGGAATATAAATGAAGTATATAAATAAAAATAAATAAATAAGGGGTTGGAAAAGTAAACAATGGAAGCACTGCTGGCATGGTGCGCGAGTGATGCATTTGCCTGAGACACTCACTTTATCCAGATCAGTGTTAATGTGTGTTATTTGTGGTATTTATTTATAGTACTTATATTCCACCCTTCTCACCCTGAAGGGGACTCAGAGCAAATCTCAGAACACATATATGGCAAACATTCAGTGCCATTATACACTAACAAGAGACACAACTGTACATAGATAGAGATATATATATAGGCTTTGCCATCTTCGGCTTCTTGGAGGCTGTGCTCAGTTCCAGCCATTGGGGGGTGCTGTTGCTCCACTTTCCCTGCCAAAGAGCTTTTCTTGTAAACTTCCTCCTTGATTGAATCATCAGCTTTTTTCTGGCATTTCCTTATGGGTGTCTTAAATAGCTCCACGTTTAAGCAGTACCTATTTATCTACTCACTTTGCTGTTTTCGAAAATGCTAGGTAGGCAGAAGCTGGACTAAAGGCCAGGAGCTCACTCTGGCCCAAGCTTCGAACTGTCAACCTTTCAGTTGGCAAGATTTACTGCAGCTGGCTGTTAACCTGCTGTGCTAAAGCCTGGCCCGATGTTATGGATATGATGCAGTCAGAGATACGAGATCTTCCAGTTTGGGAACATACAGGACCAAAGTAAGAATGCAAATGATAGAATGGGGCCAAAAAGCTTTGAAACCATCTCTCCAGAAACACTTTTTTTTGTCACATAATCTGTGAAACCATTAAGAGAGGCAGTGTTTATTTGGGGCTTAGAATGAAAAGACCCTTGCTCAAGTCAAAATGAAAGCGTACATTATCCCACAACTCTTGGCAGGAGTGTAGCATGAACTTGCACAAATCTTTGGGAGTGACATCTATCCAATCTTAAGAAGAGATTTTGTAAATTCACTAGTTAGTTATGGTTCAACCATGGGGAAACAAGAATAATTGATAACCTGACTCCCTTCCTATGTAGGCTGGAATAACTGAGCAGTTTGAACACTATAGATCACTGTTTTTCAACCTTTTTTGAGCCGCGGCACACTTTTTATATTTTCACCACCAACCAAAATGACACAAAATGACACTCTAACACAATAATACATATAGTTAATATGTTTTAAAATGTATTTATACACTCAGTGTGAAACCTGGGCCTGTTTCGATGAACACAACATAGATATCCTGACAGGAATGGCAGAAAGACCTTGAGGTCTTGCTCAACAGCTGGGAGTTATAGTTCACCCGCAATCAAAGAGCATTCTGAACTCCACCAATGATGGAATGGAATCAAACTTCCCACACAGAACTCCCATAACCAAGTGAAAATACTATAAGAGTTTGGTGGGCATTGGCCTTGAGTTTTGGAGTTGTAGTTCACCTATATCCAGAGAGCACTGTGGAGGGGAGGGAGGAAGACGTGGGGCGAGTCTGCGCAGTAGCGCCCGCATGGGTCACGCCTTTCTCCCTCCCCCCTCCCGCAGAAGCGGCAGCGTGAGCAAAGCGAGGCAAAGCAAGCAGAGCGAGGCTGGGAAGAAGGGAGCCCGAGTGGAGAAGAAAAAGTGTTCGGCAGGAGGGGGAAGAAAGGGTCCAATTTCCCATGGCACACCTGATGATCACTCACAGCACACTAGTGTGCCACGGCACACTGGTTGGGAAATACTGCTATAGATGCATGGATGACCCTAACGATTAATGATCAGTGGTTTGAATTCAAAGGTAGATACATATTCTGGCAGTTTGCAGGAAACTATGGCAGAGGGATGTGATGATGTTGCAATGCTAAGCTCTCACATCCTCTGAAGGGAGATACATACCAACATAGGCAGCATTTTACACCATGAGAAGCCCAGTTTGGTTATTACCATATTTTCTGACATATAAGGCTACTTTTTAGCCCAAGAAAATCTTCTCAAAAGTCAGGGGTCGTCTTATATGTGGGAGTTGTCTTATACGCGGGAGTCGACTTATACACCAGGAGTAGTCTTATACACCAGGTGTTGTCTTATAGAGCGGGTGCTGAAATTTCCAATCCGGATTGGAGAATCTGTAGTTGCCGCATATGGTGGGGGGAGCTCAAAAATGGAAGTGGCCACATCCCTGCCGTATGCAGTGATGGTATGAAAGCATTAAGGGTGATGCTGTACAAGTACGGTAGAAGAAAATCCATTCATCAGGATTTGTGGACTTAATGCGGTCCTGATGGTGAGGTGAAGGGGCGCCTCACCGAGAAGGTGTAAGTGAAGGGCGGAGCAAGCTGCAGGCGTCCGGGACGCCCGGGGTATGGAAAAAAGAGATAGAGTGGCTCTGGGCCCAGAAAAACACACTTCTTTTACCTGTCTGGACCGCCCTTGTATCCTATTACCGTACCTCCTCCTCTGCCTCTCAGATCTTGCTCCTGAAGACTGCAGTGAAGCGGTGCAGGTGCACATATGTGAGATCTAAGAGGCAGAGAAGGAGGGGCAGTAATAGGAAAATTACCATACGAGGGCGGGTCAATAAGTCCATGACTTTTTGAATAAAACCCAAGTTTTTGGATAAAAAACGTAGTCTCCTTTGAGCTCTATACACTTTGTCCAACGTTTCTCCTATTTTTTTTATCCCTTCCAAAAAATAAGATTTGTCGAGGTCATCAAAATAGGTATTTGTTTGTGAGATGATTTCATTGTTGGAGTCAAATCTCTTTCCTCCGAGCCATTTTTTCAGGTTTGGAAACAAGAAATAGTCACTTGGGGCTAAATCCGGAGAATAGGGCAGATGAGGGAGCCATTTGTATCCAAAATAATGTATTGTGAGCAAATGCGGCACCCATCTTGCGGAAAGCTTTCTCATACCCAAGTGATCTTTTAAAATTGAAACCACTGAGCCACGTGAGATGCCTATGGCTTCCGCAATCTCTCGCACTTGCAATCTTCGATTGGCCAAGAACACATCGTGAATTTTTTTTATTGTTTCGGGTGTAGAGACCTCAACTGGGCATCCAGAACATTCGGCATCTTCCGTGCTTGTATGGCCACAACGAAATTCAGTAAACCACTTTTTTACCATTGAAATTGATGGTGCAGAGTCCCCATAGTATTTATCAAGCTTAGCCTTGGTTTGAGTGATGGTTTATTTCCGCAAAAAATCATGCTTAATGAGCACACAAAATTCACTTTTTTCCATTTTCTCTTCAAATCACGCGGTAGTCTGCTATCAATGGCTGTCAAACACAAACTAAATGACGCAGCTTGTTCAAATTTTGACAGGAGTCAACTGACAGATGCCTGTTGACAAAAGCAGTGTTGCCCTTTCAGTTAAGAGGCGGGAAATTCAAAAAGTCACGGACTTATTGACCCACCCTTGTATTGTAGTCAAATCTGACGCTTTAAAATTTTTTATTTGGTGTGCGTTGGAAGAGGGGTAATCGTATACGGCGAGTATATCCCAAACTCTATATTTTAACTGGAAAAGTTGTCTTATACACCCAGTCGTCTTATATGCCGGAAAATACAGTAAATAAGCCATCCATTTGCCAGTGTTATTTCTGAGATAGGCAGAGGAAAAGAGAACCAGCAGATAAGATTTCCTGCAAGGTCGAAAAATATCCCAGAAGTGATTCCATGACTTAAAAAAATAAACAACCAAAACTAAACCTGAAGATTGGAGTGATAAGAAGTTTGTGTGTGTGGGATTCAAAATTTGTATAGGTGAATGAGAGCGAGAGAGAAAGATGCATTCAGCTCTGGGGTGTTTCTCTTCTCTTCCAGGTGTCCTCTGTGATGTCAGGTTTTCAGTCTGCTGCTCACTTGATCAGTCCTTTGGCCTTGTTTCGGTTTTCTGCAGTAAACCAAAGAATGGAACCACATTCCAGACAGAGTAAGTCTTTAACTTTTCTTTTTGTTTGAAATCGCTTGACTGTTTCAAGTCCCTTCCAGAGAGGCCTTATATCCAGGATCCGATCCCAGGTTTTCTGATTTGAACTGGATTATATGAGTCCGCACTGTCAAATAATCTGGGATAAACAGAAAACCTGGGATCATATCTTGGGATATAGGGTCTGTCTGGAAGGGCCCTTAGAATCCTGCTTTATTTTGTTTTGCTTTTTTCTGTTACTTTTCTATATAGTGGAAAATAGCCTGTATTTTACTATGACCAGTAGGCCTGCCTGGGTCGAGGTGGGTGCTCGACCGTTAAGTGTAGCCTGCTGTCGACCCTTGCAGCCCGAAAGGCAATTGCATCTGTCAAGTAGGAGATAAGGGTACCACATTAAGTGGTGAGGCAAATTTTGACTGAATTATGAGGCCATTAAAGAACTCCAGGAACGCTGAGGAATGCGGAAGATACAACAAGGGACGCGAGTGGTTGAGAGATGATTGTACAGTGATTGTGTGTCCCTTTATGAATTGTACTTTTCACTTTTATGCTTCAGCCGCCCGAGCCTCTGTTAGAAGTCAAAATAATAAATAAATAAATAAATAAACAAGGGGCCAGAGTTTGCCTCTGTTCGTTTATATGTTGTGTATTGTAGTAACAGCAAGGATTGTTTGCTAAGTATGTGTACCTGTAATCCGCTCTGAGTCCCCTTCGGGGTGAGAAAAGCGGAATATAAATAAAGTGTATTATCAGTATTATTTAGATTGGTTTTGTATTTTATGTATTTTTTTCCTTGGTGTTCTTGTGTTATCTTGTGTTACTGTACTGATGGGCGTGGGCTCATGTAAGCCGGCCCAAGACCCCTGGGGAGATGGTGGCGGGGTATAAATAAAGATTATTATTATTATTATTATTATTATTATTATTATTATATGTCAGCTTCCACCAAAATGTATTTCCTTCCTTCCTTCCTTCCTTCCTTCCTTCCTTCCTTCCTTCCTTCCTTCCTTCCTTCCTTCCTTCCTCTGGAGCAGAAGTAGCTAATGGGCTGGGTACCCTGTGGAGGAGATGGATGGGCTGCCACTGCAAGTGGACATCCTCTCCTAAAATGACCATGTGGCTTTGAGGCACATTGAAGAAAGGAGAGGATATGGCCAGGACAGTGTAGGCTACAGATCTTTTAGGCTGGGACAACAATAAAGGAAGTCAAGTGACTGGGATTACTGACTGTGTGTTGAATCCCAGGTGCAGACTGACATCTAAGGATGTTATCCACAAAAACAGGGTTTGAAACCTGGGTTAAGAGAGAACCAGGTTAGTATTAACTGCAAATAGTGCAGCTGAGAATTTACTCTAAATCAATTAAAGTCAACAATGAGGAGAGGAGTAAGTTTACATTAATTTAGATGGTTTATGAATTCTCATAAATTACAGAAAGCATTAGCAAGAATTAGGAAAGTATTAGAATATATAGCAGATGAGTTTCAAACTGTATTATATGGCAGTGTAGTTGGGGCCTGAACCCATGCCCGGATTACCCATAAGGCCAACGAGGCCATGGCCTAGGGGCGTAAGCCGAGGGGGGGGGGCGCAGATCATGGACCAAAAAAACCCTGGTCTGCGCCCCTCTTTCCCCCTTTCTCAAGCCCCTCCTCGCTCCTTCTCCCAGCAAAGTGTCTGCTCCGTCTCCCCCGTCTCTCCCTCTCTCTCTCTCTCTCTCTCTCTCTCTCGCGCGCGCTCTCTCTCTCACTCTCTCTTTTTCGCTCTCTCTCATGCGCGCTCTCTCTCGCTCTCCCACACGCTCTCTCTCTCTCTCTCACGCACTCTCTCTCTCTTGCTCTTGCTCTCTCTTGCTCTTGCTCTCTCTTGCACTCTCGCGGGCACTCTCTCTCTCTCATGCGCTCTCTTTTCACTCTCTCGCGGGCTCTCTCTCTCTCTTGCACTCTCTCTCTCTCTCTCTCTCTCTCTCTCTCGTGCGCCTTTGGAGAGAGTTTGCACCCACTGCGCTCTCCCCAAGCCTCCCGACTCCCGAGGAGACCTTCAGAGCACAGCAGAGCTTTCCAGCCGGTGGGAATGGGGACCTTGGAGGTGGCAGGAGGTTGGCTTAAAGGGGACGTGATTCCAAAGTGTGGCCTAGGGCGCAAAAAAGTGTTAATCCGGGCCTGCCTGAACCTGGCACGAAGTTGGCAAATTATAGGAATGGTTGCACATGTATTCTGCTGGACTGACGCTGCACGGCAGCTTTCATAAAGACTATGTTATTATCTTCACAGACCTCAAGATCCTTGGCTTAGTGTATTTCATGTACCTCTTCCTCTTCTCTGGTCTGGAATACACTCTGGGTTTCCTTGTTCATCAACACTTCCAATTCAGCAGGTATTTCAAATGGTGTTTGTTTTGTGATCAGAAGCCGCAAACTATAAAAGAAGTCAGCCGCGTATTTGCTCAGCTGCACTCTGTTATAGACTTTGTTCAATTCCCACCCCTTGGGAAAATTCAGGAAATGTCTCTAGTGTTAATCTTTCTTTAGAAGAAAGAAACGATTGTTATCTCGAGTGGAAACTGCTTCCTTAATAGTGCCAGGTGTAGGATCACCTTCAATCACTTACTTGCTGGAAAGCATATTTATATGTTTTCTGCCCCAACTTGGGATCTGCCCCACCAAGATCAGAAGCAGTCATCAAGAGGCTCATAATTGGTTTGCACAACAGAAAATCATATTAAAAATTAGCAAAGGAATTCCTCGAAACAGAACTTGCAGACTGGTGTCTCTCCACAGCTTGAAATTCTATTTTGCACCTCCTGATCTAAATTTCCTTTTAATGTTGTACTTGTCTAGACCACTGCTTCTTAAACGGTGAGTCCTGTGCCCAAATAGTTCAGGAGTCGGGAACCTTTTTGACTCAGAGAGCCATAAAAGCAAAATATTTGGAAATGTATTTCAGTGAGAGCCATATAATATATATAATATATTTTAAGACTGAATTCAATATAATATATAATATATTTTAAGACTGAATGCATACAATGAGAAAAGGATTCCCCCGTGCCCAGCTGTGCCATCGGCAGGGACCTTTACCTGCATGACTTCCGCTCCTTCCTTTGTTTGCGGAAGCTCTCCTCCCGCACTCTTCCCTCCTCCCCCGCCATTGCGCCGGGTTTGGCGGGGCCCCCGGCCTGTTTTAGGCCGTCAAGGAGTAGAAAGAGACGGGTATGCAGGGTAAACTTCAATGATTTATTCTTCAGATAGTAAAGCAAATATTCATCAAAATATTCAATGAGAAGTGGAATGAATGCGGTGATAGGTCATTCGAGGTGCACTCTCTGGCCATGAAAAGTCCCAAAAATTATAAGTAATAACACATCAATTGTACATTCTTTGGGACGGTCAGAGAGGAAAGTGGGTCAACGGTCTGAGAAAATATTTTGAAATGCCTATAATAAGGCTTCTTCTGGACCCAGGAGCCAAGTAAACAAATAATATACCATTCTACTTTTAAGACTGAATATTAATATAATATATAGTCATCATCCTTTAAGGTGGACTGCCAATGCAAACAAGGTGACGCCTGTTTGCACGCTTTATTATAGGCTTAAACGGCGGGGCCTTTCTCAGACCCAGCTGTCCTCCTGACCGTCCAGGAAGAATTTACCTGTGTTATTACTTCCTTCCTTTGTTTGCGGAAGCTCTCCTCCCGCACTCTTCCCTCCTCCCCCGCCATTGCGCCAGGTTTGGCAGGGCTCCCGGCCTGTTTTAGGCCATCGCCTTGATCCCTGCAGGGGACTTGCCGTTCCGCGCCTACGGCCCAGCTCCTGGCTTTTGGCTGTCTTTTCTCTGTGTTAGGGGGAAGGGCTTTTTTGGGGGGGGGGGCTGCGTCTGACCCCTCCCCCCCTTTCTCACCCCTAGCCCTGGCTTGGCTTCCAGTTGGGCGGGGAAATTTATTTATTTATTTATTTGTCACATTTCTATACCGCCCCTCTCAGCCCGAAGGCAACTCGGGACGGTTTACACAAGGCAGTCTCTGCCCTCCAGTACAACACAAGCAAACAACCCAAAAAATAACCATATAACAACAAATTAACAATTAAAAACATACAATTGCAGTCTCAGCATCACGTTGAAATCACTTTCCGTCACATCGGCGTCATTCCATATATCTAATTAAACTGTTATATTTCATCAGGAAATGCCTGCTCAAACAGCCAGGTCTTGACTTTCTTGCAAAATGTCAGGAGGGAGGGGGCCGATCTGATGTCTCTAGGGAGGGCGTTCCAAAGCCAAGGAGCTACCACTGAAAAGGCCCTGTCTCTCGTCCCCGGCAGTCGCGCCTGCGAAGGTCTCGGCCCGCTGTCCACGTGGGCCCGGCCTGCCCTGGTCCTCCCCGCCTCCCTAGCTGTGGGTTTTGGGCCCGGCAGGGGCCACCATGTGGTGTTTTCCATGGCCCAGGGCCGCTTTCCGTCAACTTCTTGGGCAGGGAGGGGCCTGTGGCCCAGCACCCAGCCTTTTTGGGGCCTGCCGCTCCTGCGAGCCACATGCAGGCATCAAAAGAGACACATATGGCTCGCGAGCCATAGGTTCCTCCCCCCTGCCTTAGTTCAATGTTAGGGTCATGAAAAATTGGTCACAGTAAAAGTATTCAGAATGTCAACAAATGACTATTTTGATTTACATTAATCTCTTGAGCAGTGTTTAAAGTGTACTCTGCAGAAGATGCTTCAGCTGTACTTTATAAACACAAAAATCAGCCTGTTTAGGAAAGCTTGCAAATGCTGATGCATTACCGGTAAAAGTTTGATTTTATATACTTATATATCTGGAGTCATGTAAACATGCCTCCGGCCAAAAGGCGTCATGAGTGGAAAATTTTTAAGAAGTCATGGCCTGGAATGAGGTGATTGTTCCATCACTAAGCAGTCATTTTACCTTTGAAAGAGTGCGGATTTGAGAATCAGTCTAATCCTTTTAATCAATACTTTTTAAAAAAATATTTTTTTTACAGTTTTATATTTTGCTCCTCCCTGCAGGCTCAGGGCGGATTACAGCACATAAGCATACAGTAAAACATACAATAAAAACACACAATAAAAACATGCAATAAAAACACAATACATGACCATAATGATGACAGGATTACGGTTCTTTAGCTCAGGCGAGCGCACCGATTACATTGGATTTAGCCAAACGCCAGCCTGAAAAGGACTGTCTTACATGCCCTTCGAAAAGGGACAAGTTCAGGGATCGCTCGAATGTGGTCAGGGAGCGAATTCCAGAGTACAGGAGCTGCAGCAGAGAAAGCTTGCTGTCTCGTACTGGACAAATGCCAGGAGCGGGACGATGGAACAACCAGCAAATTCTGCTCTTCCGAGCACAGTGATCTCGGGGGAACATACGGGGTAAGGCGGTCCCTTAGGTACACAGGCCCCAGACCATGTAAGGCCCTAAAGGTTAAAACCAGCACCTTGAAGGCAACTCGGTACTCGATGGGAAGCCAGTGCAGTTTCCGAAGGATGGGAGTGATGTGCTCCCTTACTGGTGCCCCCACCAGCAAGCGAGCAGCGGCATTCTGCACCAGCTTGAGTTTCCGGATTGTCGACAAGGGAAGGCCAACGTAGAGGGCGTTGCAGTAGTCCAGCCTCGAGATGACCGTCGCTTGGATCACCGTGGCCAGGTCATCCCTGGACAGGTAGGGGGCCAGTCGCCTAGCCTGTCATAGATGGAAAAATGACATTTTGCTGACCATGGAGACCTGGGCCTCCATGGTCAGCAAAAGGTCCAATTGGACACCTAAGTTCTTAACCAAAGATGATGGGCTAAGTTGCTCGCCATCCAGGGTGGGCAACCGGCACTCATCCAGCCCAGGGCGACCAGGCCACAAGATCTCCATCTTCGACGGGTTCACCTTCAGCCGGCTGGCACGCAGCCATCCAGTCATGGCTTCAAGGCATAGATGGAAACAATCGGGTACGGAGTCCGGCCTGCCGTCCATTCTCAGCAGAAGCTGGGTATCATCAGCGTACTGATAACACTCCAGACCAAAGTCGCGAGCCAGCTGGGCCAGGGGGCGCATGTAAATGTTGAATAATAAGGGCGAGAGGATGGCCCCCTGGGGGACACCACAACTTAATGGGAGCCTCCCAGAGACCTCCTCTCCCCTCTCCACACGCTGTCCCCGATCCTGGAGAAAGGAGGTTACCCACTTAAGGGCAGTCCCCCTGACCCCAGTCACGGCTAGGCGGTGGGCTAACAGTGCATGGTCTACGGTATCAAACGCTGCTGTTAGATCTAACAAAACAAGCAGGGCTGATCCGCCCTGGTCCAGCTGGCGGCGTTGGTCTGTAATGGCGACAAGCACGGTCTCCATCCCATGCCGGAGGGAGCCGAAGGATCTAAATTCGGCTTCTTCAGCAGCGGTCTTACCATTGCCTCTTTCAAACCCCCTGGGAACACTCCTTGCTCAAGGGAGCTGTTGATAATCTTTCCCAGGGGGTCTTGTAGCCCCTCCCGACAAGATCTAACAAGCCAGGAGGGGCAAGGATCAAGGAAGCAGGTAGTTGGTCTAGCTGCAGCAAGTAACCTATTGACAGCTGCTGCGTCCAGCAGTTGGAAATGGGTGAAGGTGGGCCCGCCGAGCGGTAGCGGGGTCTCGAGTTCACATACTGTATCAAGAGTGGCTGGGATATCCCGGCGGAGAGTCGAGATCTTGTCGACAAAGTGGTTCTGAAAAGCCTCAGCTGTGGGAGCCAAACCCCTATCGTTTGGGACAGTCAAAATTGTTGTCAGTGACCGAATTATTTAAAAAAGTTGAGCTGGGCGTGAACTAGCAGACTCTATCAAGGAAGAATAATGAACCTTTTTGGCTTCCTTGATAGCTCGCTCATAAACATCCTTGAATTGTTTATAAGCCGATCTCGATGCTCCGTCACGGAGCTCCCGCCACACGTCCTCTAACTGTCTATTCCTCCGTTTCATCGCCCGCAACTCCTCGGTGAACCAAGGCGAGCGATTTCTACGGGGGATGAGAGAGCGTCTGGGAGCGATCTCGTCTAAGGCTGTGGAGAGACAGGTGTTCCAGCACTCCACTTGCCTATCGACTGAGTCGCTGGTGAGCTCCAATTCCCTCAGAGCATTCAGGAACCTAGTGGGTTCCATAAGTCTCTTCGGGCGAACCAAAATGGGTTCGGCACCCTTACCGGGAGGAGAGGTCACCTCAAGACGGACTTCCAGGACACTGTGATCCGACCATGGAACCTCAACTATAGAGGTTAGGGTCAAATTTGCAGGAAAGAAGCATCTCTAAAAAGAAATCAAATTACTGTTATTTTGTTTTGCAGAAATACAATATGAATTTATTATTATTTTCAATTAATGTAATGTGGAAAGTTTCTTAAGTGATTTTGTTATGTTACTTTTAAAAAGTATTGTATTGTTTACTAGCTTGGGTACCTGGCATTGCCTGGGTTATTTTTTTTTTTTTAAGTTTAGCAATGCTTTGTAGCTGTAGCTCAAGTGGAATGGTTGCGTGAGTTATGTCTGCAATGGGATTTCCAATGAATGAATGAATGTGTGTATGATGATTTGAGAAGAAATAGCAACCTGTTTCTGTTTTATTTAAATCTTTTACTTTGGAAAAAGGAGCAATCCATTTTGCTGTGTTTTTGTGCCTTAGTTCGATTTCATTAGGAGGGATGCCGGGGGCCGATGAAGGGTGGGGTTGGAGGCTGCATGTCTATCGCATTCCTTCTCCAACTTGGCTGACACATGCATGACCTTTTGTTCTCTTTTGGCTTCTCCTGCCCCGTTTTGGCTTAGCATGGAACAGGGAAAGATGTTTTTCTTCATTGGAATATCAATGGCTGTGATCCAGGGAGGTTACACTCGAAAAATTAAGCCAGGAAATGAATTAAAGGCTGCAAAAATGGTAAGTGCTCTCTTTAAAAAGTGTTCTTGCCTTGATTTCGCACATGCAGGCCTTCAGAAGTTTTCAGAACAGGACATCTGGAAAATTAAATCCACTTAATATTTATAGAGCAACTACAAAGTCAGTAAGTAAAGACTATAAAGTGGTGTGGTTGTTTTGAGTATCAGCTGCAGCACATTACATGGCTTACGTAGGACGTTCTTGTGACTTTTTACATGCGCTGCTTTCTGTTTAAATCTGCACTGCAGCTAGGGTTGCCACTTTTTGATATACGAAATAAGGGACATTTACCTAAATTTTCACAAAAATAAGGGACACTTCATTGAAAACTTGAAAATCCAACATCTATAGTATATATATATAAACCTGCCTTTGTGTCTGTGGGAGAGCTGAAGCGGGGGCATGTTCAGTAGCTTAAAAACAGAGCCAACAAAAACCACTGAACTGGCTCCTCCCTCCCCAGACACACATCCTCAAGTTCTTTACTGTGTTACAGTGTCACCAGATTTTTAACAACAATTAAAAAGATAAAAAGATCTAAAAACAACTTACTATTACTAAAAAAAATGAGAATATGCCACAGTGCATGCATGGGGGTGTGCACGTGCGTCCAAGAGAGCTCCTTCGTTGTCTTGTGGCAGAGCCTGTGTCGGCCACGGCTGGGATGCCTCCCGGAGCCAGCCTCGTCTCCTCAACGTCCTCAAAATTTCAAAAGGCCATGCCTTACTCTTGCCTAACCCAACGGGGTGGAGGTAGAATGACATGGCGGTGGATGGGGCCTGCTGCTACCCTAGCCCAGGTGCGGGGCTTTTTGACCCCCGAGAAGAGATACCGCAGGTGAGGTAGAACTTGGTGGAGGAGGCTGGGGACAGTGAGGAAGCCTTCCACCATGGCATCATCTACCAGGCCAAGGTGAGGAGGAGGAGAAAGACGCCCTCAAGACAGGCCTCGGGCAGAGTGGAGACAGGCTGGGGAAAGGGGTGGGGCTCAAGGCCTCCTGAAGCCACACCCCTTCACTTGGAATCCTGCCTGGCCCAACTTGGGCTCTCCCTCTCCAGGTGTTTGGGAGTATAACTCCCACTACTCCAGCCCCTTCCCCGCACTGGCCCCACCCACTCTCCCTTGCCGCAACCCCCGTCCTTCCTTCTTGCCTTCCTTTTCCTTCTCTTTAGCAAACAAGGGAGGGGGATGTGGTGGAGGAGCAATAACATGCCCCGCCCCCCGCTCCGGCCCTGCCCCCTACTCCAGCCCCGGCCTGCTCTGGCCCCACTCCATCACCCCATTCCCCCCTCCTTCCCTCTAGCCTTCCTTTCTTGCTTATGGATAGAAAGACAAGACACCATCAAAGTGCTCCTGACAGATGGCCATCCAGTCAGAAAGGAGCCCCAAAGGCCATCCAGTCCAACCTCATTTGGCAGTAAAGAAAGACACAATTAAAGCCCTCCTGACAGATGGCCACCCACTTGGAAGGGAGCCCCAAAGGCCATCCGGTCCAACCCCCTTCGTGTGTGTGTGTCTGTCTAACCATCCATCTATCCATCTACCATTACATCTATCTATCTTCTGTTCCATCTACCAATGTCCTTTCATGTCTGGATTTCCTCTATTTTCTGAGGGCAGCTATTTCATATTTCTAAAAATTATATTTTTATATTTCATATTTCTAAACACACACACATGGGATATACACAGAGAGGGGGGAGGGAGGGGGGAGCACAATTAGGAGAATAAGGAATTGTCCTGTCCTGTTCTTAAAGTGAGGGACAAGAAGGTCTAAGCGGGCACACGGCACAGGAAAAGATGAGGAAGATTAGATAGATAGATAGATAGATAGATAGATAGATAGATAGATCGATAGATCGATAGATCAATCACTGGTTACACACACACAGGTGTCTACTTCAAAATCGTAATTGTACCTGCCTCTCCTTAACAGTAAAAAAGAAATCACCAACATCCAATAGGTAGGTGCCTCTCCTTCTTAATACTCCAGATTGCTACCTCTACTTCAAATATTATTATGATAGGCCACAGCAATGTGGCATGTTCTCATTTTTTGGGATTAGTAAGTTGTTTTTAGGTCTTTTTATCTTTTTATTGTTGTTGGTCACACCTCGCTTTGTGAGACGTTTAGTTGCCAAATTTGGTGTGTCTGCGTTTAGTGGTTTTGTTGTTTTTAAGCTACTAACGACTACATGAAGATATATATATATATATATATATATATATATATATATATGGTTTTATGTTAGGTTTCATATGTATGTGAGGCATTAAATTTTGCCATAATTTGTGTGTGTGATGAAAGCGGTATACAAGTGGAGTAAATAATAAATAATGTAGATGGGTCCGCAATCATTCCTTATATGGATTAATTTGCAGGCCTTTTGCTGTCTTGATCACCTTCCTTGAAAACAAAGTTTCCAGCTTGTCAATATCCTCCTTGAGCTGCGGGGCCAGAACCGGACACAGTATTCCAGGCAAAGTCTAGAATAGGCCATCCCTTTGGCAAAAGTAATTCAGGCAAATGTGAAATCCTCTTTCTCAAGGCTGTTGCTTGATGAAAACCATGAGATTTGTCATTCTCGCTCCACTCCCTCTCCTTTTGGCAGGCAATCCTGCTGTTGGTTCCTGCTTTCCTTTTAATTGGCTGGAGTAATAATGTGGTCATCCTGAGCACTGGATTGTTTCTCTACTCCTTTGGTGAGCTCCTCAAACATCTTTCCCAGCTTGAAAGTTAAGTGAAGCATGTTCAATGTGTTGCGTGGTTTGATTGAGTTTATTAATGCCGAGAGCTTAAAGTTAGAAAAGCGGCTTTCTTTGCTTATAAAGTCCTGAAGGAAGTGCAGCACAGTTTCTCCTCATGCTAATGGCCTTCCTGGTAGTTGCCAGGGTGATGTTTACACATATCACTAGATTGTGCTGTTTCAGCTTATATTGAGCCTCTCCTTCCTCCTTCTAAGCCCTAATGGGGATTTGTGTTTATATTAACCCTATCCTGGCATCTCCCTCCCTGCAAAATTATGGCATCTCAGAAAATAGTGATTCTTGTCCATTGCTAATTGTGGGGGTTTGGTAAATGTGAATAAACAGAAGCATTACCACAGTGGGTTGTTGTAGGTTTTTCGGGCTATATGGCCATGTTCTAGAATCGATCAGGGGTGGGCAATTATTTTTTCCAGGGGGCCACCCGAGAGCCAAAAAATATTATGGAGGGCCGCACCTAAGGCGGAACTTTATTCTAATCTACATTATTTATTTATTTACCATATTTACTATAAATTACACATCATTAATATTAACATATTAATATATCAAGAAATATTCATATATTATTAGTATTAATATTATATTATATTATATTACATTATAATATATTAAATTATAATATAATATAATTAAATATATTATTTATTATATTATTATAAAATTATTATAAAATTATTATTATAAAATAATAATAAAAACCGCTAAAATTAAATTAAATTAAATTCAAGAAAACAAGGTGCGAACCAAGATGAAGGCTGACAACCTCAAGAGAGGAAGGATCCCAAGATGGAATGGCCCAATGGACCCAGCCCAGAGGATGGCAAAGCGGACCCAGTCGCCGCCACAACAGAGCAGAGCAGAGCAGCAGGCAATCGGAGGCTACAGGCCTCCGCCCGCTCTCACCCCCAGCTGTTCCCCAGCTGATCGCGCTGCTATGGAGTGCCTGCATCCCTGGAGGCAATCCGGGCCTGCAGGGGGAGCAGTCGGCGATCTGAGGTGGCTTATTTGACCTGGCGACCCGGAAGACGATCAAGTCTTCCGGGTCACCAGGGTGATTAGCTCCCACAGGTTGCCGAGTGCTCCCGCTGCAGGCCCAGATCACCTCCAGGGATGTCAGGCATTCCAAAGCTGCTGCTCCTCCGGCCTGTCTGCCGACACAGGCCCCACAGAGCCCGCGATGGGATGGCGGCAGCGGCATCCCTTCCTCTTGGCCACGCCCCCGACGCCCTTCTCCCTGGGCCGGACAGAATTGGCTGCCAGCCTGCATCCGACCCATGGGCTGTAGGTTACCCACCCCTGTTCTAGAAGCATTATCTCCTGACGTTTCGCCTGCATCTATGGCAAGCATCCTCACAACTTCTGAGAGCCTCAGGAGAGAATGCTTCTAGAACATGGCCATATAGCCCGAAAAACCTACAACAACCCAGTGATTCCAGCCATGAAAGCCTTCGACAAAGCATTACCACAGTTTTTAAACCAAGATATACCCTGCAGTATAATAAAGTGTCACTCAGGCTTGTGTAACAAATAACAGTATCTTTACTTCAGTTCAAAAGTTCAAACAGGGCAACAATATTTACAGCAGTCTCTCTGAATTCACACAGAGAATAGAGGGAATAAAACAATCCTTTTAAACAGTCTTTAAAATACACCTCATGCCTTAAAATGATCACTCTTCCTGATTCCTTTCAGTCAGCACTCTCTTCACTGTCCAAAGTGAAAAGTGGCAGTTAAAACCGTTAGTCTCAACAGTAAGCCAGACCCAGCAGCCAATCAGAACTCTAGCCCCTGGCATGCTCAGCCAATCAGCTGTCGACACGTGTCTTTCCAGTTAACCCATTTCATCATGGTGTCTCTTTTCAAATCCTTGCACTAGCGACTTTGAGGAAAATGCCTCACTTTCAGTGGTGGTGTTTCATTCTCCAAGATGCTTTTCAAATTATAAATGAGAGTTGGGCACGCTGTGGCCCTTGGTGCCTGTGGCTCCCCAAGCAGTTTTTGTGCCCTTTGGCCTCTCCAGGGACCTCCCTATTTCTGTGGGAAAGCTTCTAGGAGATGCATGTCACTTTTTGAATAGATTCTAAAGGGCTAATGTACAAAGTACGGCATTGAAAACAGCTTGTAGAATACATCCTAGCCCAGGGGTCGGGAACCTTTTTGACTCAGAGAGCCATGAAAGCAAAATATTTGGGAATTTATTTCAGTGAGAGCCATATAATATATTGTATATAATATATTTTAAGGCTGAATTCAACTAAATATGAGTATATACGTACATACTATGAGAAAATAATTCCCCCGGCAGAATGACAGGACACTTCAGACCTGGCTCTGCAAAAGGCATGCTCAGGACTCAGGGAAGGAAGAGAAGACGAAAGGAAGGGGAAAGAAAGAAAGAAAGAAAGAGAAAGGAAATAAAGACAGAGGGGAGAGGAAGAAAGAAAGAAAAGAAGAACGAACTATGGAAAAGGAAGAAAAGAAAAGCAGGAGAGAGACAAGAAGGGGAAAAGAAAAAGAAATGGGAAGGGAGGAAAGGAAAGGGTGGGGGAAAGAAAGGAAAGGGAGTGAGGAAAAAGTAAAATAATGAAGGGAAAAGAAGAAAAGAAAGAAGGGAGAGAGAGGGAAGTGAAAAGAAAGGAAGGAGAAGGAAAGGAAGACTTGGGGGAAAATAATAGAAGAGAAAGGAAGAAAGAGGGAAGGAGGGAAAAGGAGGGAGGGAAAAGGAAAAGGAGAAGGAAAGGGTGAAGAGGAGAAAGAAGGAAGGAAGAGGGAAAATGGATGAAAGAAGGCAAGGGAGAGAGGGAGGGAAAAGGAAGGAGAGAAGGAAAGAATGGAAGAAGAAGGAAGGAACGAAGAGAGAGGGAGGAAAGAAGTTAGGAGGGGGAAGAATGAAAGAAAAAGAGAGGGGGGAAGGAAGAGGAAGGAAGGAAGAGGGAGGAGGGTGCGGGGCCATGGCAGACCTTGGTGTCGACGTTGGTGAGGCAGTCCCTCCGGAAGGCGTCGAAGAGGCTGCAGTTCTTGAGCTGCCTGACGATGAGGGCGATGAGCTGGGTGTTTCCCGGGGGCAACAAGGCTGGGTCCGGGGCGCCAGGGCCAGGCCCGCCTCCGCCACTCCCCCGAGGCCCGTGGCTGAGGACGAAGAGGAAGACCAGGATGAGGCACCGCTGCTGGGCTCTGGCATCCCCAGCGAAGAGAGCACAGGGCCCTGAGAGCAGTGCGGGAAGAGGAAGAGGTGTCAATGGCGGCACGGAAGTGGCCGTCGCGGCGCATTTGCGTCATCGCTGCATGCTGGGAAACCGAGGCCCGGGCTGCTCTGGAGAGCCAGGTGCAATCATGAAAAGAGCCACATCTGGCTCCCAAGCCATAGGTTCCCTACCCTTGGACTAGAGGCCTACAGATTACTAGCCCCCAACGGCCCATAGTTGGCAATACTATGCAAGGAAAGCAAAGTAAAAATTGATTAGTTTTCAACATGGCAGTCCATGAAAATGAAGGTTAGCACTGCTTGCCTGCCATTTATGCATATCTTTTCACTTAGACATTTAGATGTACTGGTTTAATGACATCTTTCACTTGCTTCCAGCTTCTGCAGTTGTTGTTCCTACTCTGTCCACAGTGGTGTCCGGCTATGGTGAGTGGCTGTTGAATCAGCACCTTCCTCTTCTAATGGTTGTTTCAACTGTATACAGGCCCGGATTACCCATAAGGCCAGCCTAGGCCATGGCCTTGGGTGGCAGGTTTTGGGGGGCAGCGGATTCGACCCTCCGAAAACATAACTTTAAAACGCCCCCTCGCAGCGCTTTCCCCCGCCTTCTTCCGAGAGAGTCATCATACTTCAGGAGAGGGCGGGGGTAGAGCGCTGGGAGGGGGGGGGAGGAGGGAATGGCGCCCTCCCTCGCCTGGGCCCCTGCAAAGGAAGGAGGTGGCGAGGAGGAAGAAGGGAAGCTCCGCCCCGCCGGCAGGCATGCATGCATGCGCACGCATGCCCGCCAGTGGGCTTCCTTTCCTCCTCCTCCTCCTGGCCGCCTCCTTCCTTTGCAAGGGGGCCGCCCAGGTGGCGAGGAGGAGGCGGGACTTCCTTCCTCCTCCTCGCGCCTTCCTTTTGGTCACGGGAGGGAGGAGGAGGAGGTGGACGGAAGCCGCGCGGCACTGTTCGTGGGGCTTCCGTCCGTCGCCATCTCCTCCTCCCGTGACCGAAAGGAAGGGGCGAGGAGGAGGAAGGGAAGTTCCACCCCTCCTCCTCCGCGCCTCCTTTTGGTCGTGGGAGGTGGAGGAGGCGGTGGACGGAAGTCCCATGAGCAGTGCCGCGCGGCTTCCGTCCTCCTCTTCCTCCCGC
Organism: Anolis apletophallus; assembly: GCA_030556195.1. Lineage (NCBI taxonomy): Eukaryota > Metazoa > Chordata > Lepidosauria > Squamata > Anolidae > Anolis > Anolis apletophallus. Next base: position 30,810,222 of record JARBWK010000009.1, read on the forward strand.
GACGGAAAGGAAGGCGCGAGGTGGACGGAAGCCATGGGGCCGGTGCCGTGCGGCTTCCGTCCATCTCCTCGGGCCCTCTTTCCGGTCGCGAGAGGAGGAGGCGACGGAAGCCGCACGGCCGGGATGCTGCCGCACATGCGCAGCAGCGCCCTGGGGACGTGGCTTTCCGCGCCCTAGGGGGCGTGGCTTTCCACGCCCTGGGGGGGGGGATGGCGCGGGGCGTCTTGGCCTCCGGCGGCCGAAGAGGCTAATCCGGGCCTGTATATTGAATATGAATCCTCACATAGAGAAATTGTGTAGTTATGCACACAAACACAATTGCCTGCCGGTTTTCCTTGTAAACCCTCAACTTGCAAATGTTGTGTGAGTGCATGTGTCTTGGCCATGACCCAGAAAAGTAGAGGAAAGAGAAACATCCAGTTTGGCTCTACTCCACATTCCCCCTCCTCAACCCACCACTTTGCAGGGACGTGAGTTCACAGCTATGGATATGTCAGCTATTATTTCAGCCTGGGGCTTGGGAGGAAGTGGCCTCATTCGCTGTCCTCATTCTGGCAGATACGTGGAATTCCAAAAGCTAGTGCTTTTGAAAAGCTCATATCCTTTACAATTAGAAATACTACATTTTAGGAAATATATCTGCGCCTTCAGGTCACTGCACCCCAGTGGTGCAGTGGTTAAAACCCTTGTCCTGGCACGACTGCTGACCGAAAGGTCGGCAGTTTGAATCCAGGGAGCAGAGTGAGCTCCCATCTGTCAGCTCCAGCTTCTCATGCGGGGACATGAGAGAAGCCTCCCACAGGATCTGCGCAGTATCTTTCCAGACAGCTAATTCTCTCACACCAGGAGCGACTTTTAGTTTCTCAAGTCACATCTTTCCTTATGGTTGCCTTCAAAGGGCCATTGAATAAATGGATGAAAAATCTGTGGATACAGAGGACCAACTATAATTTTATATAGTGTTCAGTGCTCTTTAGTTTTTACCCAGTTTGAGTCCCTAGATGTTTTTGAATGACAACTCCCATTGTTTTTGATTATCCACCATATGGACTGGGAACAATGGAAATTGCAGCCCCACAGGCTCTGAGGTTTGAGGAAAAGTTAAATGATGGGTTTATTTATTTATTTTATTATTTACATTATTTATATTCCACCCTTCTCACCCCGCAGGGGACTCAGGGCGGATTACAATGTACAGTACATATACAGTCAAACATTCAGTGCCATAGACAGACAACATATATAGACAGGCACTTAGAGGCTATTTAACATTCCAGCTTCTAGCCACCAGGGGGAGCTGTCGCATTCCTTCATTCTTTGCATACTTCCTGGAGATTTTATGGCCTCGTAAATCAGTTAAATTAGCCTCCCTACAAAGTGGTACCTAAATTTCCTGCTTGACAGATGCAACTGCCTTTCGGGTTGCAAAGGTTGACAACAAGCTACACAATCCGGTCGAGAGCTCACCCCGACCCAGGCAGGCTTCGAACTCATGACCTTCCAGTCAGTAGTGATCTTAATGCAGCTGACTCCCAGCCAGCTGCGCCACAGTCCCAGTGAACACACCATTATCCTGAGTAATAAAACAAACTTCAGTCTTCCAGATGTTTCTGTATCACACCTCCCTTCAGCTCTAATCATGACGTCTAATGATGATGAATACAGTTGTCCTCCAACATCTGGAGGGCTACATAAAATAATAATAATAATAATTCCCAGGCGATTGAAGAGAGACAACTGGAAAAGCTGGCACGATACGAGGATTTAAAGCATGCCCGGATTACCCATAAAGCCAACGAGGCCATGCCCTAGGGGCGCAAGCCGGGGGGGGGGGGGCGCAGATCACGGACCAAAAAAACTCAAAACTGGTCTGCACCCCTCCTTTCCCCTTTCTCATGCCCCTCCTCGCTTCTTCTCCCGGCAAAGTCTCTGCTCCGTCTCTCGCTCTCTTGCGTGCTCTCTCTCTCTCATGCGCGTGCGTGCTCTCTCTCTTGCACTCTCTCTCTTGCTCTCTCTCTCTCTCTCTCTCTCTCGTGCCTTTGGAGTGAGTTTGCACCTGCTGCGCTCTCCCCAAGTCTCCCGACTCCCAAGGAGACCTTCAGAGCACAGCGGAGCTTTCCAGCCTGTGGGAATGGGGACCTTGGAGATGGCGGGAGGTTGGCTTAAAGGGGGCGTAATTCCAAACTTTGGCCTAGGGCGCAAAAAAGTGTTAATCCGGGCCTGATTTAAAGATTGAACTGCAAAGACCCTGGGCACAAGCCAGTCAAGGTGGTCCCAGTGGTAATCGGCACACTGGGTGGAGTGCCTAAAGATCTTGACCTGCACTTAAACACAATCAGCACTGACAAAATTACCAGCTGCAAAAGACCACCCTACTGGGAATTGCACGCATTATTTGCTGATACATCACACAGTCCTAGACACTTATTTATTTATTTTTATTTTTTTACTCGGCTTTTATGCCGCCACTCCCAAGTAGGCTCGGGGCGGCTTACAGCCAGAAAACAGAACAACATACAATAAACAAAGACAGTTTAAAATGCAATGTAAAATACAGAATAAAACTACACAATAAAACATCATTAAAACACAGTTGGAGTAGTTACAGTGGTCGGGCGATATTGGCATGGCTTGGGGGGCCCAATGGGCCTATACCTGAAAAGCCAGCCGGAAGAGGTGGGTCTTACATGCCCGCCTAAACGGGAGTAGGTCTGGGATTGCTCGTGGAGCTGCCGGGAGGGCATTCCACAATATCGGCGCTATGACCGAGAAGGCCCTTCGGCGGGTGGCAGTTCTTTTGGCCACTTTAGCAGAGGGGACGGCTAGCAGGTTGGAATCCTCTGAGCAAAGTGATCTCGTAGGGTAATATGGGGTGAGACAGTCCCTCAGATACGCTGGCCCCAGGCCGTGTAAGGCCTTAAAGGTGAGAACCAACACTTTGAAGGTGATCCGGTGCTCAATAGGCAGCCAGTGCAGATCCTGCAAAATGGGTGTTATGTGGCATCCTGCTGGGGAGCCAGACAGGAGCCGGGCGGCAGTGTTCTGCACCAGCTTGAGCTTCCGGATCACCGACAAAGGAAGGCCAACGTACAGAGCGTTACAGTAATCTAGCCTCGAGATGACCGTGGCTTGGATCACCGTGGCCAGGTCGGACCGGGACAGGTAGGGGGCCAGCCTCCTTGCCTGTCGGAGATGAAAGAAGGCGATCTTGCTGACCACAGAGACCTGGGTCTCCATGGCCAGCTGGGAGTCCAAGTGGACCCCCAAGCTCTTCACAGAAGACGATGGGCATAACGCCGCACCGTCCAGGGTCGGAAGCTGGACATCCCCACCGCCCAGGCGACCCGGCCACAAGATCTCCGTCTTCGCCGGATTCACCCTCAACCTACTGGCTCGCAGCCATCCAGTAACGGCTTCGAGGCAATGTTGGAAATTATCGGGGACGGGTCCAGACCTGTCCTCCATCCTCAGAATGAGCTGGGTGTCATCAGTGTACTGATGACACTCAAGCCCATAACTCCGCACCAGCTGTGCAAGCGGCTGCATGTAGATGTTAAATAACAGAGGGGAAAGAATGGCCCCCTGCGGAACTCCACAAACTAATGGGGAGCCCTCAGAGACCACTCCGCCCCTCCTCACACGCTGAGATCGCTGGTGGAGGAAGGAGGTCAGCCATTTAAGAGCTGTCCCCCTCACTCCAGCCATGGCCAGGCGGTGGATCAAAAGATTGTGGTCGACCATGTCAAACGCTGCCGTGAGGTCCAATAACACGAGCAGCGCAGACCCGCCTTGGTCAAGCTGGCAGCGGAGTTGGTCTGTGAAGGAGACCAGGACCGTCTCCGTCCCATGCCCCGAACGGAAGCCGGACTGGAAGGGATCTAGCCATGTTGCATCATCTAGGAAGGACTGCAACTGCTCTCAACCACCTTCCCCAGGTACGAAAGATTCGACACTGGTCGGTAGTTGGAGGGAACCGCCGGATCTAAAGACGGTTTCTTCAGTAATGGAGCTACCACCGCCTCTTTCAAGCACTCTGGAAACACTTGGGAAGGGTCCAACGTGTGATCCAATACAACAGCCAGCAGAGTGACCTTGTTTGCTGTGTATGAATCTTTTTGTGTTTCAAATAATAATAATAATAATAATAATAATATCAACTTTATTTCAACACCGCTCTCTCTCCCCAAGGGGACTTGATGGGCTGAAATGTTCAAGTGTTGCTGTTCAAGCACATGTAATTGCTTTCATTTGGAACCATACTTTTTATGAAACATAAGCCAATGGAAGAAAATAAAAACAGGCTGATTTCTACCTCTTGTTTTCACAGGATTGATAAGCCAAAAAGGAACAGTAATGGGCATCTTAAGGAGTCTGGGAGCCCTTGCGAGAGCTGTTGGGCCAATCACGACGGCCACAGGTATTTTTTTCAGGGACTTGGAGCGGCTTACATGTATGTTCCAACATGGCATGGGGTTAGACTGGATGGCCCTTGTGGTCTCTTTCAACTCTTTAATTCTGTTGGAAAGTAATTTCCAAAGAATTTGGACAAAAGAGGTGGCCTCCTGTTGCTTTGCGTCAACTACAGTAGATCCATTGAATCATTTATTGGGGAATGAGTTAACATATAGTCAAATCCAATTAATTTACCGACTCATTTCTAGTCAGAATCAAGACTAGGAATTATTTTGGGCTCCCGGATTGGGAATTATTCTTGTTTTTCAGTGAGCTTTGAAGGAGCAACATAGAAGTGATAATGCCCGTGCTGTCAATAGGCAGGGCTCCTTCAAGGAAAAATTGTAACTGGAAGCATTGATATGTATCCAGCTCAGGAAGTATCCCACAGTACACAAGTGATCACGCTTAGCTCTGGATGGGGATTAGATTATTTCATTTTCCTTCTGCCGTGCTTTGTGTTTTTCTCCGTCTGATTTTAGGGATAGTTTGAGGTAATTTACAGCTAGATTTTCCCTGGCCATGCTTAAAAAAAAATAGGTAAAGTTTTCCCCTGACATTAAGTCTAGTCGAGTTCAACTCTGCGTGGTGGTGCTCATCTCCATTTCTAAGCTGAAGAGCCGGTGTTGTCCATAGACACCGCCAAGGTCAAGTGACTGCATGGAGCACCATTACCTTCCCACAGAAGTGGTACCTATTGACCTACTCACATTTGCATGCTTTCAAACTGCTAGGTTTGCAGAAGCTGGGGCTAACAGAGGGAGCTCACCCCGTTCCCCAAATTCGAACTGACAACCTTTCAGTCAACAAGTTTAGCAGCTCAGTGGTTTAACCTGCCGCACCACCAGGGGACCCTATGCTGTTTGACTAGAGCAGGGGCCGGGAACCTATGGCTCGCGAGCCAGGTGTGGCTCTTTTGAGCATTGCATCTGGCTCGCCTCCCCAAGGCTGCATGTGGCCAGGAAAAAGGGGGACCGAGCACTCACACTTCATGGCTGCATGGGTGAGGGCCAGATCCAAGGCGCAACCCAAGCACTATGGGCGCTACTAGCGGAGGGCAGGAGGCAGAAGCCTTGCACCCGCTGACCAAAGGGGAGCAGGCCGATGGGGACGCTGCGTGGAGGGTCCTGACGTGAGGCCAGGGTGGACCATTGTTGGTGATCAAACTGGCCGAGCCTGAGATATTGTTTCGGGGAGTCCTTATATGTCTTTTTTGGGGCGCCTCTCTTGCGCTTACCCGTGGAGAGTTCACCATAGAGTAGTATCTTAGGGAGGCAGTGGTCCTCCATCCTAGAGACGTGCCCTGCCCAACGCAGCTGTGTTTTCAATAGCATGGCCTCAATGCTAGTGATCCCTGCTTGCTCAAGGTCAGCAACATTCGTCACATAGTTGGTCCAGTGTATATTTAGGATTGTGCAAAGACAAAGCGTTTGAGGAGTCGTAGGTGTTGGTGACAGGTGACCCATGTTTCAGACCCATAAAGGAGAATAGACAGTACGATAGCTCTGTACACACTGATTTTGGTGCTTTGCCTCAGGCGTTTGTTGCTCCAGACTCTTTTGTGAAGCCTTCCGAAAGCACTATATGCCTTTGCTAACCTGTTATCTATCTCCTTTATCGATCTTGGCATCTGAAGAGATGATGCTTCCCAGGTAGGTGAACTGCTGAATGGACTTAAGCACAGATTTGCCTACGCTGACGTGGGGATAATGGTGTTCTTCCTGTGGTGCGGGCTGGTAGAGGACTTCCGTTTTCTTCAGGCTGACTTCCAGCCTAAAGAGCTCTGCAGCTGCTGCAAAGCAAGATGTCAGGCGCTGCAGGGCTGCTTCTGAATGGGCGACAAGGGCAGCATCGTCTGCAAAAAGCAGCTCACGGACTAGATAGTTTAGTCTTGGTTCAAGCCCTCAGATGGCTTAACAAGCTGATTGATATAATGTTGAAGGGAAAGATAAGAGGGAGAGTAAGGAATACTAAAACTCAGTAACAAAGACCAAGCTTGCAGCACTCTTGAGAAACCATGGCAGCAGCTGGCACTTCGGTTTTGGCTTAATTTGGTATCCATTTGTTATTTAATCGCTCACTGAAACTTTCAAAACCATGTTTTGGACAAACTGACTATAGACGTAGAGAATTAGAGATTTTTTTTTATCCTTATGTGGGTTTGATTTGAAGGTGCATGAATATGTTTGGCACACTTTCAAGCAGAGGATTGGAACTGTCTCAGTACTGGGCTAGTTTGCATTTGCTGTCTTGTGCGGATCTGAACTTACTCTAGCACAAAGTTTCCTAAAGTGTGGGTCGTGACCCCAAACGTGGGGTTTCCATATCTCTTTATGTTGGGGTCCCCATAACTTTCTGAGAGGGCACGGCCAACAGAGAGGAGGCGAGGGAAGGAAAAGGTGTTATCTTCTGAGCCGGACCATTTTTCACACTAGAAACTTGATGCCTTTGCTTGCCTTAGATCAGGGGTGGGCAATTATTTTTTCCAAGGGGCCACACGAGAGCCAAAAAATATTACGGAGGGCCGCACCTAGAGGCGGAACTACATTCTAATCTACATTATTTATTTATTTACTATATTTACTATATATTACACATCATTAATATCAACATATTAATATATCAAGAAATATTCATATATTATTAGTATTAATATCATAATTATTATATTATAGTATATATAGACATTATAATATATTGAAATTATAATAAAATATAACATTATATTATATTATTTATTATATTATTAATATAAAATTATTATAAAATAATAATAAAAATCACTAAAATAAAATAAAATTCAAGAAGACAAGGTGCGAACCAAGATGGAATGGCCCAATGGATCGAGCCCAGAGGATGGTAAAGCGGACCCAGCCGCTGCCGCAGCAGAGGAGAGCAGAGCAGCAGGCGATCGGAGGCTGCAGGCCTCCGCCCGCTCTCACCCCCAGCTGTTCCCCAGCTGATCACCCTGCTATGGAGTGCCTGCCATCCCTGGGCCTGCAGGGGGAGCAGTCGGCAATCTGAGGTGGCTTATTCGACCTGGCGACCTGGAAGGCAATCAAGTCTTCCGGGTCGCCAGGGCGATCAGCCCCGCAGGTCGCCGAGTACTCCCGCTGCAGGCCCGGATCGGCAGGCACTCCAAAGCCGCCGCTCCAAAGGGATGGCGGCAGCGGCACCCCTTCTTCTTGGCCCCGCCCCCGACGCCCTTCTCCCTAGCCTGGACAGAATCGGCTGCCGGGCCGGATCCGGCCCACGGGCCGTAGGTTACCCACCCCTGCCTTAGAGAGAGAGAAAAGGGTCAAGGAGGAAGCGAGAGCATTGTTGGCGACCCCAGAATTGAAGCCTGTGAGGCAGGGGGAGGAAGTGCTTACCTTTCCATTCTTAGGAGTATGGGTGTCTTTCCTTTTCCTTCTCCTTTTTCCCTTTCCTTCCCTTCCCTTTCCATCTTGAGAGTCTCAAGAGTTTTTCCTTTTCCTTCCTCTCCCCTTTTCCCTTTTCTATTTTCCTTTTCCCTTCCCTTTTCTTCTTTTCTTGGGAGTCTGGGCGTCTTTCCTTTTCCCTTTCCTCGCCAACAGATCAGCCTTTCCTTCCTAGGCTGGAGAGAACAAGTGGCTTCCTGTGGGAGGGATGAGATTATTCCCGCTCCGTTTTGTTCTGAACTGTTTCATGAAGGTCACTTTGGGATAGTTTCCATTTTTCACAATGGTTAGCAGTGCTTTTATAGCTTCTCTTCTCTCTTTCCAGTGTACTGGTTGGCAGGAGCTGAAGTTTGTTTCACGGTCTGTGCCTCTCTGTTCGTCCTGCCCTTCCTTCTGCTTCGAAGCATTCAAGAACCAAAGAAAGTGGAATAAGCGATCACATATTTTCGGAGACACTACAAATACCTCGCTCACTTGGCTGACCAAGAAGCAGGTTTATAGAACTGCACATTTTGATGGAATGATCTTGGAAAATAACTCCATCGTTGGGTCATGACATCCACAGGAAGGCCTCACTTTAATATATATTTGGGACACACAAAGATCAGAAGAGACTTGTGGGTATTTTTTTCCTTATGTTCACTATGATGAACAGTTCTTGTAATGTAACAGTCCCCAAATGTTTTCATCAATTGTTTTTGTCAAGCATTTGAAAACCAAAAGGTCTACAAATAGTGCACTGCATCTCTCTTTCTCTCCCCCGTTCTTTCCTGATCGGGAACTGTTGGACTACAACTCTCCAAAATCTGTAGTCAATATCTACAGCAGTGTTTCCCAACCGCTGTGACGCAGCACACTAGTGTGCCGTGACGGACCTCCTGCTGTGCCGCAAGAAAAGCTGTCTGCCCCCTTCCTTCCCCCTTCCTTCCCCCCTCCTCCTGCCGAACTCCTGCTGCTTGGGGAAGGAGGAGGAAGGGCCGGGCGGCGGCGAAAAAAAAGAAGGGGCCAGGGCACCGCCTCCTTCAGCCGTTTCCCCAGCCAGCCTCCAATCCGCCATGACTCCCGCCCCTCGCTCGCTGAAGCTGCGCGAAGGAGCCCCGTCCACTGAAGCCCGTCCACCGCTCATGCTCCTCCTCCGTGCGGCTTCAGCTGTGGGAGAGCTGAAGCCGGGGAGAGGGGGCGGGGCATGGTGCGGCCTGGCTCCGCCCCCTCCCCTGGCTTCAGCACTCCCAGCAGCTGCTCCAGCCTTGAGGGGGCAGTGCCAAGCCAGCTTTGTGCTGGCTCTGCCACCGCTGGATTGGCATTGCCCCCTCAAGGCTGGAGAAGCTGCTGGGAGGGCTGATGCTGGGGGAGGGGGCGGGGCATGGCGCGGCCTGGCTTCGCCCCCGGCTTCAGCACTCCCAGCAGTTGCTCCAGCCTTGAAGGGGCAGTGCCAAGCCAGCATTGTGCTGGCTCTGCCACCGCTGGCTTGGCATTGCCCCCTCAAGGCTGGAGAAGCTGCTGGGAGAGCTGAAACCAGGGGTGGGGGCAGGGCATGGCGCGGCCTGGCTTCTCCCCCGGCTTCAGCACTCCCAGCAGTTGCTCCAGCCTTGAGGGGGCAGTGCCAAGCCAGCATTGTGCTGGCTCTGCCACCCCTGGCTTGGCATTGCCCCCTCCAGGCTGGCGCAGCTGCTGGGAGAGCTGAAACCAGGGGTGGGGGCAGGGCATGGCGCGGCCTGGCTCCTCCCCCGGCTTCAGCACTCCCAGCAGTTGCTCCAGCCTTGAAGGGGCAGTGCCAAGCCAGCATTGTGCTGGCTCTGCCACCGCTGGCTTGTTATTGACCTCAAGGCTTGAGAAGCTGCTGGGAGAGCTGAAACCAGGGGTGGGGGCAGGGCATGGCGCGGCCTGGCTCCTCCCCCGGCTTCAGCACTCCCAGCAGTTGCTGTTCTTTACTGTGTTAGAGTGTCATTTTGTGTCATTTTGGTTGGTGGTGTGCCCCCAGATTTTTTTAATGTAAAAAGTGTGCCGCGGCTCAAAAAAGGTTGGGAAACACTGATCTACAGAAATGTTCCCAAACACATTTTTACTAAGTATATGTGTACATGTATGTATATTTTGATCAGCAAACCAGTCTCTTAGTTTGGACTTACAGTAACAAGATGTAAAGTAGGATGAATGTTGCCTTAAACTAAGTATAAGAAACATGTTGCCTTACAGATACTGGGCTACACATTTGCATCATAGGTAGTGATGAGGAATGATGGGAGCTGTATTCCGAAGTGCACTGAGGTACAGAGAAAATGTGGTTCAGTTCTCTTCTTGCCTCACCAGAGTAGACTTCACTGTCAGTAAAGTAAACATTGTCTTGCAATTCTTATCCTTTTAAATGGCTAAAAACTGGGAGAGCTTCTGTGGATCAAGAGTTTCCCTTACTCCATCTATACCACATGTGTCAAACACAAAGCCCACGGACCAAAGCCGACCCACCATGTCATGTTAGGTGGTCCTCCAGATGTTGGACTACAGCTCCTGTATCCCTCATCATGAGACATCATAACGAGAGCTGATGACAGTTGTGATACAGCAGGGCTGCCCAGGAAGTCGATCGCGATTCACCAGTTGATCGCGGGACCGAAGGAGGTCGATCGCAGCCGGATGGGGCGCTTCTCAGAGGGGTCGGAGCCAGCCCGTGCCAAGCCCCGCCCCGCCCTGGCTTCGGCACTCCCAGCAGCTGCTTCAGCCTTGAGGAGGGCAGGGCCAAGCCAGCCTTGTGCAAGTTATGCCACCACTGGCTTGGCATTGCCATCCTCAAGCCTGGAGAAGCTGCTGGGAGCTCCAAAGCCAGAGGGGAGGGGGTGTGGCTTGTCCTGGCTCCGCCCCCCTCTGGCTTTCACTCTACCAGCAGCTTCTCCAGGCTTGAGGATGGCAGTGCCAAGCCAGTGGTGGCCTAGTGCACAAGGCTGGCACTGCCACCACTGGCTTGGCACTGCCCTCCTCAAGCCTGGAGAAGCTGCTGGTAGAGCAGCAGCCAGAGGAGGCAGTGCCAAGCCAGGCTGCACCAAGCTGGCGGCCCCCCACCCCACCCAGCCCTCTGCCAGCCTTGAGGGGAGGTAGGTGGGATCTTTCTGTCTTGGCTTTATTATAAGTAGCTCACATGCTGAAAAATTGTGTGGGCATGCCTGTGATACAGTAACACCTGAAAGGCTGCAGTTAGTTCTGTTCAGTCAGGAGAGTGGGTTTTGGATTTAGGTGCATGGCTTATGGATATGTCTGACTTTACAATATCTCTAACCCAGGTTAGATATTGTCCTAACCTTTCCCCAACCTCACAGTCAGAAGTGCTGTTGGGCTGCAAACCCAGGCCCGGATGCGGCCCTTGGGGCTCTTTTCTCTGGCCCTCCTCTCTTTCACCTTCCTATAAGCATGAGGACATGGTGGCCCACCTACATCGACATGCTGAGAGACCAGGGAAGTCTCACACAGCTGCAGCCCCAGGCAGAGCCTCTTCCTGGTCTACACCTTGGCCTCCACCTCCATGGGACTTTGCTGCTCCTCATTGGCACGTGTGGAGTCAGCAGTTCTCCTTCTTCCAGACCTCTGCTCCTGGCAACGAGGACAGCTCCTCTTCCACCTCCTTTGTCGCCACCATCTTCCTCAAGGTCAAGTTCCCCCTTGGAAAGAACAGAAGCAGGAGCAGAGCGGAGAGCCCTAGGCAGCTTCATGCCCAGGTGGTGGCAGTGGAAGCGGAGGAGCTGCCCTCCTTGTCACTGGGGGCAGAAGCCCAAAAGAAGGGGAGTGTGCTGGCGAGAAGCAGCTGAGTCTCGTGGCAGTGGAGGCCAAGGTGTAGGCCAGGAAGAGGCTCTGCCCAGGGCTGGGGCTGATGAGCACAACTTCCGTGGAGCAGTCAAGCTGCCGTGTGTGAACCCCGACCCCAAGACCAACCCCCTGACCTCCTCCCTCCCTGCCCGGGCTACCCAACTCGCTCCGGTCTGCCATGTGACCCCCAACTTAAAAAGTTTGCCCATGCCTTCTTGTTGCTTCACACAGTTCCAGAGTTCATTTATGTTCAAACAAAAAATGGTATCAGGAAATGGTGGTAGGTTTGATCGCAAAAAGTCGTAACATTGAATGTTTGGTGGCAAAGAACAAGAAAACATAGGAGTAGAATAATCAGTTTAAATATTTCAGTGTAATTTGAATATCGTTGCTATTTTCTCTGAAAACAGATCACTGTTATAAATTCAAATTCTTGATTGTATTTCCTTTCAAAGTATGTTTGTATACCCAAAACCATATAGGAAGCATACTAGTATCTCACTTGTATCCTAGGAACATGTATGAGAAAAAAATGCGAAGAGGGGTACAATTGCTTGTTGCACTCACTGTCATATCCTATGTGTCTAAAATATCTGAACAATGAATTTGTCTTCAGAGATGGTAGGCCAGGGCTGCCCAGGAAGTCGATCGCGATCAACTGGTCGATCCTGGGACCGAAGGAGGTCGATCCCAGCTGGATGGGGTGCTTCTCAGAGGGGGCGGAGCCATGCTGCACCAAGCCCCGCCCCCTCCCCCAGCTTCAGCACTACCACAGCTTGTCCAGGCTTGAGGAGGGTAGTGCCAAGGCAGTAATGGCTATGCCACCAGTGGCTTGGCATTACCCTCCTCTAGCCTGGAGAAGCTGTGGCAGTGCTGAAGCCAGAGAGAAGGGGGCGGAGCCATGCCACACCAAGCCCCGCCCCTCCCCCGGCTTCAGCGCTACTACAGCTTCTCCAGGCTTGAGGAGGGTAGAGCCAAGGCAGTAATGGCTATGCCACCAGCCCCGCCCCCTCCCTGGCTTCAGCTCTACTAGCAGTTTCTCCAGCCTTGAGGAGGGTAGTGCCCCTCCAGTCTGGCAGCCTGGAGAAGCTGTGGCGGCAGTGCGAGAGGGGGGGGCGGACCCAGGCCGCATCAAGCCCCGTCCCCTCCCCGGCTTCTGCGCTACCACAGCTTCTTCAGCCTTGAGGAGGGTGGTGCCAAGCCAGTAGTAGCTACTAGCTATGCCACCACTGGCTTGGCACCACCCTCCTCAAGCCTGGAGAAGCTGTGGTAGAGCTAAAGCCAGAGGGGGGCGGAACCAGGCCGCACCAAGCCTTGCCCCCTCCCCCTGCTCCGCCCTACTTCTCTCTCGGTAGATCTTTCTGACTTGGTTTTATTATAAGTAGCTCACAGGCTGAAAAAGTGTGGGCACCCCTGCTGTAGGCAATTTGTAAATGTGGCCTTAGTATGTGCTATAATCATATTAATAGCTGGCAAATGGCTGAACTATTTGAATTTTGTAACAAACAATATCCTGTTAGCTAAACTATAATGAGATGTCTTGCTAGCCGTCCTAGGCTACAATAGAAACAATTAGAACCACCATAACTTTGTGTCCATCTTTTTATATTTTATTTTCTGTTTATTTTTTAACTTCTCTTTGGTTTCCTAGAGGTAGGTTCTCTAGATATGTCTCACAATGATTTTGCATGTATCCAGTTACTTTTTAAAGAACTCTTTGTATTATTTTTTTCTCATAATGATTTGTTTAATCAGAAATGTAATTGAAATACTTCCGAGTGTTTTTTTAAAATCATTTTTAGATCATAGATTATTTCTGGAACTTAAACAACATTTTCTTCTACAATGAAGGTAATATAATAACCAAGAGAATCATGGGGGCCCTTTAAGAAACAACAGCAAGACACTGTATTTTGTGCTATATAAATGAAGCTTGGTTACAATTTGGTTCAGGAAATAGCTTTTATGAGGAACGATGGAGTATATATATCAAATAAATAAAAAATGAATGATACCGTATTTTCTAGTAACATGTGCTGCTTTTAGAACAGTGCACATTGTGACTGCGTAGTATTATTTTTTCACATCTAGCTTTCCAGATACCAGGTAGAAATAGAAATTGTTTTGTACTATACTGGTTTTTTTTACATTGTTTTCTCAAATAAAGCTTTTTGAGATTATGGATTTTGCATTAGATTCTTCAAAAGCGTCTGCTCACCACTGTGCCTTAATACAATCTGAAACAAGGTATTCTCTTGCATATTGCAAATCATTCCAGTTCAAGCACCGGGAATGTGGCGCAGCTGGCTGGGTGTCAGCTGCATAAGATCTCTACTGACGAGGTCATGAGTTCAAGGCCTGCCCGGGTCGAGGTGAGGTCAAGGTATTCTCTTGCATATTGCAAATCATTCCAGTTCAAGCACCGGGAATGTGGCTGGGTGTCAGCTGCATAAGATCTCTACTGACGAGGTCATGAGTTCAAGGCCTGCCCGGGTCGAGGTGAGCTCTCGACCAATTTGTGTAGCTTGTTGTCAACCTTTGCAACTCGAAAGACAGTTGCATTTGTCAAGTAGGAAATTTAGGTACCACTTTGTGGGGAGGCTAAATTTAACTGATTTCTGGAATGTTAAATTGCCTCGATGTCTGTCTATATATGTTGTATGTCAATGGCATTGAATGTTTGCCTGTATATGTGCATTGTGATCCGCCCCGAGTCCCCTGCGGGGTGAGAAGGGCGGCATATAAATGCCGTAAATAAATAAATAAATAGAGAACGAAAGAAACATGCCAAAAGGACGGCACATCAAGCCAATCCTGATCGGGACCGCCTTCTACCTGGAAACCAAAGTCCTCACTGCAGAAGAACATGCGGATCAAGAATAGGGCTCCACAGCCACCTATGGACCCACCACCAAGACACTAAACTTGGAGGACCATAATCTTCAGACTATGAGGGATCACGTAATAAAGTAAGTACTAAACATTTAAGAAATGCTAAAGCATCTCGAGAATCGATACTGCTTGAGCTGAGAAAAACAAAACAAATAGAAACAGATCTCTTTTAAAGAATTTTATTTTTGAGTAGAACTGAATTAAACAGCAAAAGAAGGGGAAAAAATACAAGACTCTTCCCTGCCCCTGCTCCATTTCCTACTGCCCACCGCAGTGAATAACTGCACCATACACAGCTAGGTTTCATGCTGCAATACAAAGAATGGGAAACTACAAAATCTGAACTTATAAATCATTGCATAAACGTCCTGGCATTGTACGACAGTAGCACTGGAGCAATGGCTTTTGTAATAGTTTCAACCCTGGCAACGAGACACAATACAGGTTCTTGGTGTTCACAGGAGACACAGTTAATAAACAAGCTTCAAGCTATTAGTGCCATGCAATCCACATTAAATATTCTGATTCTGATTTCTTTCCCGTTCTGCAGTGGTCAGTGCCAATTGCCGGCCAATTTTGTGGCAGTAAACGTATGGTCACTAACTCCTATCTCCCATTAATGCTTCTGCACTGCCATGCTGGAAGTAAAAATCATTTGCCATTTTAGACCGCCCCAAGGTTATCTATTTGCAACCTAACATAGGCATTGTTTACAATATAGCTGCGCCCAGTTACGGAATTCATTCTAATTTTCTGTATTTTCCTCAAGCACAAATTGTAAGGCATACAATTCTATCTTGTCAGTTTTTGATAATACAACAAAGCCATGATCTATAAGTGGTGTATTACTCATTACTATATTCAAGTTAGTTAATAAAAGTCAGTATATTAGTTCCCCGGACCTCCAATAATATATGAAAATGTGCTTTGTTTACAACTAGACATAACTCAATTTTAAATTTCGATGAAGTAAACCAAATGATTAAAACAAAAGTGTTTCTAAAACATCCACAGGCACAACACAGCTTAGTCACTGCATTTTAAATGAGTGAGTTCCAAGAAGCCGAAGAGAACAGCAAGCTTTGTGAAGTCCCAGCTATATTCACTCGCTGCCAGTATGTCGGCAGCCTTCCTGGGGCTCTCGGAAAGGAGCAGCCGGTCTTACGTTTAAGTTTTGAAAACGACACGATGCTAGTCAGACCTTTTTATGATCCAAATTTTCAGGTGATGCTGAATACACGCATTTGCTAGAAAACAAACTAGTAAAATAGCAGTTTTATTCTGTGGAAAAAGGTTACATGAAATTTATTAGAAAACAGGGAGAGGGGTTAGCAGGAAACACCACAAAAGTACTTCATTCTTCTTACACACGTTTAAATTTCAGCTATGCTACAATACGGAATAAGAAGGGAGGAAAAACAGCTCTCTGTCAAAGCCTTAGCGTAACGTTATTTCTAATTGCACAGTGCAGAAGCTCATTGTAGTAATATCACTTCTCAAAGCATAAACGCAGTGATCCTCGTGCTGTTAGCCTTTTACCTTTTACAACAACGGTATGCTCTGGGGCAAACGTTAAGAGTGAGCAGATAGCAACATCACGTAGGACTTTGTGAAAAATGTATGCCTTCATACACAAAGCAACATGAGCTTTCGGAGTGACACAGAGTGGCCCACTATCTTCCACGGGGGAGTTTCTGTGGAAGCAATTTACATCAAGGCAGGGAAACTTGTGCCCCCCCCCCCCAGCTGCTCAACTCCAGATCCCATCTGTCCCTGCTAGTTATGGTCAATTGTAAGGAATGCTGGGAGCAGTTCCCCAATCTCGGAAAGAATATAAATTCTCCAATCGCGGCTAACATACTGAGCGAGTTACTGCTCCGATAAACAGGGCTAGCACCTTCTTGTTAATGTTCTGTTATAATCTCAAATTGATCAAGCAATTATCTTGAGGGAATTAAAGTTTGTTCCGAGTTGTACATAAAAACAAAAACTATGGTCACATAGTAAGATCAGATAAATTCTAATGGTTAATACATTGAGATTCTAAAACGTAAGATTTCCGAAGCTCTTTAGGAGTCGCTCTTCTTTTTGTTCTTCTTCAGAAAGGAAGGCGTACGGAACTTCTTCTTCTTCTTGGACGGAGACTTCCCAGGAGACTCATCCCCACCTGGCTCGGCCGCTGCCCCCTCCTCAGCCGACGGGGCCGCTGCCTCTTCGCCAGGCGGAGGGGGGGCATCTTGGGTTTCAGGGGGACATTCAGTCTGGCTTTGAGCGAGATCTTTGCCACATTTGTCATCTTCTTCGTCGTCTTCTTTTTTAAAGGTTGAAATGCCAAGGGCTTCTGAAGTCTCATCGGGGGTGAGGTCTGGGAGGCTTTGCTTGAAAGTTGCAGCATCACTGTCGTAATTGCAAGCCTGGTTGGGCTGCCTCTCTAATGAAGCAATCAACAGGACATAGATATTAATATGCGCCTAGGACATCAACAGGCTCTTAGCGGAAATCAGCTCTGTCTGGGAGAAGAATATCCAGAGCTCAGATCAAAACCCCGGATCAAAAACCCAGCTTCCTTTGGAGCCTGTCTCTATTGTTTTAGATTTTTAAAAAAATCAATGGTTCAAATCTATACGTCATTTACTGATACAGTTCTCTAAAAGTATATATAAAATGTATTGCTTTCATCAGATATACTTGGAAATCTGAAGTGTGCATTACTTAGTTCATAGCAGTGGTTCCCAACCTTTTTTTGACCATGGACCACCTGACCAGAGACCACTTTGACCAGGGACCACTCTCCAACATCAGTACCGAAAGGGTTATGAATCAGTTTTTGGTCAACTTTAGATTCAGTTTGGTTATTTGGGGTGCTGATTCAGAATACTGCATTGGATAGAACACATCAGCTCCAATATGCTATCCATCAGTTGCCATCTGTTTTACACAGTGGTTTTAATGTTGAGATAAACTATTTTAATGTATGTGTATAATCTATTTATGTTCCGGCATTGAATATTTGCTGTTGTATGTTGTGAATCCCCCTTGGGGTGAGAAGGGCGGAATATAAATGTTTTAAATAAACAAACAAACAAATATGCTCGCCCAGAGAATACCATATTTAATAATCTAGAACTGATGTAACCTTTCGTGGGTAGTCACCCTCTCCCCTCCCGACATCCCCATTGTCTTGGCACTATGAGAGGGTTTTGTAGGACCAGTCACTCTCATTGCCGCATGGTTTCGGGGCAATGGTGTAGTAATGGTGAGTATACACAAAAGGTACTGCAGAATTGCAAGTACAAAAAGTAGCAGGTAAGTAGACCACATGAGTCCGAAATTCCGTTGCTGGGAAGTATCCAATGTTCAGGTACCCAGTTATCCAATAATGCACATAGTCCCTCACACACAAATCTATGGGGAGGGTGTGCACGGCGGGGAATGGGTGAGTCACGGGTAAGTAGTGCACAACTGTTCACTGTCCCGTATCCAGGGAAAGTACACGATGCTAGGTTCCCAATAGTCCAATGATGCACATAGTCACCAAATTATAATCCAAAAGCTCCCGTTGGAGGCAAAAACAACCAAGATGAAGTGCTACAAAGCGGCTTGTGAGCCTGGAGTTGGAAAGAAGCAAGGACGCCAAGGGCCTTGGATTATAATTATAACCTGAACATTGGATACTTCCCAGCAACGGAATTTCGGACTCATGTGGTCTACTTACCTGCTACTTACCTGTTCCCCGTCGTGCACACCCTTCCTCCTACTTGTGTCCCTGAGGTATTGGTATATATAAGCAACCAAGATTGTTGTATATGGCTATATTTTGTATACTCACTAATGTGTTATTTAATTGGATACAAAAGGCTATAAGCCCTCTTTTTTGAGATAATATATCTATTGCACATCTTTATAGTATCTTAGTCTTTGGAATTTTTGTAGTAATGGTGAGGCCATGGACCATATTTATGTTCTTGCGGATCACAGGTTGGGAACCACTGGTTTATACAAATAGAATATGCTATTTTTCCTATTTCTAATGTCCCCACATTTTGAAAATGCAAAAATGTCCTCTCAAAAAAGACCTCCCTTGATAACAGACATTGTAAAATGTCCACAATGGAGGGGGAAATTCTGAGTGGAAAAAGGCTGCACTGCAAAAGCATGCCCCCCCTCCATAACACTACCTTTCTATCTTGCAACTAACAATCTTCGGAAGTTAAAACAGCTGGAAAAAAAATTGTATTAGAGAGAAATCACATCAAACTCGGCAAAACAAAATGTTAAGAGACTTTTAAATTGGGTTAAGGTAATTTGAAAGCAGAGTCAGAGGATAAAGCCATTTGGAAATTTGTAAGTGGTAATTAGTTTTCTTCAAAATACTTTAAACGTTCAACTACTTTTCAGGGACGGGCGAGAGGTCCTCCACAGCAGGGAATACAAAATAAAACATTTTCTCCAGTCAGTATAATACATTTTAAGCAGCATCATTTTTTAATTTTCAGAGAACGAACGGGGGCATGAATAAATCTCCCAAGGAAAATGGCCTCATTAAAATGGTGCTATAAAGAGCTTCTTCATAACGTGGTTCTAGTCAGTTTCAAAATGGGGAAGGACATGGAACTTTTCTACCCTGAAAGGCTTGTGATGTGTGGCTGCTTCAATTTTTGTGTGTCTTGTTTGAAATGTCCCTTTGTTTAGCATGGAGATAAGGGACCGTGAATGGGAGCTAGTATGTACTGTACATACTCATGAATAATTTGGCCTCCTGAGGGCAGGTTTTGAGGCCAAAATTATGGATAGTGATCTGACCTGTAAACAAGTCGAGGGGCGTTCTGTAGAGGGGGAAAGCACCAAACTCAAACCAGTGCCATTTCCCCACCCAAATATGCAAAATGGGATAAAGTGGCACAGTAGTTGAGATTGTAGACAGGGTGGGGGTTTCTTTTAGACCAGGGCTGTCCAACAGGCGGCCCTGGGGCTGTACACGGCCCCCGAGCCCCTTCCCTACGGCCCCCTAACTTGTTTTAATAAAATACAAATAAAAAATAAAATAATTTTTTTTTTAAAAAATGCCTACTTCCGGGTTTAGGCAAGCATCGCGAGACTGCGCCAGCCACAGACGGGATTTCGAGGGAGGTTGAAATCCCGTCTGTGGCTGCGTAGTCTCGCAATAGCGCCTCCTCCTCCCTCGCGGCTGCTTCCCGGCCAGCCCCCATCCCCTCAGAGAGAGGGAGGAGGGGAGTGAGGCAGGGAAAGCCCCTCCTGGTTCCGTCCTCTTCCTGTGGAGGGCCCTCGCTTCCCGCCCCACGGATGGGAGAGCCGCCGCGCCTGGCCTCAGCTTGGCCTCGGCTCCAGCGGGGCTCTTCGCGGTGTTGGCGCTTCGGCCCTGTGGCGGGGCTCCCGCAGTATGGGTAAGGAAGGGCCTGGCTCGAATCAATCAATCTAAAAACAGTGGGACGTTGGGTGAGGGGGGGGGAGTCCCTCAGCGGCTGTTTCCTTGGCAATGCTTCCTTCCCCTCCTTCGCGCCCCCTTCCCCTTGTTGTGCTGCTTTCCCCCGCGTGCAGGGCGCAACGTGGCTTCCTTTGCGCCTGCCCCCGTGGCTTGTTTTCCCTTCAGGGAGGGAGCTAGCTCTTTGGAAAGGAGGCCCCATCAAGCCCTGCGACGGCATTGAGGTGTTTGGGGTTTTTTGGTGTGTCCCAATTTGAGTGTGGACTCAAATAACTCAAAGGTATTAGGAAACATTCCCCCAAATCCACCAGTGTTCCCATTTGGGTATATTGAGTATTCATGCCAAGTTTGGTCCAGATCCATCATTATTTGAGTCCACAGTGCTCTCTGGATGGAGGTGAACTACAACTTCACAACTCAAGGTCAATTGTAAGTAAATTGGAGCCGGGGAGGGGGCGGAGCCGGGGGCAGAGACAGACCCTTCGGCCCCCCAGGTGATCAGTGAGCAGAATTCCGGCCCTTGGGCCCGTAGAAGTTGGACACCCCTGTTTTAGACTAAACCAGTGGTTCCAACCTGTGGGCCCCCAAGTGTTTTGGCCTATGACTCCCAGAAATCCCAGCCAGTTTACCAGCTGTGGGATTTCTGGGAGATGAAGGCCAAAACATCTGGGAACCCACAGGTTGAGAACCACTGGACTAAACTCTCGCCTTTCATCACTCTACTCAATACTTTGTTAAGGTAATAGTACTGAAGTTGACATATGGGGAAGTTCACCCATTCTTTTGGGTTGATTTTTGATTTGAAGTCTTAGAACACCATTTGTAGTTCTTCAGGTATGCCATTTTCTGAAACTGTAAGTGATGTCCTCATTCTTTTGGGATGTTCTGCAACAAGATGGTGAGCCGTTTCAGAGTGGGACCCCTGAAAGAATATTTAAAGGCAAAGCCAGAGATGTTCCTTGGCTAAAAATTGAGATTTCTGGCAGGGATGTTTTGCATAAACATGAGGGGTCTGTTAACTGTGTTTGAGTTGGGGGGGGGGAGCCCAAGGGGCCACAGAGATTGCATGGTTCCCATCCCTGTACTGAGACCTGAAAACAATAGACATCTGAAACATCAACACAACAGTATGAAATAAGCCCGTCTACTTTTTTTTTAACAAAAAAGTCAATTTAACATTTTTTGTTATTTATGCAAGAAGCAACACAATAGTAATTTATCTTTTTTTTTTAAAGGCGGGGGGAAATTAGTAGTTTAATATTAAAAATCCTTTAATTAAGATTAAAAGATTAAGTGATGATTTGAGCAATCGCTTATGTAGCTACCAACATACATACTTCATTTGGAAGCCACATTGAAATTTAATTAAGGTAGTAATCCCAAGGACATTCAGGAAGATGAATGCTCTGATTTCAAATGCTCTATTTCACCCAAAGCCATGATGGACTTTGGCCAGGAAGGCAAAGTATTTGGCTCACTCTATTAGTATCTGACCCATTTCCCCTTTCATGGGCTCATTCCTTCTTTTAACCAAAGGTCTATTCCTTCTGCTAGCGAGAGGAAAGTACTGAGCTAGATTCCTCAGAGCAATATCTAGATTTCATTCTATGTTGGAAATATATCTAATAGTTGGTGCCTCCCTTTACCCAACAAATCCATCACGGCCACATCTACAAAAAACCTGCTTTTAGTGGTCAATTTGGTCTTGTGGCCAAGGTGGGAGAGAAATGTAGTAACGGATCTTCCTGTCTGAGGCTGAAGCATTACTGAGGACCTCAGAGGCAAAGATCTGCTACTTCCTACAGCCTTTGGGACATTTTTTAAAAAATTAATCATGTCAGAAGTGACTTGAGAAACTGCAAGTTGCTTCTGGTCTAAGAGAATTGAGCATCTGCAAGGATGTTGACCAGGGGAGACTCGGATGTTTTATCATCCTGTGAGAGGCTTCGCTCGTGTCCCCGCAAGGGAAGCTGGAGCTGACAAACGAGAGCTCACTCCATCTCGCGGCTTTGAACCGCTGATCTTGAGGCCGGCAGTTCAGTCGGCACAAGGGTTTCACCCATTGCACCACTGCAGCTCTCTTTTGTTTTTTGATGCTACAATTCACATTTCTAGATAGACTATGGTTTTACTAATGCAATTACGATGTAATTTTCCCTCTAAAGCAATTGAAATAGTTAAGCATATTCATACTGTATAAATGCCCGACAAAAGGAGAAAACATCACAGAAGATGCAAGAGAATGAAGCAAAGCACAGACAGGTCAGGGAAAGCAGCAGCAACAGGAATGGGATGGTACTTACTATGGCAACAGGTACTCTTTAGCATATCCACCTCCTGTTTGTAATGCAGCCACAAGAAGAAAAAAGCACAAGTAGAGAATCTATGCATCCATCACAGCCATTATATTAAAAGAATGGGCAGTCCCATTCTTATAGAATACAGAATGAGGTGGTATGAACAGACAACTTTGTAACACACACGTGGTAAATCTCAGGGTTAAAAAAAACACACAGAACAAATCTTAGATTACACCTCTCTTATTGCTTATACCAGTCCGTTGAAATGTGATTAAAAGATGTCTCTGTCCCTGCTCTCGTTGGGTAGAGACCACGGGAGAAACACATTTTAATCTGAATTAGAGCAGAAAACAGGAGGTGTAATCCAATTACAATAATGCTTAAGAAATGTGCAATCACCAAGCAGAATTCATGAAATTTCTGCCACTTCAACAAACAGTTTTGCCTATTCGTTTAAACAAATGAGCTTTGTCAAATCCTTCCTCTCCAGGAACATGACTGTCCTTTGTATGTAGTTGGGGGTTCTGTTGAACACAGATAAACTCCTGGCCTAGACCACTTTATTCACATTTAAGACAATGAATCGGAAAGACTTGAGCGTGGATGGGGTCTACTCTACACAATCCAATTCCAGGATAACTACCAAATTATGTGGCGCAGCTGGCTGGGAGTCAGCTCCATAAGATCTCTACTGACCAGGTCAGGAGTTCGAGGCCTGCCCGGGTCAGGGTGAGGTCCCGGCCAATTGTGTAGCTCGTTGTCTGTCTATATGTGTTGTATGTCTATAGCATTGAATGTTTGCCTGTATATGTGCATTGTGATCCGCCCTGAGTCCCCTGCGGAGTGAGAAGAGCGGAATATAAATGATGTAAATAAATAAATGTTGTTCACCAATATCCTGATATTTTTGACTGCCAGTCATTCCAGTATCAAGGGAAGCCCAATCTTTACACAGTATTACCAGGAACTACTGCTGACAAACATTGCTGTCAACAGAAGCTGAAATTACGGGAGAAAAAGGGATATCGTAATCAAAGTGTGGGTAGTTGAACCATAGAAATATACTGTATTTCTTCCAATCTGAGACTCACTTCTTTCCTAGATAAACATCTCTAAAAACGGGGTGCATCTTAGAATCACAGGTATACCATGTATTTCTGTTGGTGGTACTGAAATCAGAGTGCATCTTACAATCAATGCCATCTTACAATTGAAGAAGTCTGAATCTACAGCTGAATTTTACAAAAATTCAGTCAGGCTAGAATTTACCTTAAGTATGGTCACTAAACACTTGTAACTGCTCAACTGAATTCCAGCCAAACTCCTTTTTTCTATCAATAAATTTGTTACTATGGAATAAGGGACCAATTTTTCTCCGTCATGCAAGATTTTACAAAGCAGCCCTATGGGGAGGGATGAAATACTTCCCTTAGATAGGAGAGATTGTCACTAGGGATGAGAGACAGGACCTTCTCGGCGGTGGCCCCTCGCCTATGGCACGCATTCCCATCTGTCCTAGCTTTTAGAAAAAAGCTAAAGTCGTGGTTCTGGGACCAGGCCTTTCGGCAGCAGACGTGAATTGTACTTTGGACCTGACTGGATTGACACTTTGGACTTGACTGGACTGACAATGTGTTGATGACTTTAATTATTGCTGTACGTAGTGATTTTAATGTAATGGTTTTTTAATATTTATATTGATGTTGATTATATGATGTTTTTGATTTTATATTCTATTGTGGTGTTGCGGCCTGTAATGTTGTGAATGTAAGCCGTGCTGAGTCCCCCTGCGTGGGTGAGAAGCAATGGGGTACAAATACCATAAATAAATAAATAAATAAATAAATAAATAAATAAATGAGTGGGGAGGTGGATTTATGGCATAGTTCTGATGCTGGCTGGGATTTCATAAGAAGGTATCTTGAGGTTATAGTGAAGCATCCACTCAAGCTCATTTCAGTGCTCATTATTATGAAATGTATACATTAATTTCAATATACTTTGAATAGTGTAATAGTACCATAGCACAAAAGGAAAAAAAGAGTTGTCTCAGGGTTGAGACAGGTAACAAAAAAACACACACACAACTGAAATGTCTGAAGGGTGTAAGCAGCTTCCTTAAGAGAGAAAAAAAAGGACAGAATACTTTTTAGTACTGGAAACTAAAGAGAAAAGAAAACAGAAGCTGACAGACTTGCACAAAGCTGGAGATGAAAATTTCTTTCTTTTTCAAAATGCAAGAACAAATAATACCCGCTATGAAACTAAGTGACCAGAAGTGAACTATCTCCTCATACAAATTAATCAAGACATGGCGCTGCCCACCAGTTTAGGCTTCATGGAAGTGAGCACCTGGTAAGCCATGTGAGCTGAACGAATGCTTCAAATCACCAAATGTCAGGGAGAAACAACAGAAGATAGCTTTCTAGAGGCTGACATGTTGCTAGAAAGAGAATACTAGACGCTAGAAAGATCTTGGCCTGAGCCAACGAGGGAATTTCTATGTTCTCAATGCACATTTCTTTATTATTGTGAATGCAACCACAACCACAAAATTTAGCTACAGGGAAAAACACATAACATTATTTCCTCCCAACAGAGAATGCAGAGAAAATTAAAAACCTAGATGCAACTTCCATAGCCTCTTATGTCTTTGGGGCCACCATACCTTCCTCTGGCTTAACCGGAGTGCTGGGTGGAGTACAAGCAACAGTGTGGTCAGGAGAGCCTTTTTCTCTTTGCTGTCTAGCATCTTCTGAATCTTCTAACAACGAAAAAACAGAATACAGAGCTTACAAATAAGACCACACTCCTTCATATTAATTGTACAGAAAAAAGCAAATGATATATAGATGGATAGATTATATATATATATATATCGTTTATTATTACTGGGGAAAAAAACATTTCCAGAGGAATAAAATAAGCAAAACAGATGAGAACTATCAAGCAAAGGCTAGGCTTTACACTTGTGATGCCTATCACTATAGTGCTCTCTGTTAAACCTGATGTTTGCATTTGGAATTTGCTGTGGCTAACGGTAACAAAGGACTGTCATGTCCTGATCTGCAGTGCCTTGGAAAGCCTTTGGATGAAAAGTTAGATTTCCAGAATGTGCAACTACCATGACAAAACTCTGTCATCATCATACACTGGCCTTCAATGCAGTTTCAAACCAGGAAATCCCGGAAACCAGTTTGAGGTTCAGGGCCCTTCCACACAGCTATATAACCCAGAATATCAAGGCAGAAAATCCCACAATATCTGCTTTGAACTATGTTATCAGAGTCCACACTGCCATATATTCCAGTTCCAAGAAGGAAATGTGGGACTTTATTCAGCTGTGTGGAAGGGGCCTCAGATAGTGCTTATGCAAACTTGAAAGCATTGATGAACATTAAGGATTTTCCTTTGTGCAATTTTGTGATAGTTTGTTGCCTGGCCGCCACACTTTGAAGATAGCTTTGAACTGCATTGAGTGTAGGTGGGGCCTGTGCAGGACCTCGGCCAACATATTCAAAGAAAACATTATAAGGCAGGGGTCGGGAACCTATGGCTCACGAGCCTGGTGTGGCTCTTTTGATTATTGCATCTGGCTCACAGATTTCAGTTCTCTCCTTCCGCGTGTTAAGCAGCAGCTGATAGTCGTCGCTCGAGGCTAGCCTCTACTTCAACAGTTCTCAACAAGGGGGTCGCTGAGCCATTTCCCGGGGGTCACGAAGCCGCCTCGGTTGGCCCCTGCCAAGCTCAGAAGGGACGAGGGGTGAGCGAAAGGCCCCCCCGCATGGCCAAAGCTATCTGGGCAGTCTTCGCCACTCGCCCCCACTGGGGTCGGAAGGTTTACAATTCCAATGCTGGGAGAGGGACGTGCCCCGGCGTTGCAAGCACACGGAGGGAAGAGGCCTCGTGCAGGGAGCACACGCCCAGGGGCTGATGGAGCTGAAGTGATTGAAGGTACTGTAAATCTAATTTATTGTACATGCTTCCCCCAACCTCCTCCAGCATTTTATGTTAGTCATGAAAGTCCAATGTGCCAAGTTTGGTTGAATTCTATTGTTGGTGGAGCTCAGAAAGTTCTTTGATGCCTGGTGAACTATAAAGTCACACCACTGCAATTAGTTGAATTCAGTCTTAAAATATATTATATGGCTCTCGCTGAAATAAATTTCCAAATATTTTGCTTTCATGGCCCTCTGAGTCAAAAAGGTTCCCGACCCCTGTTCTAAGGTTTCAGAGAAAATAAAATAAAATACAAACACAGGTGTAAACATTTTGCAATGCTTTCAGATCAATTCAGCCAACTTATCTATATTATCACACTAGCTGACCTGGCCACGCTTCGCTGTGGCTTTTGTGTGTGTGGTGTGGTGCCTGCTGTGTCCTCCTCCTCCTTCTCCTCCGATAGGGGACCTTCGGCATCACTGGGCCGAAAGGGGACCTTCGCCACCGGGAAGGCGGGGCCGTGAGCGCCCCTCCGCTGCCTCCTCCTCCGCCTCCCAGCTGTTTCTGGACCCGGGCGCGCGGAGTCTCTCCCGCCCCTCTCTCTCCCGCCTCCCGCCTCGCAACCGGGCGGCGGGGGAGGAGCCGGGAGGAGGTGGGAGGGGCTAGGGAGGGAGGGATGTCCCGCCTCCTGCCCCGCCCCTCCCGCCAGGCCTCGCAACCGGGCGGCGGGGGAGAGCGGGGAGGAGGTGGGAGGGGCTAGGGAGGGAGGGATGTCCCGCCTCCTGCCCGCCCCTCCCGCCAGGCCTCCGCGGGAGGAGGTGGGAGGGGCTAGTGAGGGGGGGGATGTCCCGCCTCCTGCCCCGCCCCCTCCCGCCAGGCCTCGCAACCGGGCGGCGGGGAGGAGCGCGGGAGGAGGTGGGAGGGGCTAGGGAGGGGGGAGGGATGTCCCGCCTCCTGCCCCGCCCCCTCCCGCCAGGCCTCGCAACCGGGCGGCGGGGGAGGAGCGGGAGGAGGTGGGAGGGGCTAGGGGGGGAGGGATGTCCCGCCTCCTGCCCCGCCCCTCCCGCCAGGCCTCGGAACCGGGCGGCGGGAGGAGCGCGGG
The DNA here is from genome assembly GCA_030556195.1 of Anolis apletophallus. Lineage (NCBI taxonomy): Eukaryota > Metazoa > Chordata > Lepidosauria > Squamata > Anolidae > Anolis > Anolis apletophallus. The sequence continues at coordinate 30,837,567 of JARBWK010000009.1, forward strand.
AGGAGGTGGGAGGGGCTAGGGAGGGGAGGGATGTCCCGCCTCCTGCCCCGCCCCTCCCGCCAGGCCTCGCAACCGGGCGGCGGGGAGGAGCGCGGGAGGAGGTGGGAGGGGCTAGGGAGGGGAGGGATGTCCGCCTCTGCCCGCCCCCTCCCGCCAGGCCTCGGAACCGGGCGGCGGGGAGGAGCGCGGGAGGAGGTGGGCGGGGGTAGGGAGGGGAGGGATGTCCCGCCTCCTGCCCGCCCCTCCCGCCAGGCCTCGGAACCGGGCGGCGGGGAGGAGCGCGGGAGGAGGTGGGAGGGGCTAGGGGGGAGGGAGGTCCCGCCTCCTGCCCCGCCCCCTCCCGCCAGGCCTCGCAACCGGGCGGCGGGGAGGAGCGCGGGAGGAGGTGGGAGGGGCTAGGGAGGGGGGAGGGATGTCCCGCCTCCTGCCCCGCCCTCCCGCCAGGCCTCGGAACCGGGCGGCGGGAGGAGCGGGAGGAGGTGGGAGGGGCTAGGGAGGGGGAGGATGTCCGCCTCCTGCCCGCCCCCCTCCCGCCAGGCTTCGCAACCGGGCGGCGGGGAGGAGCGCGGGAGGTGGTGGGAGGGGCTAGGGAGGGGGGAGGGATGTCCCGCCTCCTGCCCCGCCCCCTCCCGCCAGGCCTCGCAACCGGGCGGCGGGGAGGAGCGCGGGAGGAGGTGGGAGGGGCTAGGGAGGGGGGAGGGATGTCCCGCCTCCTGCCCCGCCCCCTCCCGCCAGGCCTCGCAACCGGGCGGCGGGAGGAGCGCGGGAGGAGGTGGGAGGGGCTAGGGAGGGAGGGATGTCCCGCCTCCTGCCCCGCCCCCTCCCGCCAGGCTTCGCAACCGGGCGGCGGGGCGGCGCGCGGGAGGAGGTGGGAGGGGCGAGGGAGGGGGGAGGGATGTCCCGCCTCCTGCCCCGCCCCCTCCCGCCAGGCCTCGGAACCGGGCGGCGGGGAGGGGCGGGAGGAGGTGGGAGGGGCTAGGGAGGGGGAGGGATGTCCCGCCTCCTGCCCGCCCCTCCCGCCAGGCCGGAACCGGGCGGCGGGAGGAGCGCGGGAGGAGGTGGGAGGGGCTAGGGAGGGGGAGGGATGTCCCGCCTCCTGCCCTGCCCCTCCCGCCAGGCTTCGCAACCGGGCGGCGGGAGGAGCGCGGGAGGAGGTGGGAGGGGCTAGGGAGGGGGAGGGATGTCCCGCCTCCTGCCCGCCCCCTCCCGCCAGGCCTCGGAACCGGGCGGCGGGAGGAGCGCGGGAGGAGGTGGGAGGGGCTAGGGAGGGGGAGGCGTGTCCCGCCTCCTGCCCCGACCCCCGCCAGGCTTTGGAACCGAGGCGGCGAGGGATGCGGCAGGGAAGGAGTCAGGGGCGCGGGTGGGGTGGGAGGGAGGAGGAGGAGGGCGGGGTGACGGGGAGTCGGGGTGGGAGGGTGTTTTGGAGGAGGTGGAGGGGCGGGGAGAGGAGGGAAAAGAGGTGCCGGGAAAAGCTTCCCTCCTGCCTCCTCAGGGATCGGGAGAGAACCGGGTGTCCCGATCCTGGCGGAGGTGGGAGGGAAGCTGCCGGGACGGCTGCGGCGGGGGGGGGGGGTGGGGGTGCGGAAGGAGGTGGGAGGGGCTGGGGGGAGGGGAGCCGGTTTCCCCTCCCTTCCAGGTCCCCCGCCGCCGCTCTTCCTGAGGAGGCGGAGGAGGCGCTCTGGCTGCCATGTGCGAACGTTCTAAACGTTCGCGCTGGCAGCGAAGGCCGAGGTTGGCATTTTTGGGGATCGTTTTTGGGGTGCTGGGAGGTATGTAGGTCGGGTTTTTGCTGTTGTCTGTAGCGAGTGTAATGGTCCAGTAGGCTGCCAAGTTTGGTGCCTCTGCGAGCCATAGTTTCTTTGTCTATATACGACATCCCACGACCACTCGGATTATATATATATAGATTACAGGGAAAACAATGAACTGAGATCAAGAACAATGAAACATACCTGAACTATTGGTTTTTTTTAAAAAGGCACAAGTTCCTGTGCTGTGTATGTATACACAGACATAAAACAGAACCACAAAAATGTGTGTGTAATATCTTCCATTCTTTTGTACATTTTTCACACTTGTTCATTTGGTCCTTTTTTCCAATGTAAAAGTCTTCACTTTGTGACCCAAGTCAGTTAGGGATCACTTTGAGAACATGATAATACAACTTCAGTATGTTTTTAACTGACATTCTTTCTGCTATTATGTCACTGGGAGTGTTTCTACTGCCTTCATTCTTAATATGAGTTGAGCACTGAGTCTTTTTGACACTGCAAATCCTGCCAAAATAATCTTGTCCCAATTAATCTTTGTTTGCTAGGAGTTACATACAACTGATCAGAGGCAGAATGGGGATGTGTACAGAGATTCCCATCTCTTTCTGCTCCAATTACTCAATTAAGCACTATCAGATAGATGTAAAAAGAGCATTTTTCCTTGCAAAAATGGATTGAGCCTTCTCTTCCTCCTGCAGATAACCCTTTGGGCGAACGACTCAAAACACCTGAGAGCTTTTCACAGCCCCTCTTCAAAACTGTGTAATGATAATCATGGTGGACCATTGCTAGGATTATTCAGGCCAACCTACCCATGGCCTCAGTCTAATCACTGTCTATGAGCCTAAACCACCTCATGTAGTTGCTATGAAGACAATATAGAGATAGATAGAACATATCAACTATACCAAGGATACTGAAGAGAACAAAAAAATTAAGTGGCAACAATGGCATGGCTACACTACATCTATAGATAAAAACAATAAATAATAGCAAAGGCTTCAAATGTTGCAACAATCTCCGACAATCCACAGGCTACTTCCTTTGCTGCCTCTCCCAGGATAGATCACTGCTGCAGAAATGCTCTGCAGTCTTGTCCTCCTTCTCTTGAGGAAAAGAAAAAGGGCAATTTTTGTGGCAGACACAGTTCGCCTTCCTCTTCCTCCTTTCCCTCCCGTTCATAGTTTGCATGGTCCAAATATCGATGGGATTTGATTACAAGATTTTAGATCATTTTAAAAATAATTTGCTACTTTTCAAATATTACCAATTGTCAATCTGAAGACTGCAACAAAACATTCCCATTCTAAACTACCATGTTTTAGATATTATAACTTGGCTTCACCCTATTTAGATTTAAAATGAATCATTACAACATTTAAGCAAGTCTAACACAGGCCAACAACATTTGGTTTTTAGGCCCGTTCCAGGGGTTATTTGGGGCTCTGATTCAGAAAATGGTATTGCATAGACCGCATTTTACAGCACTGAATGTTTGTTGATATTTGTTGTATTTGGGGAGATAGGGCAGGATATAAATCTATTATTATTATCGGCTCTAGTTTCTGAGCAGATGGCGACTGGTAGTGTGGTAACTGAGCCTATGGCTCAGGCTACATCTAGGAGTAGTGAGGCTGCTGCTTCGGCGTCTGACGTCAGCTCAGCTTCAGCCGATAGTGATTTTAGCAATGACTCAGCGTCCGACATGGAGATGGGTGGGGCTGGGAGCAATACTGGGCTGAGTAGAAAGCGATCTACACGTGACTCAAGTGATGAGGGGTCTTTGCAACGAAAGAAAATCCAGCAAAAACTTAGGGAATCCACTGACAGTGATACCTTTGAACGCTTTTCAGGACATGATGGGAGTCAAAGTGAAGGGGACGATTCAGAGGAAGAGCTGGACTGGACTGTGGTAAAGGAAGTGCAAAACGTACGTGAAGCTCCAACGTCTTCAGACAGCTTTTTCGGGTTCAGCAGTGATAGTGAGTGGACTGAGGGGTCTGTGGGAGAAACTGACTGGCAAACGCTAAGTATGGACAGGAGATGGCACCAGTGGAGGGAAAATCAAGGATCAACAGCTGAAGATGCAATCGCAGCTGCTCAGGATGATAGTGGGAAGTCATCAGATTAAGGGTGGTGGCTAATTGTTTGTAGGATATAAGGAGGACGCTTGGCCCCTAGACTTTGCGGTGGGGCAAAGTGTTGCTGGGTGAAGTTCTCTGCGTTTCTCTTCTGATGCCGATTCCTGGCCTGGGTATTTTGTGATATATACTGAACGTGAGTTGGGGTTTGCTACTCTGCTGCTGGGTTCCTTGCTGCCAGGGCAGCTGGAAGAAAGGGAATGGAGTTTTTGTTTGATTGTGTTGTCTTTATGTGCTTAGTTGCTGCTGCCGTGTGTTCCCTTGGCACGGCTTGGGTTTTGGAAGACCGAAGTGAGTGCTGCTGCAAACTGAAGAGGGGTATCGTATTACAAGAGGGAAGGAGGGGACTTTGGGACTTTGGGGGCTGGGATTATGGCATTACTGTCTCCTACATTAGCTCCTGAACGTTCCTGTGTGGACCTTCTCCCTCGTGTTCCTGGGATTCCAGTTTCCACATTCCTGCTCTGCTGCCTCCCTTGATTGACATCTGGTTAACAACCTTCGGACTGCCTCTTTGACTACGTTTCGGCTGCTGCTGCATTTGGAGCTTTGCAAGCATTCTCTTCTTTAGTTAGATAGTTAGTGGGTTTTGGGTGTTAATTGATGAAGATTTGGGTTTGTTTTCTCCAGGACTGGGACATTTGTGTTTATGCTGCCTTTAAGCATTATTTTTGTTCTCCTGGCATATAATATAATAATAAAAATAATAACTACTACTACTACCTTATTTTTATACCTCGCCACCCTCTCCCCGAAGGGATTCAAGGCAGTTTACAAGAGGGCAAAGCCCACACTACAAATAAAAACAGCATTAAAATCCATCAAATAAAAACATAACACAACCACAAGACAACATCTTAAAACAATAAGGCTGAGATAACAGTCAAAGCTGGGATCAGGCTCAAATAAGTGCAATGCTTCCAAGATGGAGCCAGTGGAAAGTGCGGAAATAAAATGAACAGAGGCTGAGAGATACCCTTTTAAAAGTATTGAGTAACCAATAGGTGGGCCAGAAATAAAGTGAGATATGACATATATTCTGTATCTCATGAACCAAAGCTGATGGGGGCAACTGGTCTCATTTTTGGAATCAGCGGGTCAAATATATCCAGAAACACATCTAACACATGAGGCACCAAATGCGCATTGGCCAGTGCAATCTATCGAATGCTAGCTAATGGAAGAATGCTTACACTATCCACATTCCCACTTTCTTAAAGGGAACAGCAACGGTCCTACAGATAGATTTCTATCACAGGTCTGTGAAGCAGGGTTCTCCAACATAAGATATACATTCAATGAATGTCACAGTAGAACCACAGCTCATAGAAGTCTGCAGGAAGAAAAACACTTAGATACATATGCTCAGAAACCCGACATCATTGGCAGATGATAAAGTTACTGCACACCAACCTTCTGTTTGTCTCTGTTTCCTTTCTACTTCTCTGCGATACTCTTCCAGTTCTTTGTCTGTGAGTTTGTTGAAGGGATTTGGTCCTGCAGTACTCACGATGACTCGGGGCTGGTACTCCTTCTCAATGATTGCCTTCGATGCTGTCACCAATTCTCCCTAATTGAAAGAAAAGGCAATTCATTCACAAATTAACATATAAGCAGCAACAATTTGGGGGAGAGATGATGACAGGACAATATGGGAAAACAATGGGGGAAATTATTTAAATCTGATCCAAACATAACACTGAGGAGGTTTTCATTTTATTTATTAAAGCCATTAGGGACAGTTTCTTGGGTCTCGCACTCCGCTTTTTGTATTTTCCTTTCAATCTCAGCCCCCTCCCCTCCTTTTAAAATGAACATTAACAAAATCCACAGATAATAACACAGCTCAACCCAAACAAATTTTTCTTGGTGTCTTCATTTTTAGGTCTGTTCATGAGGTTATTTTGGGTGCCGATTCAGAAAATCGCATTGGCTAGACCGCATCTGCTCTAGATTATTACATATGGTTTTCTCTGGGCGAGCAGATGGCAACTACTAGATGGCATATGTTCTGTATCAGAAACTAGAGCTGATGTGCACCGGGAATGTGGCAGGAGTGTGGCACAGCTGGCTGGGTGTCAACTGCATAAGATCTCTACTGACTAGAAGGTCATGAATTCGAGGCCTGCCCAGGTGGGGGTGAGCTCTCGACCAATTGTGTAGCTCATTGTCAACCTTTGCAACCCGAAAGACAGTTGCCTCCGTCAAGAAGGAAAGGCTTCACGCATGTTTAACCCAGTTTGGACGAGGATGCCTTCCCTCCGCGTCAGAACTGAGGCGACAGCCATGGACGCGGATGCCTTCCCTCCGCGTCAGAACTGCACATGGAAGGGAAGGCCAGGGAAGGGAACCCCCCCCCCCCAATTCCTTTCCAAAAATGGCAACGGCGGCTTCGAAATGGCAAATTCACTTCCGGGTTGCTTACATCGCTTCAAAAATGAATTTAATCCGAATTCATTCCGATTTTACGAGCATTCCGACGAACCTACCCAGGCCTACTGTCAGTCCTCCATCTCACATCACTAATTCATACAACCAACTTCTGTCAAGAGTTGGCTTTAGACCAGGGGTGGGCAAACTGCGGCCCGGGGGCCGGATGCGGCCCTTTGGCTGATTCTATCCGGCCCGCCTAAGGGCCCCTGGCTTGCCTCCCCTGCATAAAAATCTCCAGAGAAGGGGACTATAAGGAAACATTATTTTATTTTAGTGGTTTTTATTATTATTGTATAATAATTTTATAACAATAATAAAATAATATAATATAATGTTATATGATATATTATAATTTCAATATATTATGTTTATATATATATATACTATAATATAATAATTATGATATTAATACTAATAATATATGAATATTTCTTGATATATTAATATGTTAATATTAATGATGTGTAATATACAGTAAATATAGTAAGTGAATAAATAAATAAATAATGTAAATTAGCATGTAGTTCCGCCTTTAGGTGCGGCCCTCCATAATATTTTTTGGCTCTCATGTGGCCCCTTGGAAAAAATAGTTGCCCACCCCTGCTTTAGACTAATCATCTGGACAAAAGAATATTTAGAATAAACAAAATCAAACATTTTCTGTACCCACAAACTGAAGACACAATAAGCAAAGGTTACCAAGGAAAAGCATATATCGGAAATGCTTTTTAAGGAATTCTTTCAATATAGTTTTAGACTTTTGTTTTTCTTTATCTTTCACTATCCTGGATTTTTCCCTCTTCCACACCTCTCTTCAGTCACATCAAATCAAATCAACAAGCAAGACAAAACAAAGTTCAAGCCTTGTCTGGTTGGTAATTCTCATGCTCCAGAACTGGCACCGATACAGTGAACTGGGATTACAGGAAACATCACATAAAAAAGCCACAACAGCTTAGACAAGGGTTACAGCCTGTGTTGGATGGGGTTACACTCCCCCTGAAGATGCAGGTTCGCAGCTTGGGAGTGATCCTGGATTCATCGCTGAGCCTGGAACCCCAGGTCTCAGCGGTGGCCGGGGAGCTTTTGCACAGTTAAGACTCGTGCGCCAGCTGTGCCCGTACCTTGGGAAGTCTGATCAGGCTACGGTCGTCCACGCTCTGGTCACATCCCGAATAGATTATTGCAATGCACTCTACGTGGGGCTGCCTTTGAAGACAGTTCGGAAATTGCAATTAGTCCAGCGGGCGGCAGCCAGATTGCTAACGGGAGCTACATACAGGAGCATACCACCCCCTGTTGTGTCAGCTCCACTGGCTGCCTGTCCAATTCCGGGCTCAATTCAAAGTGCTGGTTTTGACCTTTAAAGCTCTATACGGTTCTGGCCCAGCTTACTTGTCCGAACGCATCAGCCGCTATGTCCCACCTCGTAATCTACGATCATCCGGGGAGGCCCTGCTCTCGCTCCCGCCTACGTCTCAGATGAGGCTGGTGGGGGCGAGGGATAGGGCCTTCTCGGTGGTGGCTCCCCGCCTGTGGAATGCGCGTCCTATTGATGTACGATCCACCACATCCCTCCTGGCCTTCAGGAAAAAAGTAAAATCCTGGCTGTGGGACCAGGCATTTGTACACCAGCACAAGGCAGCATTTTAGATTGGTTTTTAATGAAAGTGGGTGATTATGGCCAATGTTTTTATGGACTGAACATTGTTTTAATCCAGAGTGAATGTGTATGGTGCTAATGTAGTTGTATTTTAATGTATTTTTAATGTATTTTAATTGTTGAAGGGTTTTGGGGTTTTATATTGTTATTATGTGGGCATCGAATTGTGCCATACTCTAAGCCGCTCTGAGTCCCCCCTTGGGGGTTGAGAAGAGCGGGGTAAAATCCCGAAATAAATAAAATAAATTAGACAAAAGCCTAAATCCAATTGTCAGTCCCAACTAGAGCCAACCATTGGATCAACTGCTGGCTACAAGTCAAGACTTACATTCCACTTGTTTCTTGCAATAAGGAATATATGTGTGTATATAATAAAAGTCAGTGTTTGCGGCCGGTGGGTGGTGCGGAGGGAGGAATATGTGCCAGCGTTTCGATTGGCTGCCACGGTGGGATTATTTGCATAAAGGGCTCTGATTGGCCAGCCTCAGAACTCCAAAATTCTACGGCCCCAGACAGAGGGGATTGGTTACCACTGAAATGGTATTTGCATAAAGGACTCCGATTGGCCAACCACATTCCAACATTCTAAAGTGACTCAGAGGGAAAAGGAAAGGCCTCAGGCAGTCAGCCACTGCGGTCCACAGCAATGACGGATCAGGACCAAACTTGGCAAACAGGGGCCCAATGGCCCACTTCACAACCTGGTGTGGTTTAGGGCAGGATGGGCCAAGAATGATGGGATTTGCGGTACCTTCACCTCATTCACTTCCCAAACAACACTGTAGCCCCTATAAATCACAGACCAGGCCCAAACGGCCCAAGACAGAGGGGATTGGTTGCCACTGAAATGGTATTTGAATAAAGGACTCCGACTGGCCATTCACATTCCAACAATCTAAGGTGACTCAGAGGAAAAAGTAAAACCTCAGGCAGTTAGACACTGCGGCCCACAGCAGTGACGGATCAGGATAAAGCTTGGCATCAGGGGCCCAATGGCCCACTTCACAACGCGACCCTCACCCAATGACACAATTACAAAATACAATACAGAGCCCCCATGACCCACTCTACATCCTGGTGCTGTTTGGAGGGGGATGGACCATGGCCAATGGGACTTGCAGTACCTTCACTATGTTCCTGATACCACTGCAAGCCACATAAACATCTAATAGGAACCAACCTTGGCACACAGTGCCTTCCTCAAATAACCCGGGCACCGCCGGGTCCCCAAGCTAGTGTTGAAATAAAGTAAGTAAACTGCTTGTGTGAAAGGCACGTGCATCAATACAATCTGCACATACTATTATATCTTGTGTCAAATTAATACAAATGATAACTGAGGATGTAATCCAAGAAAATGTGTTCTCTCTGAAAAAGAGTCACTATCAACACAAATTTACACTACAGGAAGAAATGCTTTACAGTCATCAACAATCTTTCAGAATATGCTGACTGAATTCAGACTAATGTAATTGTGAGCATATTTCAAAAGCTGGCAAGGGATTTAACCTTTTTCTTGTACTCTGCAATTCCTCATACAATCTGGATTGCAACTGTAGCATAACAATCAATGCATTGTTCAATGAAGAAAATCTGAAACATCCACGTTTGCTACGTAATGGCAAACGTAAAATGGAGATTACGAACACTGAGTGATACAGAAGGAGGCAAAAATATAACATCTGCAAGTATTCATTTCTTTAGTGGATGCTTGTTGTACAAAAGTATACGGTGAATACTTAATTGTGACTTCCACTGATCCATCAATTGAAAATAATCAAAAAGGAAAAAAGAAAGAAAGAAAATAAAAAGCAAAGACGGAGCAGATTATCTTGCCTCAAACCAATGCACGACTAAGCAGATGCTATTGTTTTCCAGAAGAGGAACATTTTTCCGAGTCAGATCTTGCATTGAAACTGTTGCCATCTAGGTTTTCTATGGGAATTTATATAAAAATGCTCTATTTCAAATTCCCCATACCAGAATGAAGATTTATTTTCAAGACTATTACCTTGCTATACTTTGGGACTGTAATTTTTTTAAAAAAAAAATTGGCTGGAGTTTCAGATCCATGTACTTGTGTCCAATTAGGCTTTATACACACTTCGTAAAAAGAATTAATAATGGACCTTTAGATTAGAGCTTTCCAAACTGTGTGTTATGACACTTAGAGTGTCTGCTGCAGTATGTAGGTGTGGCACTTCAACAACATGAAAAATTTGAATCTATGTGAAATAAGCAATAAATCATATATATATTTAAAAATAGAAATGAAGTGTTTCATGAGATACGGATTTATCGGTATCTCCTATAAGGGATTGGCTTAACCTCACTTTTGCTAGTAAAACCTAATTACTGTGTCGCGAAATTATGGACGTATAAAAAGTGCCACCAACATGAAATGTTTGTAAACCTCTGCTTTACATGCAGTACTCCAGACCTGAACAACTCAGTAGTAAGGGGCCAAAGTTAAAATAGGCGATACGTCTTCTGATTACTCCTCCCCCCCTCCCTCTGTAGGTCCCATGTTGAGCAAGTCTGCCATAAGTAAAGGGGAGCGGCCAGGGGAGGGGTAAGGGGAAAGTTGGGATGGGCCTTTGAATTGGGCTGCACTTTTCCTCTTTGCCTGACCCAAGCTGGAGACAGGGAACAACAACAACAACAACATTTATAGATCTCCCTGTCGTGTTTTGTAAAAATGAGTGTTTGGTTACTTGGGTATACTTATGAGTAAATGGGGTTTGTTTTGCTGTATACTTAAGTGTAAGAAAGTCCTAGCCTGTGTAGCTTTACAGCTAGGTGCAAGCCCAGAGCAGGGGCGGCCCCACCATATAAGCGACCTACGCGGCTGCGTAGGGCGCCATCTTGGAAGGGGGCGTTGTGGGGCGAATACCCACCCGCCGGGCGCAGCCGCTCCCGCGCGCCACCGTTTCAGCGGGGCATTGTAGAGCGAGGAGCCTTCGAAGGCTCCTCTTCACGTTTCCTGGTTCCCGCTGCCGGCCCCTCCCATGGGGCGTTGCAGAGGGCAAGGGAGAGCGCTGCCCTGCCCTCTGCAACGCCCCGTGGGTGGGGCTGGCAGGGGAACCAGGAGGCGTTTCTTCCTGGTTCCCGCTGCTGGCCCCTCCCATGGGCGTTGCAGAGGGCAAGGGAAAGCGCTGCCCTGCCCTCTGCAACGCCCCGTGGGTGGGGCTGGCAGGGGAACCAGGAGGCGCGAGGAGAGGAAGAGCGCACGCAAGGTACCGCCTGAATTTGGGGGCGCCAAAATAATGTTGGGGGAATTATGTTTTTTGGGGGCGCCAAACTAATTTTCGCCTACCATTAAAAATTACCTGAGACCGCCCCTGGCCCTGAGTACAGCTAATTAACCAGGCCCACCTGGGCTAATTGAGTGGGCGGGGTCTTGGGGCTATAATCTCATTGTTTGTGTGTGCGTGCTCATATCGGAGCAAGAGAAGCTGAGTATACTTCTGGAGTGCGATCATATACCGGAGCAAGAGAAGCTTATAACGCTTTTGCGAGAGAGCTGAAAGAAGCAGCAGTTTATTAGCTATGTAAATCTGCTTCTGTCTGAAGTAGCAGTAAAAGGCTTCACTGTTTTGCTTGGACATTAAGTAGCTTCTGGGCAAAAGAAGCAGTTTTGTTTGTGTTTTGCCTTTATCTACTGTTTTCTTTTTGCCGTTATTGAAGCTGAAGTTTAAGCAATTTTTTTTGTTGAAGCAAGTTGATGTGTGTTTTTTTGTTTAAAGTTTTTACAAGAAATTGAACAATAAGCAATAAAGTTGCTTGCCATTTTTGGCAAGACAGACTGCCTGTTTATTTATCTATTTATTTACTTTGCTTCTAGACTGCCTCTCTCAGCCCGAAGGCGACTCGAGGCGGTGTACAAATAGCAGGAACTGCTCAAGACAAAGAAATCAACAATTATCAATACAATCCCAACATATACAAATTAGCATTTAACGTTAAAAACACAATATCAGCGTCTCATTATTAAGTCGATTTCCAATTGCATCGTTGTCGTTCCTTAGGTCTCTATTTGATAATCATACTACATCTGCAAATGCCTGGTCAAATAGCCAGGTCTTGACCTTCCTGCGAAATGTCAGGAGGGAGGGGGCTGATCTGATGTCATTAGGCAGGGCATTCCAAAGCCGAGGAGCCACCACTGAAAAGGCCCTGTCTCTCGTTCCCACCAATCGCGCCTGCGAAGCAGGAGGGACCGAGAGCAGGGCCTCTCCGGATAATCTTAAGCATCTTGAAGGTTCATAGGAAGAGATGCGTTCGGACATGTTTATCTTGCCTACGTTGTTGCCTATGTGGGGGGAAACAGCTGCATGTACCCAGTCAGCCGGAGCATACTAAGTCCATCCACGCACAACTTCTGCTGTGCAGAGCAGAGGATTGCAACTCACATCATCCCCTCCTCCGATACGCCCTATCACTTCAGGGCGGTTTTCAACGCATATGGCAAACGTTCAATGCCAGGAAAAAACATAATAACCAACTGCATCAAAAAAATGCACATAAAAGAAAATAGAACCACCACTGCTATAAACTTAATACCAAATAGATATTAGCCAAAAAATAAAACTTGACAATCCCAGGAAACATAATCACATAATATGAATTTAAACAAGATAAAATGTAAAATAACTACAACCATGATTTGAGGTAAAATGGTTCCCAACAGTTAGGCTGAGATTAATTCCAGCAGCTAAAAAGATTTAATATAGCTAGGCAATGTTATATATCAAGACATATTAGTCTTCTTCCTCTTCATACATCAAAGTGCATAGATGTGTTTTTAGCAGCTTTTTAAAGGCAAGGAGAGAGGGTGCAGTTTCTAGTTCTTTTGAGAGAGAGTTCCAGAGGCGGGGAGTGACCACAGAGAAGCCCCCCCCCCTTCCCACCAGCCATTCTTGAGATGGGGTGGGACTGAGAGTAGGGCCTCCTTCGCATCTCGCAGTGCTTGAGCAGGTTTGTAAATGGAGATGCGCTTCTGCAAATATTCTGGATCTGAACCATTGGCCTTAGCCAGCAAAGAAATTATGGAGTTTATAGTTTGGTGAAGCACCAGCAGCTTTTGTCAAAGAAGGCTAAAGACCTTATAAAATTACAAGTCCTATGACTGGCAGCAGAAGAAATGGTGAGAGTGGGGGGGGGGGAGGCATGTAGCCTGTGAGTGGGTCATATGTTGTGCAGTAATCACTCACGTCTCCCATTAGCCAACTTTTCTTACAGGGAAACACGTACAGCCATGTTTACATAATCTGTGTTGCATTATTCCCAGTTATATTTGAGGAATTTACACTGGACTGTCTGGTATGCTTACACAAGGATCATGTGTAAAAGAATACTACTACCCACAGCAGCTTATAGCCTAATACAAGTTATTTTTGATTTTGAAGTTAGTAAACTGGCACTCTTTTGAAGTTATTTTTATATCAAAACATACATATGCCTAACTTGCAGACCCATCTTGTTCTTTTTACATGAACGAATCAACAAAAGCTACAAATTAGCGTTCAGGAGAAATTAAAAGGTATATAATAGAATATACAGCAGTATGACAGGGCAGTACCTTTCTAATAGAGACAGATTTAGCGGGACTAAAGGCCTGCTCTGTGGGATCGAGCCCTTCAATTGTTTCCGTACAGTCTGAGAGGGGAGCATCCTGCAACAGTAAATTGAGTGAACAGAGCAAACCGAGCTCAGGCTTCACAATATCAGCTAAGAGCATTGCAGCATGAGCTAAACACATGCAGAAAAACAGTAAATATTGATGCTAAAGCAGTGAGAATGATGCAACATGCAAGATTAACCCGACCTTACCAATGATCACTATGACAATGACACTAGTCAAACTTCATAAAGTACAATAAAAAGGAATTTGGGTATCTTTTCTCTTTCTCTTTATTTAGCCAAGCCATTAGTGCATATGCCGTACTGGAAAAGCTACCCTTTGTGCAATTGTTCAATTAGATGACTGTACAATAACACCTTCTTGTTTCTCTATAGTTTGCATCAAGGAAGCCTTTACTTAGAAACAATCATTTGACACAAGCACTTTTTCAACTATAGTCGGTGCTACAAAGCCTGACTAGTTCAGAATGGATTTTTAGCCCATAGAGGCGCAGCCTTTGCACGTCTCATGCACTACAACCAGCATGAAAGGTAGCACGCTGCTAATGGCATGCTTCCACTGTGCTACTGGCTCTGGGCATGGGTTGTGAAAACAAAAATGTTACCTCTAACACTTACCTTATAAACAGTTACATTCTGCCAGTTAAAGAATAATTTCATAGTGATGCATTAGGTGACAGAGAGGAATATACCACAGATTAGCATTTTAAAGCAGCTTTTGCTCTCACCTGTACAAGGCTCCTGTCTACAACCACCCCAGAAAGCACTTGTGACTGTGGGCCAGCGGTTTTAATGTCTTGCAGATTTTGTTCCCGGATCTGAAAAGAGAAAATACCGTCAACGTCTGTGAATAAAAAGAAAAAGCCAGATCTATCCACTGAATCACCACAGCATGAGCTGTTCCAAGTCAACCTGAACATGCAAGGCATTCCTGCAGCTACATATCTATCATTATTTTCATGATAATAATAGTTACAATATACGAGGTGTTATCTACAGATTTTAGACCATCAATCATTCAGATTCTTTACAAAAAAAATCTAGACATCAGCTAAATCAATTTCATAATCTTTTTCTTCTTCTCCTTGCTCTTCTTTGTGATTACCATGTCTATAATCCAAACTTTTTAATCCTCTATCATTTCAACAACTTTTTCAGGTTTAAATTCCTGCCAGTTCTTTGTGGGAAGCAAATTGTATGATTCTACAATGATGACAAAATTCAAAACTGAAATACATACATTATTGCAAACATGAAATTATTGCAAAAAAAGTAAGTTAAAGTGAAATTGAACTATTAATACAATCACAATTATGTAAGCAAAATCCATAGAAAGGCAAAAATCAATGAGACAGAAAAGTATATGGGTTCTACTTCTCATTAATCTTTGTGGGTTAGAAACATTACTTTCTCAGAAATTACTACAGGAGTCCTGCATTAAAATGCAGACTGCAAATTTGCCATTTTCCTCCTGCCATGTACCTTGAATAAGCTGTATTTGTTTTTTCACAAGGAATAAAATGGATGTTGGGTTGATCTCCCCACATCATCCTTAAAAACTCCTGCTTAGATACATCCTACCTCTGTTTGCGCCCAGTGTTTATTTATTTAAAAATTTTAATGTATTACATCTGGCCCGGCCATAAGGTTTTAATTTTTTGTTTTATTGCTTATATGTGAATTATATTGGTTATACTGTTTAATTGTTTGCTGCTGTGTTTTATTGATGTGTTATTGGGCTTGGCCTCATGTAAGCCGCCCCGAGTCTCCTTGGGGAGATGGTGGCAGGATATAAATAAATTATTATTATTATTATTATTAAGAACATGCTTATCATTGAAATCCCAGCATTTATCAAAAATCCCATGTTTGGGCTCAATTCGCACAGTAATGGCTGCTACTGGGTCAGAACTGCAGGAGGGGTGCTCTAATTTCACTAAGAAGGGAGTTCCAGGGCCATCACTGAGAAGATCCTGTCTCTTATCCCCACCACCCACATTTGTGAAGGTGGTGGGACCAAGAGCATGGCCTTAATCTCCAAGATGGATAATACACAATTTGTTGTTGTCATGAAGGTGGTAGGAAACCTTGCTGAGCAAGTGTGGTCTGCATGCTACACTAAAAAGTCTAATTCTCAAAACAGAAACACCTGTTCTAGTTGTAAACAAAAGCAAATTTTATTTTTAAACAATGAAAGTTTTTGTGTTTTGTCTGATTTCTCTAGCTTGTTCTTTTAGGACAGTGCTTCATTATATGTGAACAATTTCCAGTGAAAGCACCACAAAGCTTCTAAATACAATTATCTTTATTTCCCATCACCATACATGTGCATTTTCTATTTACAACACATGTGTCAAACTCGATGCCCATAGGCAGAATCCGGCCCATTATATCATTTTATGTGGCCTTCCAGATGCTGGAGTACAATTCTGTATTCTTCATCATTATACATCATGACTAGAGCACTCCATTGGCGCCCCCTTGTCGTGGGGGAGTGGCTTGCGTACCCTAGTGAAGTTGTGAGCAATGCTGGCGGTGCCATCATAGCCACCGGTAGGGCCTCCCATGCCAGACAGGTCACAACCGAAGGGTCTGACAAAGAGCGTCAATGGGCAGGATGGGCTCTCTAGCCTTTCGGCAGCCATCCTAAGAGAAAGAAAACTCTAAATTCAAACCCAGGCAGATGGTGCTCGTCTAACCCTGCAAGGTTAACCATCTAAGAGAAGGAAACTCAAACCAAACCTATGACCTGAGGACAAGCTTGCTAGGCCCCGGCAGATGAACCTTTGGTTTAAAGGGTGAGGCCAGTTCTGTACATGCTGCGCTCCTCCATAAAAATCCATTGCACAGGTTCGAAGGACACATCCTACTTCCATCAACGCGCTTGTAAAAAGCGTGGGATGAGTCCTTCCTAAGAATCTTTGTTCACAATGTAATGCCCGAGAGAGCTGATGTGAGTTGTGATACGGTAACATCCGGAAGGCTGAAGTTTGTTTTGTTTAGTCAACATAGTGGTGTTTGCATTTAGATACAAGGTTTGTGGATATAATGTCTGACTAAGTATTCCTCAACCTCAGATCCATGAGTGCTGTTGGGTTGCAATTCCCACTGTCCCCAGGCCGCGTGGCAGACCATAAAAAGTAATGCACGTTATCATTCAACAACATCTGGGGACCAAAAATAGGTAAAAACTAAAGAGAACTGACTACTAGATAAAAATATAGTCTGTATCCATGAATTCTCTGTCCATAGGTTCAATGGCAACTGTGCTGGAACAGTATAAGTCCCAGTTCCTTTTGTCAGGCTTCCTCACCCACCGTTTTAAAGTAGTCACTTTTCTGTTAGTTTTATGAGGGTGGAGTTTAAGAAAACCCTTCCTGGTTTGTATCAGTAAGTTTGCCCACCCCTTTGACTGAGAAGAGGGAGCTATTTTAGATAAGAGCTGTTACTACCAGGGAATCTTGGAAGCAAGACGTGTCTGCAGTTGGTCCCAGTGAGATCCAAGCTTGGACAAGCCATTTCAAGTCAATGAACCAATAATTAGTTGGCAAATAACTAATTAACACCTTGTGTACTGGGCACCCCAGAGGCCTATACTAGGGAAAGGGAGCAAGGAAAACTTTAATCTATTCCTCTTCTGAGGAATCATCCATGCCAGCAGCTTCAGGAACAACCTTCAAATTTTAAGAATGGACTTTGTTGTGGGGAAATCAAGTGCCTGGGTGGATATAGACCCAAGATCAATCAATAAATAGTTATCATTACCTGAAAGTGATAGTGTGGATATTGATTCTGTGGGGTTCCTTGCTCAAACAGGAATGCAATCAACCCAAGTTGATAGAAAGTTAGGACATGTTAATGCTAAAGACATTTAAAGCAGTTTGGGTGCGACAGCACAGCAACCATAAAGCTGATGTGGCCCTTGATGGGAATGAATTTGACACTCCTGATTTAAACAATCAAAAACATTCAGAGATACTACAATTATTGCCAGTACAAACCTTGTTCCTCATTTCCTGGACTTCCTTTGGGTTTGTGTTCAATGGAACAAACAGATTTTGGACTGCAGAGGTGGTAGTTTTGTGTCCATCTTCTTTAGTCCACTGAAGTATCAAAAATATTATGTGAATCAAAATTGTTAAAAGTACTGGAGCATTCACAACAAAAAGTTTAGAGCACAGTAGAACATGCGTATACATCACAGAGAACTGAATCAATGATTATAGAATAAAATAATAATATCTCTGATTTGAAGCAGCTGTTATTAATCACTTTACATATTTATAGATTTGAAGGAAAAATGGAAAACACCACGAAAAGGAGCCTCTGTATAGAATAACAAAGGGTATTCAAGAGATACAAGCAACCTGAAATACCAAAAGAAACTAGTAAATGTGGTTTACAAAAAGAGATTATTTTATCATCTGTATGAGCTCCTTATGATTGCAGTCTTAAAGTATTGATGACGTATGCGGATCGAAATTGGACATGTTTTTTAGCTTGGCGACCTAGATTATATGTATTTATTTTACTTGTATTTTAGTCTTTTATTGTTTTTATGATGTTTTAAATTGTAATTTGGCATTGAATTCTTGCTGTTAACCGACCTGAGTCCCTCTGCGGAGGTAGAGAAGATCGGTATATAAAACCTTTATATAAATAATAAATTAATTAATTAAACATGAGGAGTATATCCCCTTGAACTCAATAGGATTTAATACAATAATGCAGATAGCTTGCCTGCTGAAATAGAAAACTAATAATGGTACCAGATTTCTTTTAAGTTTCACTTCATTGATTCATTTCTTTGATATTGAAACACACCAAAGCCAACAGAAAGCACAAGATGACAGGAATATGAAAAGCAATGTGATGGCAAGAACCAGGCTGAGTGAATGATTCTTTACTATGAAGAAAGAGTGGGCATCACCAAAGTTTGGATTCAAAACAAAACTCAATGCCATTTCTAGAACTGGGTGGGTGTGTTTTTGTTTTCACACAAGCAAATTGATGGAGCAGCCTAAGGGAAGGAGTTTGGTGATGTCAAGTTATTTTATATAAAGCTTACAGCTTGAAGGATTACAACAAAAAATCCCGTACACAAAGCACTTCATGATTTCTTTGCAGGAGGTTGTTTTATATGGCCAGTACATTTAGCATGTTGGAAAGGGACTTTATATCATGGGCATGGGCTTTTTGTCTTTCACAGCAATTAAAGGCTTAGCCTCATTAATTAAATACCAATTGTTACCGCACAGAAAATGCACTGAACATTAAAACAAACCTGTTTGACACGGATGCTACTCCCACCCACCCACCCTCTTATTTCAAGACAAAAAAATAGCAAGAAATCGAACTCTTAAAAGCAACACAATTTTAAAATGTTTCGCAAGTATGAAGTAAAAATGGAATGAACATGAAGCTATGGATACTCACTGATTCTTATTTTTTCACACATAATTAACTCCAGCTTTTTATTAAAGATATTTAATAACAATATTAAAAAATCTCATCATAAAAACAAAACTTTAAAAAATAAACCTAAACTATAATAATTGAATACATGAATTGAAATAACTGCTTAAGACTTACAAGCTGCTCTAGAAAAATACTAGAACAAGATTATGCTTAAACGAAGACTCCTACTTTACATTGGAGGAGTTGTCACCATTCAACCATCTGGCCATTGTGTACTTCAGCTCCCAAAAGCCTCTACCAGCATGAGGAATGATGGAAGATTCTGGGAACCGAAGTCCAAAAATCTAGAGGACCAAAGGTTAGGAACCATTGCTAGATGAACGTCAGATATGAATTTCCTTTTTATGTATTCAAAGAAAAATAAAATGCATGCAAACACCTACAGGGTACTATTATTCTGTTCAAAAATGAAAAGGAAAAAAGATGGTCTTTCAGATTTAACAGTACTAAATACAACATAATTAAAATAAACACAAATCTCATCTACGCTGTCATATAATGCAGTTTCAAACTGCATTGTGTGGCAGTTTAGATGGGGTCAAAGTCACCATACAATTAATAATTATCAGCTACATTTTCTGTATATTTCTTGATAAAACTACAATGGTCAATAATGACCATATTCCCCTTTGATAATCCTTAAAAGAAGAAAGCAATCAAAACTTAGGGCTATATTTTACATTGGACTGAGAGTGGAAAATGTATATAAATGACCACAGGAACTAGATGATATTTTAACAATTACAGGTCCTTCTCAAAAAAATTTGTTTTAATACTGATGATTTTGACATACAACTCCTGAAAACCCAAAAATCCTATCTCAAAAAATTAGCATATCAGGAAAAGGTCCTCTAAACGAGCTATTAACCTAATCATCAGAATCAACTAATTAACTCTAAACACCTGCAAAAGATTCCTGAGGCTTTAAAAAACTCCCAGCCTGGTTCATTATTCCAAACCACCATCATGGGTAAGACTGCCGACCTGACTGCTGTCCAGAAGGCCATCATTGACACCCTCAAGCAAGAGGGTCAGACCCAGAAAGAAATTTCTGAACAAATAGGCTGCTCCCAGAGTGCTGTATCAAGGCACCTCAATGGGAAGTCTGTGGGAAGGAAAAAATGTGGCAGAAAACGCTGCACAACGAGAAGAGGTGACCGTACCCTGAGGAAGACTGGGGAGAAGGAAATGCCAAAATGCCTGAAGTCCAGTGTCAAGTACCCACAGTCAGTGATGGTGTGGGGTGCCATGTCAGCTGCTGGTGTTGGCCGACTGTGTTTTATCAAGGGCAGGGTCAATGCAGCTAGCTATCAGGAGATTTTGGAGCACCTCATGCTTCCATCGGCTGAAAAGCTTTATGGAGATGAAGATTTCATTTTTCAGCACGACCTGGCACCTCCCCACAGTGCGAAAACAACTGGTAAATGGTTTACTGGCCATGGCATTACTGTGC
>JARBWK010000009.1:30863149-31040649 GCA_030556195.1 Anolis apletophallus
CCAGACCAATGGCTCAAAACAGGCTGGGAGAGATTTTGCATAACTGCGTCTAAAGGGTGGTTTTTCTCATTTTTAAAAATCTGGACAATAGTCTATGGAACACTTTGTGTGACCAGTTTGCTGATTCTAGACTTTGCTGGCAAGATTTTCTTGTTCTTTTCCTTTTGATACAATAGTTGTATCCAGTACAACTTGCACCTCAAGACGTTTCCAAAGGATGGTTAAGTATCAGCTTGGCAGCAGAGAATGCATCTGCTCATATAATAAAAGACTGTATAGCAATGGTCTGGACTTCCAACAGTCCACTTGCCGTAGCACACAGCAAAGATAATTCATCATGAGAGAACAATAGCTCTCCTCTCTGTCATGGTACCAGACTGGGGCAAATGAAGGAGACGTTTTTCATCAGTCTACTTTCCATGGACTTGTCTTTGCCTTTTTACAAGAAGCCAGCCTTGTACAAGGCAACAGCCCTGCTTGTGTCTTGACTGCACTGGAGAATATAGGAAGTCATCCAGGATTGGAGAGGAGAAATGCAATCTGAGCATTGTCTTCCTGACCTTTTCTCCATATTAGGTACCCTCCTCGTCTTTAGAAGACAATCACTGGCATATGACAGGCATGCACAAGCTATGTTATTACTATGAACAGAACAGTAATAAAGTGGTGTATGTGGAGGTAAAATACTTCGGTAAATATCAAATGAATAATCCTCAGTCTGGTCCATGAGGTCTTGAAGAGTCGGAAGCGACTGAACGAATAAACAAGTCCTCAGTTTTAAAAATCACAGCAATTCTGGGGATAGAGACCCTTCATTTTAAAAAACTATATTCCTTTCATTCACCCATGACCCTCAGCACTCTATAGAGCAGTGGTTCTCAACCCATGGGTCCCCAGCCACTTTACCAGCTGTTAGCATTTCTGGGAGTTGAAGGCCAAAACATTTGGGGACCCATAGGTTAAGAACCACTGCTATAGAGGCACTGTTCCAGCTGCATGGTAAGTGGCTAGTCCCTTATTCATTCACAAAGTAGGAGTTTCCACTGGAAAATGAAACAGTGGTATTTGAATATTGAATATTTAAAAGACAAGCCTTATCCACCAGTTTTTATGTTGTCCTAGCTATTTATCTCTAACATATAGAAAATTGTTTGACCAAATCCTCAATATGCTCCATTAATTTGAACTAAGTTCCAATCACCATCTATAAATTTGCTTCCTCCCTAATTTAAGCTAATTTTCAAGGGAAATGCAAACAACTTTTAGTATAACAAATTATTTCTGAATTGAATTTAAAATTAAAATTTCTTCTCTATTTTTAAAATATGATGCTTATTTCCCAACCACTAGCTCTACTGGCTAGTAGGCCTGGTTGAACAAGAAAAAAAATAGTTCAAAACTCACTGCGGATGTAGAGAGGACTAGCAATTCAAATTTGATGGACTTCCGACATTTTTGTAATATAAATTGAATTAATTGCGCTAAAATTAATGAAATTCGTAATGACTTTGTTAATGACACGTATGTTTAGCCCAATTATCCCTTCTTCTCAGCGTTAAAGCTTACCCGCATTGGTTCCCAGGTGGCGAGGAGGAGTGGAAGGCATCCCCTCCACTCCTCCTCGCCACCTGGGAACCAACGCATTAGCTTTAACGCTTGGAATCCCATGCCTTACCCCCGGATCTGAACGGAGCGTTCTCAGGCGATGGAATGAAAAGCCAGGGAAGGGAAAACGCTTTTCCGAAAATGTCGATTTCTTTACGAGAAATGGCAGCGGTGCCTTCGAATTTGGTAATTCACTTCCGGGATGCTTGCAGCGCATCGAAAACATTTCTAAAGTAAGTTTAAAACGAATATAAAACGAATTTCGTAGAGATACGACGAACCTAAACAGGCCTACTGGCTAGTACTATTTGAGAAATGTTGTCTTTTCTAAAGCTGAAAAATAACTGAAATCCTTGTTTTTTTCCGGCTGGTACAGCTACATGCCTTTCCATGAAATTGCCTGCTACTTCACACCTAGAGTACAAAGGAATTTCTCACCGCTGCTCCTGCTGCTGTGTGGATGTGAACAATGCACTTGATATCAGGTCGAGCAGCATAAATGGCAGAATGCAAGGTGAAGCCAGCTTGATTGACTCCCAGATTGGTGCTTCCACGATCAATCACCTCACCTTGAACATTTATTTTCACCTGGGAAAATAAAATAGTGTTAATCCTAAAACTGATTTCCCCCCCAACCAAACTGCATTTGGCATGATTGAAAAAAGTTTAATCATTTTAAGGCATCTTAATGAATACAGAAAATGCACATTATATCTATACCCCAAGTAAGGATAGGAATAAAAACAGCATGTGTCACTATTCTATCCTCTCACTCTCGCTCTACCTGCAAGCTCCCTGCACTGACAACAACATTCCTGCTCAGGAGAAACAAAGCATTTTTCTTTTCCTTTAGGAAGCCCATGTAGACCTAAAAATCAGGTCCTATTGGAAGGTAAGAAATTATTCAAGATATGCTGCCTTCTAATATGGCAGCTTAATCAAACTGGTGCTCTCTGAAACTCGTCATAAATGTTATAATGCACGGATGTAACAGGAGGAAAACTAATTATAGATGCTTGCACAGGAAAGCTATGAGGCAGCAGCTTGCAGCATTTAATAGAAAAAAGTTATTCCAATGCTTAATTGAAAACAAAGATATATATTAAACCTCTGAAGAGCACAAAAGAGAGGGAATTATGGTACTCGGCTTCAGCACCAAAAGACTGAGGGCAAGTAGGAAGAAAGGTAAAGATGAAGACATAAAACTAGAACTAGGAGTTGGCTGGGCAGCTTTAGAAAGAAAAGTCACAAATGTAACAAAGCAAATTAATTCAACTGTGTACTCAGCAAATGGAGCTCTGGAATTAGGGCTGAAACAAATAACAATATCTGGTATCTTAACTGGAAGAAATTCAAACAAAAATATTGTAAATAAGACAGGGGTAGAAGTCTGAACTTAAGGTATTCCAGGAGGATAATTAGTATGTATTGGCAAATGTAATTTCATTGTTTCAAAAGAATTGTTCATCCAAAATCTGTATGCCAATTGTTTGATGTAAAACTGATGATAATGTGGAATGTGTATGTAGATTCAGGAGATCACCTGCCCTCAAAATGATTATTCATGGGATTTTACAGTAATATAGAGGGAACTTCTTGTAAAAGCTGTTAGCTAATGAAATCAATTACCAAGAGAAATGATGGGATTCCTTTCTAGTTGTTTCTTAATGCATAGACTATAGGAATTTGCATACAAATAAATAAACACAATATAAAAATGTACCAATATAAAAGTATTACATAAAACAATTGGCATACAGATTTTACCTATTCAAATTCAATGTAACTGAAATACAGATGAAATAAAGATGTTGATTCTTTTATATGTTGATATGTTTTTATTTTCACTTACTTGTATAAGTCTAAGAAAAACTGAACATTTAATTATACCAAAGACCACAGATACCCCACTTAGTTTCTCAAGTCTTACGTTACTGCTCGCAACCACCATTTTCACATCCAGACATCCATAAAGGCCAGAAATGGTACCATAGTGGTGTAAAGGGGGCCAATGTTCTTATAGGCTCTTCAGGGATGGTCTTTCCCCAATCTCAACAAAAGGGCTCTATTATACATCTAAGCCAGGGGTGCTCACACCTTTTCAGCATGTGAGCTACTTCTAAAACAACCAAGTCAAAATGATCTCCCTACCCACTACTCAGAGAGCCATAAAAGCAAAATATTTGGAAATTTATTTCAGTGAGAGCCACATAATATATTTTAAGACTGAATTCAACTAAAGGTGAGTATAATAAGCCCCTGAATTTATTCATAATAATAATGACGATGATAATATTTATTCAGCCTCTGCTAATAATAATAATAGTAACAACAACAATAGGTTCCTAGAGTAAAAGGAGACCTCCAAGAGCCATCCAGTCCAACCTCCTTCTGCCATAAGGGAAAAACACAATCAAAGCATTCCTCACAGATGGCCATTCAGCCTCTGACAATAATAACAACAATGGGTTCCTAGAATAGAAGGAGCTTTCCAAGGGCCATCCAGTCCAACCTCCTTCTGCACCTGGGCGGCGTTGGGAGCCCGCGGGGCGGGACTGAGCCTTCCTCTCGCCCTGTCTGCGATCTACCAGTAGATCGCGATCTACCTAATAAGCACCCCTGATCTAAGCCAACCCCGCTTTATAATATTCCCCAATTGAAGGCCTGCTTTGTACAAAAGTAAGAGTTCCTGTCCCCCCTTTAAAAAAACAAAAGCTAAAAAACGACTTATCCATTTTGATTGGGAGCATTTTCTGCCAATTTGCAGCAGTGATTTTGCTCCCAAAGGCTTTATTTATATTTAATGCAATATTCAGATTCTCTGTCAACTTGGTGCCTTAAAAAAAAAACAATGCACACAAACAAACAGAAATTAAATTCTAAAAAACCCAAAAAAAACCAAAAAAAAAGGTCTAACAAACTCTTTTTTATAGTAGAGTTAAGGTAAAGTATTAACATTGATCCACTGATACGTCAAATCCAGATTCTTCAGGTTGATTTTTTGATTAAATTATTTAGATGTATACATGCATATATAAGGTAATAAGAATTAATACTTTAAAATGGACAAACTCCCAAATTGAGTACAGTATTCTGGGCAAACCTAATATTGCTAAAACACATATTATTCCTAATTGAAAATGAATCATTGTATTGTTCACTATCCCATTAACCAAAAAATCTGGCTCTCAACTTTTTGATGCAATTAAGTACAAAGATGTCATTTCACTTACCAGACTAGAGGCAGTAACCTCACTATAGAGAAGCCCAAAAGGCACAATGAGAAAGTGTTCCTGCTCTGAATTTACTCTGACCTAAAATATGAAAATAAAAACTAAATATAAACATACATAGTTATTTTGAAATATTATTTTACAGACATGAAAGGAAGAATCTTGGCTTGAAATCTGTTAACTCCTTGATATGCATATAAACATCTTGAAAGTTCAGAAAATATAAACTCAGTATGAAATTTCTATTCAGAAAAAACATAGTATAAAGAGATATAATACAAAAAGCAGATTTTTTGTTGCATATGATGCTAAAACTACACAGCTAACTAGCCATTAACACACTACAAAGCTAAATCACACACACAAAAACAAAACACACACACACAAACTACACTAACAGACAAACAGCCATGGAGAAAATTCTACAAATCTCACACTCTATCTGGTGGTTTCCATCCCTTATTATTCTACTCCTTTTAGATAATACTGTGCAAATACACTTCTATTTTTGGCAACACACTTCTAATTCATAAAATCTGCAATTGACATTTAACCTCAATGTTTTGAAAAAGTGATAAACAAATTCCAATCTTTCTTGAAGTTGATTAAAGATTTATCCTGAAGTAGCATGGTCCGTTTATCCATCTCAATTAATTCACAGATCTTTGTCAGCCATTCTTCTTACATTGGGATAACTGGACCCTTCCATCTCTGAGCACAAACTATTTACACTGTTTTTATTTTATATTATAGCGATATTCCATGTTTTTCTAGATAGATAACCGCCCAGCATCCCAAACAAAAAAAAATTGGCTTCACTGTGAATTTAACCTAAACATTTTATTCCAGCATCATGTATATCTGATTTCAATATTTCTGGGTCTTTCCACAAGGCCAGCACACATGATTAAATTATTGTGATTATGATTATGAGTTGTATTCTGCTTTTATCTATATGATTGAGATGCAAAGTGGCTATGTTCATGATTGCTATGCTAACTTTACCAACTTGTACTAGTGCTACCTTTATGCATCTTAAGAGAGTCTCTCTGGTGTCAAATACTACCATCTTTCAAAAGTTATCTTTCAGATCAATACATAAAATAAACTTCAAACTCTTCTCCAATTGTTCCAACTGCTTCTGAGTTAACCATATATTGAGTCCATTTAATCTCATAACTGTTCACTTGTTCTTCCTCCATTTCATATTTTACCAACGGTTTCAGATCAAAGTAATTTTATCCATCTTAAATTGCTCAGTGATTTATCTATGGGCAAACCATTGTATTGAATAACCTTCCTCGTTAACTCCTCTTTTGTCTTTAACCTATATTGATCATTAAATAGTGATAACAAGTCTTCCGAAGTCAACTGTTTTTCTTCGTAAGAGATTTATCTTCTAAACACAACTTCAATCAGAAAAAATCATAGTGGAATCATGGGATAAAATCTATTTTTATATTTATTTTAAACTCACAGAAGTGATCTTCTTTTAGTGATTGCTAATACCATATTTTCCAGCGTATAAGTCAACCCCCAACTTTTCCAGTTAAAATTTAGAGTTTGGGATATACTCGCCGTTTAAGACTACCCCTCTTCCAACGCACACCAATATCAATATGGTAATTTTCCTATTATTGTGCCTCCTTCTCTGCCTCTCAGATCTCGCACATGCGCATCTGCAGTCTTCAGGAGCGAAATCTGAGAGGCAGAGGAGGGGGTATGGTAATAAGGATACAAGGGCGGGCCAGACAGGTAAAAGGGGTGTGTTTTTCTGGGCCCAGAGCCACTCTATCAGTTTTTTCCATACCCCGGGTGTCTCGGACGCCTGCAGCTTGCTCCGCCCTTCACTTACACCTTCCCGGTGATGTGCCCCTTCACCTCACCATCGGGACCACATTAAGTCCACGAATCCCGATGAATGGATTTTCTTCTACCGTACTTGTACAGCGTTGCCCTTAATGCTTTCATATGGTCGCTGCATATGGCAGGGACGCGGCCACTGCCATTTTTGAGCTCCCCCCACCATATGCGGCAACCACATATTCTCCAGATTGGAAGTTTCAGCACCCGCTTTCTAAGACAACTCCCAGCGTATAAGACGACGCCTGGTGTATAAGCCGACTCCTGCATATAAGACGAATCCCGCATATAAGACGACCCCTGACTTTTGAGAAGATTTTCTTGGGTTAAAAAGTAGTCTTATATGTCAGAAAATATGGTACTTTAACCTTTTCTTCTGTCATACCAAAGAAAAACATGCAAATTTCTGCAGGGCACAAAATATTGCACAGGAAAAAGAAATTATATAAAAACATTTATCTTTCAATATGTGAGACACTATACACAGCAGCTTTGAATCCAAATATATAGATAGGAACATTAAGAAACTAAAGTATCCAATGGGTTTGGAAAAACTAATTTTTAAAAATCAAAGAAATGCCAACTATTTCATAATGAAGATTTATTTACGGTAGAGTATTACTTCAGTCTTCTAGTTCAAATGGTAAAAATACACAAGATTTTTAAAGGGATATAAAAAGAGCCTGGCTGCTTTAAGAAAGAAATAGAATTTGAGTTCTATGGGAGCCTTGTAGATCACACAGGCCAAACATTCCCAGCACAAGAAATCTAGGGTGGAAACATTCCCAAGATGAAAGTTCAGCCTCTGCTTGAAGGCGGTTGAGTGATGCGTCACTTGAGGAAGCCCATTCTTCCTCAAGTGACACACATACACTTATATTAAAGCACACGAAACCATTCTGTCCTTTTCTTTCCTTGAAAGTGAAATTATGAGATATTTTATCAGATACATTTTCAAGTTTGGCAGGGCACCAGCTGCCACATAAAAATTGCTTCAGAAATCCAAGTACCCCCAAAACTAACCCTGTTCTGGATAAAACGCATATAAGATAAGATAAAACTTGGACTACATGTAAATACTCACCGTTATATGATTGTAAATAAGTTGTGACCAGCCAAAGAGATCAGCTAGCCTGTGGAAAGCTGCCAGTTTACATCTCAGTAATTTCTCTCCCTTTTCATAAGCAATAGAATCAGATCCCCTGAGATCATTTACTGGTGTCACCATACCAAGACCTGAAGAGAGAAAAGGTGCATGTCTAATATTGCAGCTAGACAATCACACCTCTCAATAGTGTTCCCTGAATATCTCTCAAACCAATAAAAGACATACATCAAACAGAATTATACTAGAAAATCCAAAACATATTATGCAAAACATCACGCTCTGTTAATATATTATCTCTCCTGAATATCTTTATCTGTTTTCTAATACTGTATGTTATACAGGAACATAACAAAACAACTGAACTTGCAGATGACACCAAAGTGGGAGGGATAACTAATCCAATTCTGGACACCACAATTCAAGAGGGATACTGACAAGCTGGAATATGTCCAGAGGGGAGTGACTAAAAATGATGAAAAGTCTGGGAACCATGCCCTAAAAAAAGCAGCTTAAAGAGCTGGGGATATTTAGCATGCAGAAAGTCGAGATATGAGAGTAAAGATTTTCCCTTGACGTTAAATCTAGTCATGTCCAACTCTGGTTGGTGATGCTCATCTCCATTTCTAAGCTGAAGAGCCGGCATTGTCCATAGATGCCACCAAGGTCATGTGGCCAGCATGACTGCATAGAGCACCTTTATTACCTTCCTGACAGAGCAGTAGCTATTGATCTTCTCACATTTGCATGTTTTCAAACGGCTAGGTTAGCAGAAGTTGGGGCTAACAGCTGGAACTCACCCCGGATTCAAACCACCGACATTTCGGTCAGCAAGTTCAGCAGCATTTTATTTTCTTTTTAAAATGTTTTTATTATAAACAACTATACATAACAGCTGGAACTCACCCCGGATTCAAACCACCGACATTTCGGTCAGCAAGTTCAGCAGCATAGCAGTTTAACCCGCTGTTCCCCAAAATCTGCCAGTGCATCATGATTTCAGCAAATATCCACCCCGACAGAAGGTTATGACCCAGCAGGCTTTGATGGGGAGAGGTTGGCAACTCAAATTGTCCCTACTCTGCTCCTTAAAGATGCGGGGAGCAGTGCAGTATTGATTTCATCCACTCCACCCCCAACTGAAGTCTACGAACCAGCAGGATTTGGTGGGGGGCGACTGGAAACTTAAATTGCCGTTACTCTGCTCCCCAAAGACACGGAGAGCGCATAGCAATTATTTTACCTGCTACCTACCCGCCACTGAAGTCTACAAATCTGCAGACCATCCTGCACCAAAGTCATGGTCCTGAGTCTACAAGGAGCTAAGCAGGGCCACTGATGAAAAGTATCTTGGAAGTCTCTCATTCATAAGGTCCCATAAATGGAACTCAAACTGACAGCAGTTAACAGCAACAAAAGTTCTCTATATGTCTCAGTATTTGAAAATGGACAGAATGTGAGTCTAAAATACAAGAGCAAGATTGCTGACGAGAACACCATGTTTCAAGTATGAATGCATGTTTAAATGTTATTATGTATTATTGGGCTTGGCCTCATGTAAGGAGCCCCGAGTCCCCTTGGGGAGATGGTTGGGGGGGGGGGGAGGTATAAATAAAGTTTTACAATAATAATAAAATGTCTTCGCCTTATAAGCCATTTTAACATTGTCTTATTTAATCTTGTTTCAAATATTTTATTGTTTTCAATCTTGAATTGTTTTCATTTTACTTGTATGATATGTTGAGATCCCATAATAATGAAGTAAAAGTTCAGCAGGGTGAAAACAGTCCCTTGACCAAAGTAATGCAAACCCCATGTATTTGGGGCAATGAACCATACAAGTCTACACCAAAAACAAATTTTCATAAATTATTTCACAAGTTGATACGAGATTTTGTTTTATGAAATTATTACATTTTTAATACACCAGTTGCAAACCAGATCTTCTTCACAAGATCAACTGAACTTACTCATGTTTAAGGCTGCCATTCCACCTTGAGGAGCTGCTGGGTAGACATTTGGAACATTTGCTGTCATGAAATCTGCAATCTGTTGTAAAGCCAGTAAGCCTGTTGGATTTTTTCCTTTTTTAAATTGTTCCTGGATCATAGTTTCCAGTTCTTCACAGAATGCCTAGCAACAGAATATTATGTTACAGAAAAAAATTGATTTAATTCTTCCTCTTATCTCACTTAAGGTTTTCTTCCTACACTAGTCTATTAGGAAAAAAAATAAGTTTGTTACAGCTAATTAGATATGCTGCATAAGTGCAGATCTTGAAGATGATCTCATTATAAGGGTGTGCCATATACTACCGTGTTTCCCCAATAGTAAGACACCCCCGATTGTAAGACATATCGGGGGTGTCAGAGGGGTCGGCCAATATAAGCCGTACCCCGAAAGTAAGCCGTACCCCCGGCCGCCTCGTCACTCGGTCCCGCCTCCTCCTCCGCCGCCGCCGCCCTCCCTGCGGCCTCCTCTTCGGGGAACGGAAGACAGGCGGCTGAGGAGCCGCCTCTCTTCTCCCGAAGAGGAGGCCGCCTCGCTCTTGCAGCCCGTTCTTCGGGAACGGAAGAGAGGCGGCAGAGGGCTCTTCAGCCGCCTCTCTTCCGTTCCCGAAGAGGGGCTGCAAGGAGAACGATCTCGGTTTCCTGCAGCCCCTCTTCGGGGAACGGAAGAGAGGCAGCAGAGGGCTCTTCAGCCGCCCCTCTTCCGTTCCCTGAAGAGGGGCTGCACGGAGAGCGATCGTGCGATTTTCCTGCAGCCCCCCTCTTCGGGGAACGGAAGAGAGGCAGCAGAGGGCTCCTCAGCCGCCCCTCTTCCGTTCCCTAAAGAGGGGGCTGCAAGGAGAACGATCGCGCGGTTTCCCTGCAGCCCCCTCTTCAGGGAACGGAAGAGAGGTGGCAGAGGGCTCCTCAGCCGCCCCTCTTCCGTTCCCTGAAGAGGGGGCTGCAAGGAGAAAGGATCGCGCGGTTTCCTGCAGCCCCTCTTCGGGAACGGAAGAGAGGCGGCAGAGGCTCCTCAGCCGCCCCTCTTCCGTTCCCGAGGCTGCAAGGAGAAGGGGCTGCGGAAAAAGGAGAACGATCAGCCGCCCCTCTTCCATTCCCCTGCAGCCTCCTCTTCCCTGCAGGAACGGAATGGGGAGGCTGCAGAGGACTCTCCTCAGCCGCCTCTCTTCCAATCCGAGAAGAGGCGGCCGCAGGGAGGGCGGCGGAGGAGGAGGAGGCGGGACTGAGTGACGCGGCGGCCGGGGGTACGGCTTACCGTCGCCCAATGTAAGCCGTACCCCGAAAGTAAGGCGTAGAGGGACTTTTCGGGGGGAAAAGAAAGTAAGACGCTGTCTTACTTTCGGGGGAACACGGTAGGTATAAAGAGTAGGTAACTACAGTTCATTGGTTACACTTTCATCAATATGCAAATATATTCATCAATAGATTTTCAACATCCCATAAGAGCTGATAGAATAACATGAAATGATAGAATAATATGAAGTGATTTTATAGCACAAAACCCTTTATAGTTAAACCCTTGTCCCAGCAGGACTGATGACTGATAGGTCAGAGGTTCAAATCTGGGGAAAGCGCGAATGAGCTCCCTCTGTCAGCTCCAGCTCCCCATGCAGGGACATGAGAGAAGCCTCCCACAAGGATGGTAAAACATCAAAACATCCGGGTGGCTCCTGAGCAATGTCCTTGCAGATGGTCAATTATCTCACACCAGAAGTGACTTGCAGTTTCTAAAGTCGCTCCTGACACACACAAAAAATTGGATGCCTCTTTGTATCCACTTGTAGTTTCATGATGCATAAAAACACAATTCTGCTACTGTATAACCTAGAACTTCCTAAATATTTTAAGGAATATAATCTTGGCTAAAACATAGTGTTTTCTCCCCAACCATTATTTTCAGCAACAATTGAAAGGGGGGGAGGATTTTTTTACCTGCCAGAATCCTTATCCAAAAGCAGTCTAAACTTATAATAAATCAGGATGTGTAATAATTGTCAAATATACGCCCTATGGATCCTGTCATGTACATCAAAACAACATTTATGTAAATTTATTCAATAAAATAACAGAAATTATTGCCACTTTCTATTGTTTGTTTCTTGTGCACACCTTTTTTTCCAGCTTTTGAAACATACAACTCTCCTTTGCTATCATAATAAGGAGAAAGTAGCTGCACGCAATAACATCCTGTGGAAACTTTCTAATAGCGCATGGAGTGCAGACCCAACATTAATAAGGACATCAGCCCTGGCCTTGTCTTACTCAACTGCTGAGTATTCCTGCCCCATATGGCAAAAATTTGCCCATGTAAATCAGGTGAGTATAGCACTAAATGAGACATGTAGAATAATCACAGGATGTCTTAAACCTACACCTTTGATAGACTCTATAAGCTAGCTGGCATCCCCCCGCGATGTGCAATGTGAAGTTGCTGGCAATTCTGAGAGAAATAAAGTTGAACATTGTGAAAGCCACCCACTATATGGCTATCAGCCTCCTCCCAGTAGATTTAAATCGATGAAAAGTTTCATGAGAACCACCACTCCTCCAAATACCCCTCCAGCAACAGCAAGAATATCCCTCTGGGCAGCAAAATCAGGTACTTCCAACTAGACCCCCCCCAATGAGGGTCTTCCTCCAGCAGCAAACCAAGAATGGGCAACTTGGAAGTTCCTGAAAAGACTCAGAAGTAGAGTTAGTAGATCAAATGACAACCTAGCAAAATGGCACTACCTAGAAAAATCCTCCACATCGTGCAACTGTGGAGCAGAATAAACAACCCAGTATATGCAAGCTTGCCCACAATGCCCTGCCTCATGCACGGAGGAAGAACTGTTTAAAGCTACAGACAATGCAGTTGCCCGTTTTTGGTCTAAAACTATCTAGCAGCTTGTGATACCTTTATTTTCTCAGTTTAGACTTATCTATTTATGCAATGCTTTTGACATGGAATAAATCATAAGGAGAAGATATAACTTAAGACTTACTGGGCTTTGAAGAATCATGGAAACTCTTTTCTTCTGTTCCATCATATTGAAATCCTGGCGAAGATCAGGTGCCATGTTTCTCTCTCGCAAGTATTCTGGGTCATTTTCATCAACTCTGTCAAAATATTTCTCTTTGTGAGGGGCTGATGAAAGTGGTGATGTTACCACTTCTGCTCTAGATTCACCGTTCATAGCTGTATTTCGGTAGTTCTATGGAAATAAGAAACAAAAAACCAATCAAGAATCTATTCCTTCACCTTTCACAGTTTAATTTCCTACTCATACCACCTGCTTTTGCAAAACAATCAGATGGAAAATGTTTACAAATTGGATACTAAAAGAATCTACTCCAATGGATGGTGTTTACAAAGAGATTATTCTTTTCTAAAAGCCAGAAATACAAAGTAAAAAATCTTGCTATTAAACTTTTTGCAAAAAAAAAAAATTTAAACAAATTTGTAGTTCAAAACATTTAAAACATAAATGTATTCCCAAATCTATTTTCCTTAACCCTTCCCATCATTCACACAGCACTGTAATAAACCAACTCTGCACATTTTATTACTTCTATTTATTTTAATTTCAACCACTACATATACTTTTTATAATGTTTTCTAATTGTTCATCCATAATCTTTATTGTATGTTTAGTGGTCCAAATTCACCATTGCTTTTACACATGAAGCTCGTAAATGACTTCCATATGTTATCAAATAGATCTTCTTTTTCTATTATTGTTAATCTTAATTTCTAGTTTAACTTTTCCGATAGGGTAATGACCCATATCATGTTTAGTTGTTGATAAATTCTCTAGTTTTTCCCCAGGTTCTAACTATTTCAAGTCTAGCAGTGCATAACATTAGCAATGTAAGATTTTATTTGCCAAATTCTAATTCTTGCAGAAATTATTAGTAGAGCACCCTGAAATGTAACATTCTTCTCTTGTAGTGGAAAAAGTAGCAATTCTCATTATTTTATTTTATGTACCTACTGGATTTATACTGTGCTTTCTCCCCAGTTTGGGATTCAGGAGATTAGCACAACAGGAGAAGCAAAATATATGTGAATCTTAAATTGGCCAGTAGTCCATTTGATATACTGCTTAAAAAGAAGTCAATGGGTCATGCTCACACTCAAGGTTGAAACCAATGGAATAATATGCACAACAAGTTTCATAATTATACTGTAACGCAGAAAGGACATGAATTAACAAAGCATGCTAACAATTCAGTAAAAGAATCTCAGTTCAATTACACCAGTTTCTGTCATCTGGCTCAAACTCTAATTACCTTTGTTCCCTGTCATAATCTCCAAAAGCCATGTCTTCGCCCTATGCTTTTTTTGGTTCATGATCTAGTTTGTAGACCATTTCCTAAGCCATAATTTAGGGAATGTGATTACAGTGCTGGAGCTTGGATCTGGGAAACCTTCAAGCAAACTGCCAATCAAACACACCTAAAGTGCATGGGTGGCCTTGGTCAAGCAATTCCATCAGCATAGCCTTTTTTGGCGCTGTGTCGGGAGCGACTTGAGAAACTGCAAGTTGCTTCTGGTGTGAGAGAATTGGCCATCTGCAAGGATGTTGCCCAGGGGATGCGTGGATGTTTTGATGTTTTATCATCCTTGTGGGAGGCTTCTCTCATGTGATTGTTGAGGATGCTGACTTGATGTGATAAAGG
Organism: Anolis apletophallus; assembly: GCA_030556195.1. Classification (NCBI taxonomy): domain Eukaryota; kingdom Metazoa; phylum Chordata; class Lepidosauria; order Squamata; family Anolidae; genus Anolis; species Anolis apletophallus. The sequence continues at coordinate 30,877,630 of JARBWK010000009.1, forward strand.
ATAGTTTTCAGCAAAGCTACTTGACTGTGATGCAGTTAAATGTTATCAACTCATTTATCTGTTTGTACTAAGCATCTGAGAAACGGCTTAAGTTAGATTGAGGCTGTTGTACAAATATATTTTTACAGACTATTTTATCCTCTGCAAACATGTAATACCCTGCTGAGCATCTTCAGTAGTAACCTGTGTTCCTCATGTAGTAAACCTTATATGGGTCTCAATGTGTCGAGTACCTAGATCAAACCTCTCTGACAGGTCTGCCCTCTCATGTGGGATGCCTCAGGGAGCAATTCTCTCTCCCCTCCTCTTCAACGTCTATGTGAGACCTCTTGCCAGCCTCGTGCGGAGCTTTGGTCTGGAGTGCCACCAATACGCAGATGATACCCAGCTGCTTTTACGGCTGGAGCCCTGAGTCACCTCAATACAAGATAATTTCACCTTGTGTCTTGAGGCTGTATCGAGATGGCTGTGTGCCAGTAGATTGAAGGTGAATCCTACTAAGACTGTGATTTTGTGGCCTGGCCGCCCGCCTGGAGTGACACCCTCCCTGCCCAACTTTGATGGTGCCCCCCTTCATCCATCTTCCACTATTAAGAGCTTGGGTGTCATCCTGGATTCACAGTTGACTATGGAGGCCCAGATCGCTAATGTTAGTAAGCAGGCCTTTTTCCATCTCTGGCAGGCGAGACAGCTGGCACCTTACCTTTCAGAGGAAGCCTTGGCGACTGTTACATCTAGACTGGATTATTGTAACGCCTTGTATGCTGGCCTTCCCCTGTCGACTACTCGGAGGATCCGCATTATTCAGAATGTGGCTGCCAGGCTACTTGCAAAAACACCTTTGAGATGCCACATAACTCCAACTCCGTTCCATTTGCACTGGCTTCCAACAGAATTCCGGGCCCTGTTTAAGTTGTTGGTTCTGACCTTTAAGGCGCTTTATGGTCAGGGGCCAGCATATCTCAGAGACCACCTCTCCCCTCTTCGCCGCCAGTGGTCACCACGACTCCTCCAACTAAACTTACTGTATGTTCCAGGCCCCAGGGAAGTATGTCTCGGGAGCACAAGACGCAGGGCCTTCTCCATCTCTGCCCCTGTCTTGTGGAACTCCTTGCATCCCCACTTGAGGGCCATGCGTGACCTGCGACCCTTTGCTAAGGCACTCAAGACCTGGCTTTTTAGCAGAGCTTTTAATGTTTAATGCAGTCTATTTGGTATTGTGTATTTTTAATGCTATTGTTTTATGTAAATCGCCTGAAGCACTTTAATGGAGGGCAATTAACAAGTGAGAAACTGATGATGATCTTTAAATTTGAGGATTTCCTCCACCACCAACTTCAAAAGAAAAATATTAGAAAAAGGAAAAAAAGAACTAAGAGATTCAGAACCACCTCATGGCTGCAATGTTCCTGTCCAAGCAGGAAAGAGTAGCCCATTACCAAGGAGGACATTAATCATAGAAATCTGATAGTTTATCCATGGTTGTGATTAAGGGTATGAACTGAAGAGCTGTGCCCCCCCCCCCCCAAGAGCTGCCATTTACTGGCATTCAAAAAACTAGGTGAATACATAAAGTAAATGAGAATTATTGTGAATTCAAACACATTAACCAAATGTTTTAAATCTCAGAAATCCATTAAACATACTGAAGCTAGGATGCATTCTAAAAGCACTTATAAAATGGATTAACAGCTTTATGGCAGATGTAAAAGAAGCAGATTAGATCTATAATCCTTGGCTTCCAAAGCTGGACAGAATTTGTGGGTCGAATTCCTTGCACAGATGTAGTCAAAAACCTCCATGAAGTGGTTTCCCAAGAGTCCAATACATCTTGGAGAGTAACACAAACATTCCCTTACACTTATGGTATATGCTAGAGGTTCAGTTACACTAGATGAGTCTGCCTCCAAATCAGTCAGTCTGTTAGATTTTGTTTTATTTGATATTTTTTTGGAGAAGAAACTGTCTTTGAAACTTTCTGCTAAACACTCCACCCTGGATGACTGCCAGGGAATATGACATATTTAAGAACTTCGCAAAGCAAGGAAAAAAGCTTGAAGCTTTTTTTTTAAAAAAAAACTAATCTAATGTTGAAAAATGACTTAATCTTTTAAATAAAGGATTACAAAAAAAATATCATGCTACCAAGTGATCCACAAATGCAAGTTTGCAGATTAGCTAGCAGCAAGAGAGACTCTCAGAGAGAAAACACATCTCTAAGTTCAGACATCTGAATAATGGAAAGAAAATATTACTGCTAATATCCTGGAATATATACAACATACAAAATTAAATAATGTCAGGAAATTTCCACACCACTCAGTTCAGTAAATGCAGCTATCAGCTTCTTTAAAGACAAGTTACCATTAACATTAAATATTATAATGCATCAAACAATTGAGGGCTGTGATGTAGATATAAATGTCAGTAATAAAATAAGAATAACTGTAAAAACTAAAACCTATGGGGGGGGGGGGGAGGAAAAAATGTACCACTATGAGAAATAGTACAATGGACAATGCATCTAAGTTTCAATTTTAAACTACTGTCTTTTATCAATTAGACATTTATCTAACTTACTCAACCAGTAACAAACATTATCAGGCATGATTAAATACATACAACAACAGCAACCTCTTTCTAAGCACAATATGAAATATTCTATCTTATTCACATTGTGTATCTAGCCATAAACAATTGGGTCTACTGTATCTCTATTATTCCTCCCAAATAAGCCATGAATTAGAAATGCAATTATGCAGAAAACTTTCTGAAGAGTAAGGGTGCATCTACAGTATAGAATCCATACTGGCTCCACTAACTGCCATGACCCAATGGTAAAGTGTCATGGGAATTGTAGTTTGATGAGACACCAGCATTCCTTGGCAGAAAAGCCTAAAGACCTTTAAAAACTACAATCCCCTTGATTCTATAGCATTGTAAAAACTGAAAGACTGAAAATATTGTTGCATTACATTATAGGCAATGCTTTAAGTAAGAGTGTACAATTATCTGAACGTCAACCCAGAAAGTTCCATCATTTTGAACAGGAATATAGGAACACAATCTCATTCTCTACTGGTCAATGTACCCAAAGTTATTTCATGATGTAGTACCTATATTTTTCACTTAACCCATTCATTTTGGTTTCCACTATACATTAATTTTACTTTATTCCACAACATTTACATTGTGCAGGGCCATTACATCCATAATTTGTTGGATCATGGAAGGCAGCCTATCATAGTTTTTGTTGTTTACTCATTTACGCTTTGCTTTCCCCCCAAAACCAAGACAAAATAAATAAAAAACACAAAGGAAAGATAATTACAACATATATGTTATTATTAAAATGTATTTAAAATGTATACAGAAACATATTAAATCTACTAAAAGGCAACAGTTAGCAAACCAGTACACTACCAGAAGCTTTTGTGGACAGTTCCTAACAGCCTGTTGGTACAGAAGATTTTCACTTGGTAGTGGAGGACATCAAGGAGGGATCAATTCTAGCTTCTCAAGAGGGAGACATCCAAACCTCAAAAACAGCCACTGGGGCCCCTTCCACACAGCTGAATAAAATCCTACATTATCTGCCTTGATATTCTGGATTATATGGCTGTGTGGAAGGGCCCCGAGAAAACCCTCACCCAGTTACAATTTAAACATGTCTGTAATGGTGATGGGACTGAGACAAAGGCCTCTTCTAAATACCCAAAAGGTTACAAATGCCCACGTGGGAAGATATAGTCTTCAAACGTCCCAGACTTGAGTTTTACAGGGTTTTATTGTATGTTGACAAACTTGGAACTGTTATCCCCAATAGAAAAGAACTGATCAACACAAGGGAGGTAGTGGAAGTGACCACACCCTCCTGGGTTCCATTATACCAGTGGTTCTCAACCTGTGGGTCCCCAGGTGTTTTGGCCTACAACTCCCAGAAATCCCTGCCAGTTTACTAGCTGTTGGGATTTCTGGGAGCTGGAGGCCAAAACATCTGGGGACCCACAGGTTGAGAACGACTGCATTATACAGATGAAAAAGAAAGCCAAGTTGGACATAGTATACTCTAGAAAAGCAGTATTCAGATGAGATGACATATAAAGGCAAGATAAAAAGTGGCAAATTACCAAGGAACAGTTCAAGCAATATTTGGTGACAACGAGCAGCTCAAAATCTGTTTTGGCCTCGTTTTCTGAGAAAAACGAGGTGCTTAAACTGATGAAAAGAGAATAGCAGATGCAGTGAGGGAGGCTGCAACACAAATAGCTGAAGAGATGGCACAGGAACACACTGACACTTCTAATGAATTCAAGTCTCCAAGATAAAATGAACTGCATCCATGGGTAAAAAATGAACTTGCAACTGTAATTTAAAGCCTCTATGTATATCAGAAACCCTCAAGCCTTTTAAGCAGAGGGCTGGTTTGAAAAAAGAATGAACAAATTATTATGCACACTGCACATATATCATTAGTAGTGAAAAAAACTGAAAGAATACAATATTTAAAGTGAAGAACAATTTTAACCAATATAAACTTACCAGTATTTCAATGGGCCTGCTTTTGGCTGATGAGATAGCTAATTAGGATGATTGTTGTTGGGTGCCTTCAAGTCATTTCAGACTTAGAGCAACCCTAAGTTTAGGGTGAGGAAAATGGCCTTGGGGGCCACATATGGCCCACATACTTTAGTTTGGGGACTCCGGATGTATGCAATTTTTAGAATACTTGAAAAACAGACCTCTGCGGACTACAGAAAGGTCACCTCCCATCTTCCCAAAGGAGGGAGTAAGGAAACTACCACTCTGTCAGCTTGACTAGGACTGATCATTAAACTGCCCTGTGAACACTTGGAAAAAAATGTTGTAATTACTAAGAAGTAGCTTGCCAATATTAGTGTTGTATACTTTATTTTTATCTATGTTTTTGAAAGAGTCACAACTTGGTAGAGTAGGGGAATGATGTAGATGTTGTATATCTTGATTTCAGTAACACCCATGTAATAAGTCTTGCATGCAAGCTGGGAAAATTTAAGCTAGACAACCTTTCTAATAGGTAGATCTGTAACTGGCTTATAAAACAGATCCAGTGTTTCTCCACTATTAACATCCTGGGGAAAAGTGAGAAGTGGGATACTCCTGGGGGCAATGGAACCATTTATAAACATCTTTAGAAATGTCTTGGTCAGATTAGTGGACATGCTCATTACAAATTATTTATTTATTTGTCCCATTTGTATACTGCCCTTCTCAGCCCGAAGGCGACTCGGGACGGTTTACACAAGGCAGTCTCTGCCCTCCAATACAACACAAGCAAACAACCCAAAATAACCATATAACAACAAATTAACAATTATGTGTGCACAATAGCTCAAAAGACTGAACTGCAAACCTTGTAAAGAACAATTGAGAGGTTGTTTAGACTGAGAAGGGAAGACTGAGCAGACACCAATTATCCTGGTTGTACCAAGCAGTGGTGGGTGTGGAAGAGGGTAGAGGTGTAGCAAAAGAAAACAAGAGCAGGTGGGGGAAAGCAACAAAAATATGAAGGGACATGAGATTCTGGACAACTTATGTTTATGTGTATGCATGTGTATGTCACCTGCTAAATTGTGGCAACACCATACATTTCCAATTGTTTTATTAGGCAAAATGTATTTCAGAGGAAGGCTACTTCCTTCCTCTGAAATAGATCCTACAATGCATAGTATTCACTGGCTAGAAGTCTTAAGCAAGCCTGACCCTGTTTAACTTCCAAGATTAGATGGGACCTGATTCCTTTAAAGTATTTATGCCACCCCTGTTTATAGGTCCTGTTGCTGTGCCCTATTTAGGAGATGCGAGAAAGTCTGAGTATGTAAGGGTTGGAATTGATGTTACTTATGTTCTTTGTGGGGTCATGGCTGTGTCTTTGTGGGTTGTTCTGGTGGGTGGGATGTTGAAGTCCTATGGAGTTGTCGGTGTGTGGTGTTCCTGGCGTTCTGCAGAGCTTGTGGATATACAATGTTTTTTGTCTTTCCGTCTGCTGTGTTGATCTAGAGGTTCTGTGGTTTCCCAAGTCTGGAGCATGCTACGTAGAGTTGTCCGTGGGAGAAGCATTCTGTGTCAAGGTCTGTGCCACAGATTTGTAGTGTTTGTCCTTGAGCCTTGTTTGTGGTGATGGCAAAAGCTAGTGTAGTGCAGTGTCTTTCTGTTCTGGCGTTTGTTCTGCCCTTTTTTGTGTGATGTATGTAGCGTTGCGAGTGTGTCGTCTGATGCTGTTCTTTTTAGGAGGCATGGCTTGTCTTTTGGGTCAGCTTATGCCTGTGTAGAAGGAATGGCATACAAATGGGTTGAGCAGTAGACGCAAAGTTGTGTTATGTGCATATTGTGTTGTGTGTAGGTGTAGGTATTACTTTTGTGTTATTCTGGGGGTATGTGTTTGTCAGTGGTGCCTGTGTCCCTGGTGCCCTATTTGTCTCCCTCCTAGATCTTGACCGTGGCAGTTTAACCCTCAACTGAAATCTTTCAGCATTCTAAGTGGCTTTGCCCACCATTACTATGGTAACTGATGTTGGCCAATAGGTTTCGCTGGCTGCCGCAGAGGATGCTGGGAAATGTAGTTTTATTTTTACTTGTGGTTTTGGGGGCCTTTTAGGTTTTGGGGGGGAAAGTTTCTTTGCTACAAACGTACGTTGCTTGAGGCCTATTTCTGTTGGCAAGTTTTGTGTTTCTGCGTTGTAAGGTTTCTCTGTTTGAGGTAGTCTTCACATGACGACTCTTCCTTTATATAATAGATATACATGATTAAAAACAAAAAAAATTAAATTAGAATCTACCTAGTCCCAAGGAATGCTGATTACTCTGCCCCTTGCTAATACTTTTCAGCTGTCCTCCACAATGCGCATCGAAACCACTGGCCTCTATCTTAGTCAGTCCTGACAGCCTCCCTTCCTAACAAAAAATAAGAGCACCACTCTGCCACAGACCCCACATGGTCTATGTTACTAAAAATGGACTTTGGCTCCAAAAGAGATAGTCAACATCAAAAAGATTTCAGTTCTGATGTCCTGATATTTTTGGTTTGCAACACATTCCATTCTTTCTACTATGCCAGAAATGTTTACTTAATTTGTGGTCCACAGACCCTCAAAAGGCTTCAATGTCCCCAAAGAATCCCGCAGAGGAGAAAACAAAGAACGAGTCCTTAAAGCAAGTGTGTCAATCTCATTTTTATCGAGGGTCACACCAGCCTTATGGTTGCTTTCAAAGGCCTGTTTGTAATTGTAAGACTATCTAAATGTAACTATGTTGCCCTGGCACTGATAACCTCACAGGCCACATGAAATAATATGGTGGATCGGATTTGGCTTATGGGCCTTGCCTTCGACATGTGTGCCTTACAGTCTAGGGAAGTGCATACTGAACAGTGAGCAGATGAGCATGCTTTTGGCTCTGCTGTAGAATACCAGGGCCCCTAAGTGCAGGGATGCAAACCAATTGATGTAGATGCTGAGAGCCTGCCTTTGATTGAACCCAGAACTCCAACCTCAATCTTAGGGATGGCATTTGGCTTATGGGCCTTGCCTTTGACATGTGTGCCTTACAGTCTAGGGATGTGCATAGTGAACAGTGAGCAGCTGAGCATGCTCTTGGCTCTGCTGTATAACAGCAGGGCCCTCAAGTGCTGGGATGCAAACCAGTTGATGTATTTATTTATTTATTATCATTTCTACCCTGTCCTTCTCCCACGAGGGAACTCAGGGAGGCTTCACATATGCATCAAAGATGCCATTCACATATACATACAATTAAAACAATTAACTCAATTTAAAAACATCATAAAATCAGCAATAAAATCCCTTAACGTTCAAATTAACATTCCGCTAAAAGAGAATGCTCAATGAAATCAATATCGTTGCGTCATATTATTCAAGTCCAACTGCCATTGTTCAGTAATCAATACCTTTAGTGTTTAGTCAAACGCCTGGGCCCACAGCCAGGGCTTTAGTTGTCTGCTAAAGGACAGGAAGGAGGTGGCAAACCTGATGTCCTTAGGGAGCAGGTTCCACAGACATAGATGATGAGCCTACCTTCGACTGAACCCAGAACTCCACCCTCAATCTCAGGGGTGGCATCCAATCAATAACAGGGCGGAAGATGTCCCCAGTGAGGGGAGGCCCTGATGAAAGGAGGGGATTCTTGTCTTGGGGAACTAGGGAACAGACGGACGCATGACACAGTAAAATCCCATCCAACTTTTGGAAGTGTCACAAGCCACGTAGTTTTTGCTGCAACAGGCTATAACAGCGATAAATGTCTATGAATGAGAGGGGCTGCGGCAGCAGAACAAGACCAAAGTCACAGGAATATCCATAGATGGGGCTCTGAAACTGTTGTGGGAACAATCCCTTCCGTATTTCTGGGCTCAGTCTCAATGAGAATTCCCAGAACCAATCGTAACATTCTGAAAAATTAGGTTGAGTGAGAGTCCATTTGAAAAACCTACAGTCAGGCGACGAAAACAAGCTGAACAGAACGTGAGTAAGGGAAATTAAACTCCAGCCGTCTCATTCATTAATGAAAACAGTAAACAATGTCAGACTCTGGCTCAATACCCAAATATAATTATGATGATGATGTTTATTCATACCCCGCTTTTCCTCTCCACAGAGAGCATCGTGATGGTTTAGAAACCCTACGGATCCCTTCCAATAAAAAACAGTGCAAGAGGAGTGTGGGCAAACGTGAAGGCCCTTCGTAAGCCACTTGGAATGAATATTGGATGCAGGGCAGGGTGTGAATCTTGAGCAGAGTCCAGTCCTGAGCAACAACATTTATTTATTTGCGACATGTATATTTTTATTTTATTTATTTATTTATTATTATTATTGAGGCTTCTATGCCACCGACTCCCGGGGGCTCGCGGCGGCTCACAAGAGCCAGGGGCATAAAAACAAAGATTAAAAACATAAAACAATTGAACAATTAGAGCAATAGCAGAACAGGCAATAAAACAAATGGAGCAGCAACAGGAGCCACAACACAGTACCCAGAGCATGCGGGCCTACTCTCCGAAGGCCTGCCTATACAGATGGGTTTTGCAGGCCCGCCTGAATGGGAGTAAATCCCTCAGGGCTCTGGTTTCGGCCGGGAGGGCGTTCCACAGCGTGGGGGCTATGACGGAGATATGCCACCCTTCTCACCCTGAAGGGGACTCAGAGCGGCTTACAAGTAAAATGTAAATACAATATATTATATTATTGCCATAGCACAATATTATTATATATTACACTGTACTGTAACATTATACCTATATATATATATCTATGTATATAAATAAAAGTCAGTGTTTGCGGGCGGTGGGTGGGTGGTGCAACCGAGCGAATATGTGCCAGCGTTTCGATTGGCTGCAACTGTCGGATTATTTGCATAATTATAATTATTTGCCTGCGACCTCAGGAGGAGAAGGAAGGAATCCTGCTGCTTCTCCCCCTCCCCTGCCCCCAAGCCAGCTGAGAGGAGAAAGGGGGAGTGAGGAAGAGACTTTAAAAACACCTGTCTCGTGGCTGTTGCTTAGTGTTTCTGTTGTGATTTTATATTGTATTTAATGTTTTTATGTGCATTACTTGCTGTATGTAAACCGCCTTGAGTCGCCAAAAGGCTGAGAAAGATGGTATACAAATACAGTAAATAAATAAATAAATGGCTGTGACTGGGCAGCCTCCCAACATTCCAACACAGCACAGAGAGGAAAGGGAAGGGCCTGAGGCAGGCATACATGGCTGGAGTTGAAGTTGGCCAGTTGACAGTTTTTTCTGTTGGAAATGGAATGTTCAGTACCTTCACACTTCTAAGGTGACTCAGAGGGAAAGCAAAAGGCCTCAGGCAGTCAGCCACTGCGGCCCACAGCAATGACGGATCAGGACCAAACATAGGAAATAGGGGCCCACGGGCCCACTACACAACCTGGTGTGGTTTAGGGCAGGATGGGCCACGAATGATGGGATTTGCAGTACCTTCACCTCATTCACTTCCCAAACAACACTGCAGCCCCTATACATCACAGACCAGGCCCAAACTTGGCACACAGAGTACCCATGACCCACTCTACACCCTGGTGCAGTTTTGAGTGGGACAGACCACGGATGATGGGCCTTGAAGTACCTTCACTCACTTTCCGAGACCGCTGCAACACTTATCCTGAGACTTCCAGTGCCTTCCCTCACTTCCAGACACCGCCGCAACCCTCATCCAGAGAATGATCAAGACAAAATGTGACACACACAGCCCCCATGACCCACTCTACACCCTGGTGCTGTTTGGAGGGGGATGGACCATAGCCAATGAGACTTGCAGTACCTTCACTAAGTTCCTGAGACCACTGCAAGCCACATACACATCTGATAGGAACCAACCTTGGCACACAATTCCTTCCTCAAACAACCCGGGCACCGCCGGGTCCTCAGCTAGTGTGATATAAAATATATAATTATGTATTTATTTATTTATTTATTTCGGGATTTTACCCCGCTCTTCTCAACCCCCAAGGGGGGACTCAGAGCGGCTTACAGTACGGCACAATTCGATGCCCACATAATAACAATATAAACCCCAAAACACTTAAACAATTAAAATACATTAAAAATACATTAAAAATACAACTACATTAGCACCATACACATTCACTCTGGATTAAAACAATGTTCAGTCCATAAAAACATTGGCCATAATCACCCACTTTCATTAAAAACCAATCTAAAATGCTGCCTTGTGCTGGTGTGCAAACGCCTGGTCCCACAGCCAGGATTTTACTTTTCTCCTGAAGGCCAGGAGGGATGTGGTGGATCGTACATCAATAGGAAGGGCATTCCACAGGGGGGGTGCCACCACCGAGAAGGCCCTATCCTCGTCCCCACCAGCCTCATCTGAGACGTAGGCGGGAGCGAGAGCAGGGCCTCCCTGGATGATCTTAGATTGCGAGGTGGGACATAGCGGCTGATGCGTTCGGACAAGTAGGCTGGGCCAGAACCGTATAGAGCTTTAAAGGTCAAAACCAGCACTTTGAATTGAGCCCGGAATTGGACAGGCAGCCAGTGGAGCTGACACAACAGGGGGGTCGTATGCTCCCTGTATGTATTGTGATATTATAATTTGTATATTTGTATTACATGCAATATTGCTAACAATATTGCGATATGTTGTAATGTTAATTGTTGTTTTTTCAGTTTGCTGTAAGCCACTCCGGCAATATTGTTATATGTACATTGTAAGCCACTCTGGCAGTATTGTTGTTTGCTGTAAGCCGCTCTGAGTCCCCTTCGGGGTTGAGAAGGGTGGCATATAAAAATAGTAAATAAATAAATAAATAAAGCTTTGATAAGTGCATTAAACCTGGATTCTCTAGGACGGTCAAGGGGGTAGGCAACCTTTTTTTGGCCAAAGAGAGGAGCCAAGGCAGGAGCTTGCCTTCTCTCTGTAAGAAGGATCCACATGGCTCCCCCTTATAGAGAAAAGGAGGCTCCCTGTTATAGAGAAAGGTTTCCGTCAGTTTGAAATGTGAGAATTGTGTCAGGCTCAGCTTTAGGAACCAGGCAGATTTTTTTTTTTTACACAGAGAGGTTTTTGCCTTTGCTTTAATACTTTTTAAAATTGGGAATTAAATGGAAATAGCTGATTTTGTTTGAGCCGTTCTCTAGCTCAATATTTCCCAACCAGTGTGCCGGGGCACACTAATGTGCCCTGAGCTATCATCAGGTGTGCCGTGGGAAATTGGAACCTCCAGGAGGGGAGGGGGGAGAGTCTAGTGTGTTGAAGTATAAAAAACCCAAGAAACCCATCTCGATAAAGGCACCAAATTACAAACACCCCCCTCCCCACCCGTTGTCTACTTGGTCTCTCCCTCTCCATGCATTGGGAAGGTCCGCCTCCCTTTCCCCAAGTAGAGACCTCCTCTTGCCTCCTGGGGGTTCTGTGTGGGAAGTTTGGCCCAGTTCTATCATTGGTGGGGTTCAGAATGCTCTTTGATTGTAGGGGAACTATAAATCCCAGCAACTACAACTCCCAAATGTCAAGGTCTATTTCCCCTGAACTCCATCTGGGCTCATATTTGGGCATATTGAGTATTCATGCCAAGTTTGGTCCTGATCCAACATTGTTTCAGTCCACAATAGGAAGCGCATTCCACAGGCGGGGAGCCACCACCGAGAAGGCCCTATCCCTCGTCCCCACCAGCCTCATCCGAGACGTAGGCGGGAGCGAGAGCAGGGCCTCCCCGGATGATCTTAGATTACGAGGTGGGACGTAGCGGCTGATGCGTTCCGACAAGTAAGCTGGGCCAGAACCGTATAGAGCTTTAAAGGTCAAAACCAGCACTTTGAATTGAGCCCGGAATTGGACAGGCAGCCAGTGGAGCTGACACAACAGGGGGGTGGTATGCTCCCTGTATGTAGCTCCGGATAGTAATCTGGCCGCCGCCCATTGGACTAGCTGCAATTTCCGAACTGTCTTCAAAGGCAGCCCCACGTAGAGTGCGTTGCAGTAATCTATTCGGGATGTGACCAGAGCGTGGACGACCGTAGCCAGATCAGACTTCCCAATTATAATATCATATTATTATTATTAGTAGTAGTAGCATAATATTGTTTTACATTGTAATACTATCAATATTATATGTATGGAGATGGCCTGCGCCATGGTGAGGCGTCAAGGGAGAAAAGGCCAAGCGCTCAGGCTGCGAACATCCTTGAGGAGGCGCCCCCGCTGCAGAGGCAGGCAGAAGGGAAGCGGGGGGAGGGAGGCAGGCCTCGGGGGTATCTCTCCCTCCCTCCCTCCCTCCCTCATTCCGCCGGAGGGAAAGCAACGCGACCGCCCTTCCTTCCTTCCTTCCCCCGTCCCCCCACACCCGAACAGCCCCAAGCCCTGCTCACCCAAGCAGGCAGGAAGGCCCTCGGGGAGGGGCTGGGCGTCGGGCCTCCGGAGGGTCCCTGTCAGGCGCGTCTTCTGCTGCGCGAGACCCGACAGGGTGCGGCTTCCACAGCTCCGCAAGCCAATACGCGGGCCGCTCATTGGCGGGCGCCTCACGTCGTCACCAAGCGCGCCGCCTATTGGCTTTGTACCGCCTGTGCTTTGGGGCGGCCTATCGTCAACAAGGCTCGTCCCGGGCCTCCAGCGCCCCCCTCGCGCATGCGCCTGAGCAGCGCGCGAGGCAAGGCCCCCAAGGGGGCGGGGCGAGGAGGGCGCCACAGAACGGAGGTGCCCCGCCCCCTGGGCTCTCGTCTCCTTGCTCCCGCGCGCTCCCTCCTGCTGCTCCGGCGCATGCGTGAGGGGTGCGCTGGAGGCCCCAGAGCGCCTCCGAGAAAGGGCTTCCGTGTGGCGCTCGAGGGAGTTCTGGGAGGCTCCAAGGGAGCTCCTCCTCCTCACCACCGCCGCCGCCTCTGAGGGTGCCTGCCCTAGATGCAGGCGAAACGTCGAGAGAGAATGGTTCTAGAACAGGAGTGGGCAAACTTGGGGCCTTTCCGGTGTTTTGGACTTCAACTCCCACAATTCCTCACAGCCTCAGGCCCCTTCCTTTGGACTTCAACTCCCACAATTCCTCACAGCCTCAGGCCCCTTCCTTTGGACTTCAACTCCCACAATTCCTCACAGCCTCAGGCCCCTTCCTTTGGACTTCAACTCCCACAATTCCTCACAGCCTCAGGCCCCTTCCTTTGGACTTCAACTCCCACAATTCCTCACAGCCTCAGGCCCTTCCTTTGGACTTCAACTCCCACAATTCCTCACAGCCTCAGGCCCCTTCCTTTGGACTTCAACTCCCACAATTCCTCACAGCCTCAGGCCCCTTCCTTTGGACTTCAACTCCCACAATTCCTCACAGCCTCAGGCCCCTTCCTTTGGACTTCAACTCCCACAATTCCTCACAGCCTCAGGCCCTTTGGACTTCAACTCCCAAAATTCCTCACAGCCTCAGGCCCCTTCCTTTGGACTTCAACTCCCACAATTCCTCACAGCCTCAGGCCCCTTCCTTTGGACTTCAACTCCCACAATTCCTCACAGCCTCAGGCCACTTCCTTTGGACTTCAACTCCCACAATTCCTCACAGCCTCAGGCCCCTTCCTTTGGACTTCAACTCCCACAATTCCTCACAGCCTCAGGCCCCTTCCTTTGGACTTCAACTCCCACAATTCCTCACAGCCTCAGGCCCCTCCCTTTGGACTTCAACTCCCACAATTCCTCACAGCCTCAGGCCCCTCCCTTTGGACTTCAACTCCCACAATTCCTCACAGCCTCAGGCCCCTTCCTTTGGACTTCAACTCCACAATTCCTCACAGCCTCAGGCCCCTTCCTTTGGACTTCAACTCCCACAATTCCTCACAGCCTCAGGCCCTCTCCCTTTGGACTTCAACTCCCACAATTCCTCACAGCCTCAGGCCCCTTCCTTTGGACTTCAACTCCCACAATTCCTCACAGCCTCAGGCCCCTCCCTTTGGACTTCAACTCCCACAATTCCTCACAGCCTCAGGCCCCTCCCTTTGGACTTCAACTCCCACAATTCCTCACAGCCTCAGGCCCCTCCCTTTGGACTTCAACTCCCACAATTCCTCACAGCCTCAGGCCCCTTCCTTTGGACTTCAACTCCCACAATTCCTCACAGCCTCAGGCCCCTTCCTTTGGACTTCAACTCCCACAATCCCTCACAGCCTCAGGCCCCTTCCTTTGGACTTCAACTCCCACAATCCCTCACAGCCTCAAGCCCCTTCCTTTGGACTTCAACTCCCACAATTCCTCACAGCCTCAGGCCCCTTCCTTTGGACTTCAACTCCCACAATTCCTCACAGCCTCAGGCCCCTTCCTTTGGACTTCAACTCCCACAATTCCTCACAGCCTCAGGCCCCTTCCTTTGGACTTCAACTCCCACAATTCCTCACAGCCTCAGGCCCCTTCCTTTGGACTTCAACTCCCACAATTCCTCACAGCCTCAGGCCCCTCCCTTTGGACTTCAACTCCCACAATTCCTCACAGCTTCAGGCCCCTTCAGTTGGACTTCAACTCCCACAATTCCTCACAGCCTCAGGCCCCTTCCTTTGGACTTCAACTCCCACAATTCCTCACAGCCTCAGGCCCCTTCCTTTGGACTTCAACTCCCACAATTCCTCACAGCCTCAGGCCCCTTCCGTTGGACTTCAACTCCCACAATTCCTCACAGCCTCAGGCCCCTTCCTTTGGACTTCAACTCCCACAATTCCTCACAGCCTCAGGCCCCTTCCTTTGGACTTCAACTCCCACAATTCCTCACAGCCTCAGTCCCCTTCCTTTGGACTTCAACTCCCACAATTCCTCACAGCCTCAGGCCCCTTCCTTTATATATGTACTAGCTGTACCCGGCACGCGTTGCTGTGCCCTATTTAGGAGTCTGACAGTTTGTTATGGGTCGGAATGTTCGTGTTGGCTGGCCAGTGCAGCAGTTATGCAAATCCGCCCTTATTGGCAGCCAATCATGTCAGAATGTAGAGGCTGGGAGAGTCTTTGGCAGCCCCGGAGGATGCTGGGAAATGTAGTTTTATTTTTACTCGTTTTTTGGGGGCCTTTTAGGTTTTTGGGGGAGTTTCTTTGCTAGTGTGTCGTCCAATGCTGTTCTTTTTAGGAGGCATGGCTTGTCTTTTGGGTCAGCTTATGCCTGTGTGGAAGGAAGGAATGGCATACAAATGGGTTGAGCAGTAGACGCAAGGTTGTGTTATGTGCGTATTGTGTTGTGTGTAGGTATTACTTTTGTGTTATTCTGGGGGTATGTGTTTGTCAGTGGTGCCTGTGTCCCTGGTGCCCTATTTGTCTCCCTCCTAGATCTTGGCCGTGGCAGTTTAACCCTCAACTGAAATCACTCAGCATTCTAAGTGGCTTTGCCCACCGTTACTATGGTAACTGATGTTGGCCAATGGGTTTCGCTGGCTGCCGCAGAGGATGTTGGGAAATGTAGTTTTATTTTTACTTGTTGTTTTGCGGGTCTTTTAGGTTTTGGGGGGGAAAGTTTCTTTGCTACAAACGTACCTTGCTTGAGGCCTATTTCTGTTGGCAAGTTTTGTGTTTCTGCGTTGTAAGGTTTCTCTGTTTGAGGTAGTCTTCACATGACGGCTCTTCCTTTATATATATAGATTACTGTATTAGAGTGTCATTTTGGTTGGTGGTGTGCCCCAGGATTTTGCAAATGTAAAAAGTGTGCCGCGGTTCAAAAAAGGTTGAAAAACACTGTTCTAGAAAGGCAGTGTGCTGCAAGTCACATCGGCAATCCCTTTGAAGTTAAAAGTTATAAAGAGGGATCTCCTCCTTTGTTCCCCAGTTCAGTATTGTCTTCTGTTCCAGTCGTCGTCCGTCCAGTCCAGTTCTATTTGTTGGTTATATAGTCCACATGGACCATGGCTTTGATCCTTGGGCTTATCCTTAAACGAAGAAACCTACCTTTTATTCTCTATTCTTTTGGATTATACCTTTGATATACTGCAACAAAATTATCTGTATCTGTGTGATACTTTTGCACAAGCTTTTGTGAGCAAATAGTTTATATCAAAGCAGATAATCCACAAGTGTTTGATTCTCATGAATGGCACTGTGTGATAGATTTGTTTTCGTTTGTTTTTTTTTCTCTTCGCTTACTTGTATGCTAAAAACATTAAAATATTTTTTAACTTTTGCAATTCATCATTTGAGTGAAACGAAGACACGACAAAAAAAACCTATGTTGGGCAATTTCTGACCTTTTCCAAACAGATTTTGGTTGTATTGTGTAGTTTTACCTAAATGCCTTAGTCATGTTTGTCCAATCACAATAAACATCTAAACAAAACATCACTAAAAATACTGTTTGACTATTTATCATTATTAACACAGTTTCTGTTGAAATAATGTATCTCTGTAGATTTACAATAAAGTCAGCCAGCCCCCTGAAGAATGCCCATTATTCAGTGTTCAGCTAGCTTTGTCCAGCTGGGTTGGGCATTTCAGAAACTACAGAATAGTTTTTTTATCTTCTACAGAATCAAACAGTAGGCCTAAATCCAATTCCTAGTTCCAACTAGAATTGACCCATTGAACCAATTGTGAAATTATATGTCAACAATTATGTAAATCCCATTTAAAGGATTTAGTCTAGTTGGAATAAACAGTTGGATTTAAATCATGTTTATGTGGGTATACAGACTGCAGTTTAGGCAGAATTTGTTGCTATTATGTGCCTCCATGTTGATTCCAACTTAATCCTGGCTTCTTGAGCTTACCTGGAAGTAAACCTAACTGAAAACAAGAAACATTGAGATAAATATGTAGTAAGTTTGCACTAGATAGCCAACATGATGTAGTGGTTTGAGCATTGCACTACGATGGGGCAAATCACACTCTCTCAGCCTCAGAAGCACAGGCAACACCTCTTTCCAACAAATATTGGCAAGAAAACTTTACTAGGTTGGCCTTAGGGCAGGCATGGGCAAACTTTGCCCCTCCAAGTGTTTTGGACTTCAATTCCCACAGTAAGCTGGCTGGGGATTTTGGGAGTTGAAGTTGCTCATGCTTTCCTTAGGGCCACCGTAAGTCAGAAGCAACTTCAAGAAATACAACAACCACAACATTTGCATTGTTAGAAAATAGTTGTTATGTCAGCCTTGAGTTTGCTGTGGTTTGAACCTTGCACATAACAGATTTCCAATGTTTATATTACATTATCTGTGCTTTTGGTTCATTTCTGTAATCAAGAACTCTGTTTTGGTTATAAAGGATTGACAATCACATCTAGAACAGATTGCTTTATCCACAGCTTGAAATTAATTCAGAAAAGAAAAAATCCCAAAAGCAAATCTTGATTTTGCCATTTCACTACGTTATGGTATATAATGGGACTTAAATATTCATAGATTTTAGTATCCGGGGCGACCAAATTTCTCCCCTATCTATATATATCACACATTCACAGAGAGAGAGAGAGAGTAATAAATATTTTCCCATAAGCATGGTTGACTTTCAGGACACTTTGTACGTATTCCCTACACGGGAATTGCATTTGATGGCACTCGAAATCTCTTCCACCTCCAATAGTACTGCATTGTATAGGCTACAATGTAATGTAGAAGGCTTAAGCTCAGCAAAAACCTAACTGAAATGCTGCGTTTTATAAGCTTAATAACTATGGAACTGTTATGTTATCAAAACCTACAGTACATTTGTGACATATATTCATTTAAAGAGAATGATATCTCAATGAACAATTGACTGGTTCTTGAGTATTGAAATAGAAAATGACGCATGAAATGTTTATCAATGCAGTCTGAAATTCAAAAGCCATTTTTATAAATCCAGATAATTATTCAGATTCTTATTTTACAAAAGTCACAATTTTATCATTACAGTGCATTATAAAATCACCAAATACATGATATCAAAACTTGTATAACATTGACATGTTTAAAAACAAATTGCTTTGGTTTATATTTTAAATCCAGTTTTAAAATTCACCTATGGATTTGGCCGCAGTAGTATAAAGTGTGTAAGTGCACATATACCTAAACACCTAACAGTAGATTTTTTTCAAGTTGGACGTTTACACAATCGACTTGGCACATGGCTGTTTTGCAGACCATTAAACAGAGAGAGAAGCATGTGCATGTGCGTACTTAAGCTAACAGCTCTACATTACAATGAAAATGCCTCGGAGGAACAAATACTTTCAAAACACCATAAAATGACAGATCACATCCACATTCCATATGTAGTATGTTGGGACAGTATTTTGTAAGTAAACTAAGACTAACTAAAGTTACAAGACAAAAAAGCCCTACTGAATTTTACAAATTTGTTATACAGTACATGGTTTTGTGCTACACAGTTTGTACTATTTTTTATATACTAAATTAGTACAAACATCAATGATGACTCAAAGAAAAGGTCAGGAAAATTACAGTAAAGTGATCATTAGTACTTTGCTTTAGAAATATATTACTTAGTAGTTCTGTTAGTCACAGTAACTTCATAGCAATAGGCTGAGAGGAACTAGCGCCTCAAACAAGGTGTCTGCTGAATACTCACATTGTGGAATTAACTATGCCAAAAAGATGTCAGCTTCCTTCTGACAATGTGTCCTCCTCCTTATTTTATGTAACTCAGAAATCCAGTCCGGGCCTCAACTCTGTGAAAGGAGTATAATTACGTTGGCAGATAGCAAGTCTATCACCCTAACGTAAGAAACACTGGTGAGGGGCAATGGGGGCTTCACTCCAACAACATCAGGTGATCCATGCATTCCTCATAACTGATTTACATGGGAAATAAAACACTTGCATCTTGTAAACCCATACTTGCTCATTGTGGTTAGTGTCTCAGTGGATTATGAAGGTCTGTCACCTTGGTCCTGAATAACCATAAGGAAACTGTAGCATCAAATTGCTGTGGCCTGGCAAGACATGACCGCAGTAGTATTCAACCAGATTTCCAAGGCTCACAAACAGAGCATCTGCCTCCAGGTAAAACTTACAGCCCTATAGCAAGATGAAAATAAACACCTCAAGTTATTGACCAACTCGGGAACATCCTGGGATAATGAAACAAGAAACAAGGGCAGTTCAGAGACACAACACAGAGGATATAAATTGTGATAAAAACAGGCCCTCCATAGTTATGGGTTTGGCACCAGCGATTGCCACAGTTGATATCGAGCACTCCCAAAGCCCGGGGGTGCTGCAGAGCCCCAGCACTCTCTCTCACCAGCCACCTCCAGAAGCAGATTGCTCACATGTGTCACATGAGGGGGCTGGCAGTTTCCCCTCTGTACTTCCCGGGTCTTTGGGGGAGACAGCAAAACTGATCTTCCTTTCCAACAACTTCCCAAATCTTGCTGTTGAGAGGATTTTGGGAGGTGGTTGACCAGCCATTGCTGATTCGTCTCCCGGCACCACAATACCAATCTCTCTCACCAACCAAATTTAGAAGCCGACCAGCATGTAGATCAGGCCTGGGCAAAGTTGGGCCTACTCGGAGTTTTGGACTCCAACTCCCAGCATTCCTAGCAGCCTCAGGCCCTTTCCTTTTCCCCTCAGCCGCTTAAGCGGCTGAGGAGAAAAGGAAAAGGCCTGAGGCTGCTAGGAATGCTGGGAGTTGGAGTCCAAAACTCCGAGTAGGCCCAACTTTGCCCAGGCCTGATGTAGATCTAGGATTGGCAATAGCCAATCACTGCTGCTCAGTTCCCTGCGGCTTCAAAGAAGGGGACCACGGTCATCTCAGTTTCCAACGCCTCCCCCAAGTCTGCTGGTCAGTAGATTTTCAGGAGGGGTGGTTGATGACTGAGCACCCTACCAGACAGGCCCTATATCCCAGGATCTGATCCCAGGTTTTCTGTTTATCCCAGATTATCTGGCAGTGCAGATTCATATAATCCAGTTTAAAGCAGAAAATCTTTAAGATCCTAGTATATCGGACCTGTCTGGAAGGGCCAATGGCTTTGGGGGAGACACAGCAGCACTCCACCCTCACCTGTCAGTTCCACAAAAAAGCCTTTCCCTTAGAGATGTGGTTTTTCCACTATTGAGGGGTTTCTACACCACAAAACCCTGTTGAATGAAGGGGACAAATGTATTTGCCTCCAGCTACACTCCAGATTGTTAACAACCCCATTATTTTGTTGCTGCTCAGATAAAATAATTTCTTTTCCCCATTTTACAAATAATTTAAATTTGAACTAGCAGCCCAAGTTATAATCCAATAAGGAAGACTGGCTTAAAAGTAGATTGCATATTGTTTTATTCAACTACTGTAAATATTTATATCCTGCACTTTTACCCACCTGTTGAAAGATTCTGTAGTTCCTCACTTTTTCAATAGATCCATCCCATACAACTAATACCTTGAAAGAGGAAAATCAGATACAACTTTTTACCCACATATCTTTCCAGTCAGTATACTATGAATGTAATGAAAGCGTTACAAGTGCCATTTAAAAGAAATGGCAGCTGCATATTTGCAACCAAGTTGCAAATACCTTGGCTATTACCAGATTAGTTCTATCTAGTCCAGTGTTTCCCAACCTTTTTTGAGCCGCGGCACACTTTTTACATTTACAAAATCCTGGGGCACACCACCAACCAAAATGACACAAAATGACACTCTAACACAGTAATACATATAGTTAATATGTTTTTTTAAAATGTATTTATACACTCAGTGTGAAACCTGGGCCTGTTTCAATGAACTCAACATAGATATCCTGGCAGGAATGGCAGAAAGACACAAACTTCCCAAACAGAACTCCAATAACCAAGAGAAAATGCTATAAGAGTTTGGTGGGCATTGACCTTGAGTTTTGGAGTTGTAGTTCACCTATATCCAGAGAGCACTGTGGACTGAAACAATGTTGGATCAGGACCAAACTTGGCATGAATACTCAATATGCCCAAATATGAATGCAGATGGAGTTCAGGGGAAATAGACCTTGACATTTGGGAGTTGTAGTTGCTGGGATTTATAATTCCCCTACAATCAAAGAGCATTCTGAACCCCACCAATGATAGAACTGGGCCAAACTTCCCACACAGAACCCCCAGGAAGCAAGAGAAGGTCTCTACTTGGGGAAAGGGAGGCGGGCCTTCCCAATGCATGGAGAGGGAGAGACCAAGTAGACAATGGGTGGGGAGGGGGGTGTTTGTAATTTTGTGTCTTTATCGAGATGGGTTTCTTAGGGTTTTTATACGTCAACACACTAGACTCTCTCCCCGGCCCCCCCTGGAGGTTCCAATTTCCCACGGCACACCTGATGATCGCTCACGGCACACTAGTGTGCCCCGGCACACTGGTTGGGAAACACTGATCTAGTCAACTCAGTAGCCAAGGCGCATGTAAATCTGAAAACTAAACAAAGTGTGTTTTGATTTCTGTGATTTCATCATGACTGATAGTACGACGTTATTAAAGGTGGAATGAACATGCTTGAAGGAGTTCCATTTTATTTTCATGTCAGCAACCCACAATTTATTTATGAGAAACTCCATTGCAAGTTAGTGTGTGCTACTGGACAAGTAAAATAAAGATAAAAGAAGACAAAGCTCAAAATATTGTGCTCAGCATTAAATTTTTAATGAGGTGTGCAGTGCCCTTGAACAAACAATCTTTTTCAACATCTTGTACTATAAGTGTTCAGTTGGGGGGGACAGTAATGGAGAAAGTGGTTTGCTATACAGTTCTGTACCTTGTGAAACCCGAAAGCTGTTGGTTGAACCATTAATTTTATCATTACTTCAAATATCTCAATCTAAGATATTTGGGGAGATACCTACAGATAATTAGGTATACAGATAAATAATTCCATCTTGTCTCTTGCAACATCAGAGCGCCTCCCACAGCAACAATATAATATTATATAATACTAATATTATGAATGATGTAATAATATAGTATGTTTTTATGTAGATACGAGTTGTAAGCCGCTCTGAGTCCCCTTCAGGGTGAGAAGGGCGGCGTATAAATGCCGTAAATAAATAAAATAATTTATATTTAGACACACTTCATTAATACACCCCCCATAGCCTTTTACAAATATGTAGAATCTGACATTTCTATGTGATTACCTTTCCAGATTTATTACCTTTCCAGTTTTTGTAGAGGAATTCCTAATGCAGAATAATCCATTTTTCAGGTGCCCTGTGGGATTTTCAGATTTGAACAACCTAAAATGGTATTAAAACACTAAATGGTCAATTTTGTGAAGTAGCAAACACCAAAGCCCACCTTTGAAATCTTGACATTACGACTATACATGGCAACTGATTTTCCCCTTGCAGAAATGCTATTTATTTCAATTGTAAGATAAAAATACACGATTGACTGAATAAAATAAAGACAGCAAATAAAAATTAATGATTGATTTTGAAGAAGGAAGGCAATGTACAGGTACAACAATGTTATTTATTTTAAAATTTTAATATTTCACATTTGGCCCGCCCAGAATGGTTTTAAACTGTTGGTTATTGCTTGTGTGTAAGTATATTGATTGTATTGTTGTTATTATTCGCTGTTGTTATTATGTGTCATTGGGCTTGGCCTCGTGTAAGCCGCCCCGAGCCCCCTTGGGGAGATGGTAGCAGGGTATAAATAAAGTAAATAAATAAACAATGAAGCCAATTTTAACTCTCATTGGGCCTAAGGTCACAAAATTTACACAAAGGTTTTCCTTTCATGCTTTCAGCACCTTTTCATTGTAATTATTTAGTTATCCTTCAACATCTGCTGAGCGTCAAGATTTCACCCTTTGTCACTGTTCCTGGCATCTCCCAACCATTTTTATGACGCACTTTTCCAGGAAACGATAGGGACCACCCATATTCCAGTTACTGTCTGTATGCACATACATTTACCTTTCAACTTCAATGGATTCACAGGTATTCACAAATACGGAACTCGGTAACTCAACCTGCATTAAAAAAAGAGTTTGCCAAATAAAAATGATAACCTATTTATTTATTTACTATATTTTTATCCCCCCCCCCTCTCAGCCCGAAGGCGACTTGAGGCAGTGTACACATGGCAATACCCACAAGATAAAAACACAATGAAACAAATAATAAAACAACCAACTAACAACTATACAATTAGCAAGTAAAATATAAAATACAAATCTCAGTGTCTCATTATTAAAATCGGTTTCCGTTGCATCGTCATATCTTTCTGTAGGTCTCAACTTCATCTGCAAATGCCTGCTTGAACAGCCAGATCTTAACTTTCTTTCGAAATGTTAAGAGGATGGGGGCCGATCTAATGTCCCTAGGGAGGGCGTTCCATAGCCGAGGAGCCACTGCTGAGAAGGCCCTGTCTGTCGTCCCCGCCAATCGGGTCAGAGAGGAAGGCGGGACCGAGAGCAGGGCCTCTCCAGACGATCTTAAACACCTAGACAGTTCATAGGGAGAGATGTGTTCGGACAGATAAGCTGGACCAGAACCGTTTAGGGCTTTAAAGGCCAAAGCCAGCACTTTGAATTGTGCCCGGTAGCAAACTGACAGCCAGTTGAGCTGGTGCAACATAGGAGTTGTGTGCTCCCTGAGTGCCGCTCCTGTTATCAACCTGGCTTCCGAACAGTTTTCAAAGGCAGTCCCACGTAGAGAGCATTGCAGTAATCTATATGGGATGTAACCTAAGTGAAATCAGGAAAAAAGTGAAATCTTGGCTATGGGACCAGGCGTTTGCACATTAGCACAATGCAGCACTTTAGATTGGATTGTAATGGCAATGTTGATGGATATGGCTCAATGCTCCTATATGTATATGATGTATTAATGTTAACTGTATTTTAATGTATTTTAATGCTGAATGTTGTGGTTTTATATTGTATTTATATTGTGTTTCGGCATCGAATTGTTGCCTTTGTTGGGCCACTCTGAGTCCCCCCTCAGGGGTTGAGAAGAGCGGGGTAGAAATAAATGAATAATAGTCCCATTTGTAGTAAAACTGATATAATAAATGAATGGTCACACTCATCTGAAGAAGCCACACCAACACACATAAGGAAGCATTTTTCAAAAATGCAAATTACAGTACAGACTTGGAAAGAGCCTTGTAGGTCATTTAGTTCCATCAACCGCCAGGCTAAAACATTTTTCCTATGGCAAATTCAAAGAAGACCCCCCCCCCCAACACCTTGCGTTATGGATCCTGTTAAAACTGGGAACTACATTAAATTACCCATGTCTCCAGGTTGTTCTTGGCTATGATGCAAACTACTCTAAACTTGCACTGGAAAACTCTGGCAGGTAAGGTTGTGGCCAATAAAGCTAAGCTGCTGGATCAATTTGGTTCCCTTTCCCGACCGACTCAACTCTCATTGGGCATGAGAATGGATATCCATCTCAGTACAGAAGTATGCTGTGCAGGTTGAGTTACCAAGTTCCACATGCCATAGCTTTGAATTTGCACGCAAATAGGCAATCAATTGACCACACAGCTAGTGCACATCTCTACCATCACTATCAAAAAGCATCTTATCCAAAGCATACTTTCTCAATTGGTCTAACCTCTCACCCTAGAATAACAACAACAATTATATTAATTGCCATAAAAGATCACTTAACATTTTACCCCTAAACTCTAAGGCCTACACCAGTGTTCTGGCACCATCAAAAGAGGTTACCCTCTATCCTTGCAGTAGGAATGAGCTGCCTTACTTTCTCATAATCATCATCTGAATCTTCTCCAGATTTTGAAGGTGAGGCTGGGTTCTCAAATGAAGAGTTTCTGAAACTTTGTCCATCTGGAGATGATCTCCTACCAGACACAGATCATAAACAAACATTAGAAAATATGTTTTAAAACATTTGGAGAGCACCAAGTTGTCAATCCATGTCTTTAAAAAATAGTTTTTATATTTATTACCAATAATACAAGGGTTCTGGGTACTTTTAATAGCTAGAAAACACTTTGCCCTCTTTTACCAGTCTTCATCTACAATATGCAACAGTTGTGTCACGTGTATGATGAGTGTCTTGCACTCTTAGTCCATATGTGGAACAACCTGAGAAGAGCTCCGACAGCTAAATTAGCTTTCGAAAATTGAAGCACACCTGAAGACTTCTCTCTTTTGGCAGGCCTACCCAGCCAGTTTCAATCATGAATTTTAAACTCATGTCTTGTGTTCACTCTATTTTAATCTTTGTCCTGTTTATTTTAATATCCAGGCAGTCCCCAAGTATCAAACATCCAACTTACAAGCAACTCAAAGGTGATACAACAGGAAGTGAGAGAAATCTACCCTTCGGAAGGTAAATTAACTTCTGGAAGAGTTATCATGGGGAAAAGGTGTCTCCACTGAAGCTTTATCACCAGTCATTGTTTCCACAAGTCATTTTTTTCAAAATCCAATTATCACAGGCACAGAAAGTGAGGTGCAATATTCTGAACAAGAGCACAGGCACCAAAACAAACACCACAGGGGTGTTCACCCTTCTATATGCTATCCTGTGTGTGTGTATTGATCTATAGCTGGAGTTACACTTTAAAATGTACCTTTTCTGACTTACATACAAATTCAACTTAAGACCAAACCTACAGAACCTACATTGTTCGTAACTTGGGGACTGTCTGTATGTATTTTGTAGAAATATGTTCTAATATGTGTATTTTATATAATGATTATATATTGGATATGTAATAACCTCGAGCCATGAAGAGAGGCCGGTAAGAAATAAAATAACTGTTGTTGTTGTTGTTGTTGTGAAGAGAGGCTGGTAAGAAATAAAATAACTGTTGTTGTTGTTGTTGTTGTTGTGAAGAGAGGCAGGTAAGAAATAAAATAACTGTTGTTGTTGTGAAGAGAGGCAGGTAAGAAATAAAATAACTTGTTGTTGTTATCATCATTTTATTTATTTATTTATTTATAAATTCGATTTGGTAGACCGCTCTCTCTGGAGCCCAGAGCGGTTTACAGCATAAAATCAATAAAACATCAATAAACAGATAAAAGACGTATACCCAAAAGCCCCCCTCCCCACAAATGATCCCGGCAAGCAATAATACGCAAAGGCAATACATGGCAGGACGGTATGTTGGCAGCTGGCAACTAAGGAGGCATCAGTTGGGACCAAATGCCTGCCTATATAGCCAAGTCTTCACAGACTTGCGGAAGGCCAACAAACCCCGTAGTGCTCGTATCTCCTCCGGCAGAGAATTCCAGAGGGTCGGAGCGGCCACTGTAAATGCTCTCTGCCGGGTGCTCGACAGCCTACAGATCTTAATACTAGGGACCTCTAGTAGATTAAGCCCCTCTGAGCGCAGTGATCTTCTGGGGTTTGTATGGGGTAAGACGCTCCCTCAAGTACACTGGCCCCAAACCATGTAAGGCCTTGAAAGTTAGAACTAACACCTTGAAGGAGACCCGAATTCGATGGGAAGCCAGTGCAGTGCACGCAGGAGTGGGGTCACATGCGCAGATCTTGGGGCTCCCGACAGCAGGGCGCTGCTGCGTTCTGCACCAGCTTAAGTTTCGGATCGCTGACAAGGGTAGGCCAATGTACAGCGCATTACAGTAATCAAGCCTCGAGATGACCGTGGCTTGGATCACCGTGGCCAGGTCGCAGCGGGAGAGGTAAGGAGCCAGACGTTTCGCCTGCCGCAGATGGTAGAACGCTGGCTTGCAAGCGCAGGCAATCTGCGCTTCCATCGACAGTTGGGTGTCTAGCTGGACCCCAAGGCTCTTAACTAGGGGCTGTGGGCGAAGTGCCACACCATCAAACGTCGGCAACTGGGTCTCTACCCCTCCGGGCGGCCAGCCACAAGATCTCCGTCTTCGTCGGGTTCACCTTCAACTTACTGGCTCGCAGCCATCCAGTTCTGACTTCTAGGCAGAGATGGAAATTATCGGGTACAGATTCCACCCCGGGGTCCATCCTCAGAATGAGCTGGGTGTCATCAGCGTACTGGTGACATTCCAGCCCAATTGGGCGAGATGGAGGTAAAATCATAATCATATGTACTAATTCTGAGTCTCAGCATTCTGTCCAGGGTTCAGTGCATCCATATCATTAAAAAAAGGCTTGTGTATGTGAAATTATATGGATGCACTGAAAGCAGGACACAATGTTGAGACTTAATTTTTTTTACATATGGACAAAGAGTGCAATACACTCAACATACACGTGACACATCTCTTGCAGTTGCACACTGCAGCTAAATAGGGCAAAGTGTTTTTCAGCTATTGAGGAACTTCTGAGAAACTGCCAAAACCCTTCTATTCCTGGCAAAAAAAAATGAAAACTTTTTTAAAGCAAAGGATAGACAACTTCATGCTCTCCAAATGTTTTAGAGTAGTTTCTGTAATTCCTAGCCATTAACCATGCTGCCTAAAATTTAGTGGGCCTGCAGTCTAAAACATTCAAAGGACACTAGGTTCTCAAGCCCTGATAAAAGCAATATCAACCGAATACTCTACAGTTAATAACCCAGAAGATGAAGAGATTAGCAAACTGTTTCGTGTAAATGATTGGACATAGCAGAGGGCAACTGGATATTTTGGACCTAGTTTGTTAAAATCCCCTCAAATGCACGTCACTAAATGACAACTATTTCCTTCTAATAAATTTCTATTAATCATACCAGTCAACTGACAAAAGGTTGAGCCATGAGATTAGATGAAGGTCTCCTAAATGGTTTTTAAATTCATGAATCGGCAGAAAACAAACATTATTGTAGGCAAGTAACAATCAAGTTATTTGTAAGAGAGCTAAGAGGCAAAGGCAATTCCAAGGGTAAATTCTTCACTATCCCTTAACAGAAATAACATCAACACCCTATTTATTAATTTTGCTTTCCAACTTACTGTGGACGAAGAGGCTTATCTGGTTTGGACACAGGCACAGATGATTTGTCCCGAGGCACTTGTGAGTTAGAGAGGACTTTGGATATCAATAGTCCAGGGTGATCTGGCTTCCTTGGTTCTTGCACGTGCACTGTATTTGGTGATAATTTTGGCTTGCTGCTTGGCAACGGAGGGGGCGATTTTGTAGAAAGTTTTAAGTCTTTAAGCTTCTCACACTGTTTGGTAGCAGGAAACACATTAATTTGTGGCTGGCACACAGCCGGTGCAGAGCGGATTTCTGTAAAGGAGACGGGTTTGGGGGGCAAATGGATTGGAGGCACTGGTGGTCCCTGGCCACTTGCTTGCTGGCATATTGAATTGGCTCCCTTTTTATGCTCGGCTTGGTAATTAAAAGGAAATTCTCCTTTCACGCCAAGAAGAATGCTGGGCCTAACATCAGGCGAGCTGTTTTTCAGAGGTGGTGGTGGAAACACAGCCACTCTGGATTTGCCAGAAAGTGAGCATGCCTTCGTTTGTGAATAGGAAGTTTTTTCCATCTGAGGAACTGGAGGGGGCGGGTATTTTGGTGGGAAGACTTTTTGATCTGTTTTAAAAAATGGCAAACAAATAAAGAAAAACTGAAGTATCTCCTGTAGAAGATATGACAACATAAAAGGGAAGTGTAGAATAAATAGAAAGAGATGGTATCTGTCACAATCGCGGTCGTAGCGGGCCCCTTAATCACACACACAGAGACGTACTGGAGGCTAACTACTTTATTGAGTATCAAATCAGTTCCAAAGAGTAAATAGTTCAATGATACAAGTGTCCAAAAGGTAATAAACAAAGTAGTCCAAAGTAACGTAGCAAATAAGCTGGAAGCGTGGCAAGGCTCCGCAATCCAATGCGGATCAGGAAACAGGGCAAGGCTCCGCAAACCAATGCGGATCAGGAAACAGGACAAGGCTCCGCAAACCACTGCGGCTCAAGAAACAAGGCAAATGCAAGGCAAGGCTTGATGACCACTGCTGGCTTGTGGTCCCACTCCGCTTCACGCCTATTCAGGAAAGACGTGGCCGGAGAACTGAGGATGCGTTCCCACGGACCCCATACTTAATCCGTCGGCCGAGGTCCCGCGACGCTCTAGGCGCCTTCGTCCCCACTCTCTGCTCACGGACCTCGGTCGATCTAGGACTCTCGACCAAGCCCTCCTGCTAGACTCGATGTCTTGTCTCCTATCGAAGGAGCGACCTTGCTCTCGGCAGCTGTGTCGCTATCTTCCTGAGAATTTTCCTCCCTGGCACTTTCCCACTCGGGTTCGTCCATGTTTACATTCTCGGGCTCCTGGGAATTCCTCCCTCCGGGGTGTTCATAACTCCCTTCGCTGCTTCCCATCTCCACCTGGTGATCGGAATCTAAGCTGGGCCCAAAACACATTTCATCCCATGCCAAGCTCTCTGTGGGAGACTGCGGCCCATCGAAGGGCCCTGTGCTTCACCCCAGTCATCTAGCTCATCCTCCGAATCCACCTCTGCTGCTGCAGGCCCTAATGCTAAAGGAACCCCAGGACTTATTCCTTGCCCTCCAGGCACGAACGAGAACTGCTGTGCTACAGTATCTGAAAGAGGAGGCAAGTGCCCATTTTGGGTAGTAGCTATTTAGTAGGCCTTTGCAATCATGGTTCTAAATCAGTGGTTCTCAACCTGTGGGCCCCCAGATGTTTTGGCCTTCAACTCCCAGAAATCCTAACAGCTGGTAAACTGGCTAGGATTTCTGGGAGTTGTAGGCCAAAACACCTGGGGACTCACAGGTTGAGAACAACTGTTCTAAATGTTTCTAAAGTACTTACAAAACTAAAGTTCTGGTGGTGAACACTAGGTGGCGCTGGTGCTTTGCTTCTACAGTGTTGGTAAAGTTCTGGTGGTGAACATTTCAGAACTCCAACAAAACTTTCAACACTTCATTATTATTTCATTATTGGCGATTTTAAAGACAGAACCAATTAGGAACTGCCATTTATAACGAAATTTTGAAAGTTTTGTTAGAGTTCTGAAATGTTCACCACCAGAACTTTACCAACACTGTAGAAGCAAAGCACCAGCACCACCTAGTGTTCACCACAATAACTTTAGTTTTGTAAGTACTTTAGAACCAATTAGAACCATGGTTGCACAGGCCTATTATTTAGTATTCATGAAAGAACAGCTGAGGCTGCATCTGAGTAATAGCTGTACAGTATGTAATTTTGACTATCAGAGCAAATTCGATGATTGGCTGTTACATTAATATTTAAAATCCAATTAAGGCCAATTAATCAATCAGTTTATATTTCTGTATCTCTTGCCTTCTCTCACTCCTCCCACCTCCACCTTCATACCTTTGGACATTCATAAAACCATCTAAGACTCTCTTTCAATAGACACTTTTTGACTTGGCAGCCTAGATTGATTTGGCAGATGACGATAGCCTTCAGAATGCAGGAAATGATATACAATTGGTCCTCCACAGTCATGGGTTTCACTTTTGCGGATTTGATTATTATGTTATCTCCAGGAATCTCTAGGTCAGCATTTCTCAACCTGGGGGTCGGGACCCCTGGGGGGGGGGTCACAAGGGGGTGTCAGAGAGGTTGCCAAAGACCGTCAGTAAACACAGCATTTTCTGTTGGTCATGGGGGTTTCTGTGTGGGAAGTTTGATCCAATTCTATCATTGAGGGGGCTCAGAATGCTCTTTGATTGTAGGTGAACTATAAATCCCTGTAACTAAGAGTCCCAAATGTCAAGGCCTATTTTTTCCCCAAACTCCACAAGTGTTCACATTTGGGCATATTGTATATTTGTGCCAAGTTTGGTCCAGATCCATCATTGTTTGAGTCCACAATGCTCTCTGGATGGAGGTGAACTACAACTCCAAACTCAAGGTCAATGCCCACCAAACCCTTTCAGTATTTTTGTTGGTCATAGGAGTTCTGTGTGCCAAGTTTGGTGCAATTCCATCACTGGTGGAGTTCAGAATATTCTTTGATTGTAGGTGAACAATAAATCCCAGCAACTACAACTCCCAAATGACAAAATCAATCCCTCTCCCAACCCCACCACAGTATTCATATTTGGGCGTATTGAGTATTTGTGCCGAATTTAGTCCAGTGAATGAAAATACATCTACATATCAGATATTTACATTACGATTCATAACAGTTTCAAAAATACAGTGAAGTAGCAATGAAAATAATTTTATGGTTGGGGAGGGGGTCACCACAGCATGAGAAAATGTATTAAGGGGTCACGGCATTAAGAAGGTTGAGAGACACTGCTCTAGGTAATCCCGTGTGACTCTATGGTCAGCTTCTGCCATAGAGCCACACTGGAGAATCTAGAGATTTCTAAAAAGAACATTTCTCCAGGTTGTTGATCTTCCAATGTGATTCTATTGCACTGGGGGATCTAGGTTCCTAATGAAGTATTCTCATAGGTAAAAATCATTGAGGGGGCTATTCATAGTATTCCCACGGTTGTTGGGGTCCTGCACTCATAATCCAGCAAATATGGAGCACTGACTGTAATTAAAAGGACAGATAGGCAGAGCTTGAAATTTTCAGGAAAACTGTGAATACCACTTAATTTGTAAATGGAAGAGACTATCCACCCAAATAATGAAATCACATGATGCCCTACTTCTTGTTGGTTAGGTTCGTCTGGGAATAAACACATTGAACCAACTGTTGAATGCTGAGTTGGAGCACAAAGTCTGATCTACTCTGTTTAGGACTAACAACAGGATTCAGGCCAATTAGTTTTCTTACGCCTGTTTATGCAATCCTGGTCCTGACCACTTTTGCTTTTGGCAGAAAGGGATAATTTGGCTCTCCTGGAAATCTCAGTGTATGGCAATCCACCTTTTAAATGGGTAACAGAGCTTCCATGAACTGCTTAACATTGTAAAAATATTCTTTTTTTCTTCTTCAAACCAGAAGTGGGTTTCTGTTGCCCATCCCTGCTATAAATACTTTTCTCATTAACCCATCAGGATATACCACCCAATAAGTTATTTTCACAAAACCTCTTGATTCATTTAGAACTTGGCTCCATGCAAATATCCTTCTCAAATCATATTTCTGTAAACAATTTGGTTTTCAGGAAAATGTAATTTTTCATACCTTCACATTTTGCACTGTCTACATTATCTGGCTGTAAGTAATCATCATCCTCATCCTGGTCGTAATCTGAAAATGAACATAGTATGAAATGCATTTCTAGATTGCCTGGCATGTGTCAATGGCTCTTAAGGCAGCAGGAAACTTAAGCACATTTCTAAACATGGGGCCTTTCACAATACACAATGATAGAACTATGATTTCACTTTAATGGTTATGGTTTGATGGCAAGATCTAGTGCTGCCAGAAGCACATGCCTTACTTTCACCTGAAAGCATTCTGCTTTGTCAATATACGAGGTCAATAAAGTGAAGACACAAACACCCCTTGAGATTTTGATTACTCAAATTACTGGATCAACAGAAGAATTTCTTCCAAAATATCTGAAAGCCTAATTCATTGGGTGATGCCAGAAGCAGTAGACAGAAAAGGACAGGAGATTCATGAAGTACAATATGGTCTAAATCCTATCCAAATAAATCAAACATTTCAATAGATGAAAATAGGAAAGGCTCTGGGTCCTGACAGATTGATGGCACAATATTATAAGACCTTACAGCAAGGGTCGGGAACCTTTTTGACTCAGAGAGCCATGAAAGCAAAATATTTGGAAATTTATTTCAGTGAGAGCCATATAATATATATAATATATTTTAAGACTGAATTCAACTAAATGTGAGTACATACTATGAGAAAAGGATTCCCTCGGCAAAATGACAGGACACTTCAGACCTGGCTTTGCAAAAGGTATGCTCAGGACTCTGGGAAGGAAGAGAAGACGGAAGGAAGGGGGAACGAAAGAAAGAAAGAAAAACAGACAGAGGAAATAAAAGAGGGAGAGGAAGAAAGAAAAGAAGAACGAATTATGGAAAAGGAAGAAAAGAAAAGCAGGAGAGAGACAAGGAGGGGAAAGAAAGAAGGAAATGGGAAGGGCGGAAAGGAAAGGGTGGGGAAAAGAAAGGGAGTGAGGAAAAAGTAAAATAATGGAGGGAAAAGAAGAAAAGAAAGAAGGGGAGAGAGGGGGAAGTGAAAAGAAAGGAAGGAGAAGGAAAGGAAGACTTGGGGAAAAAGAATAGAAGAGAAAGGAAGAGGGAGGGAGAATAGAGGAAAGAAGGAAGGTGAGAGAGGGAGGGAAAGGAAGGAGAGAAGAAGGAAAGGGTGAAGGGGGAGAAAGGAAGAGGAAGAAAGAGGGAGAATGGAGGAAAAAAGGGGAGAGAGGGAGAAGAGAAAGAAAAAATGTAAGAGGAAGGAAGGAACGAAGAGGGAGGGAGGAAAGAAGGTAGGGAGAGGGGGAGAAAAAAGAATGAAAGAAAAAGAGAGGGAAAAGAAAAGAAGAGAAAGGAACGAAGAAAGGAAGGGGGAGGAGGGTGCAGGGCCAAGACGGACCTTGGTGTCGACATTGGCTAGGCAGTCCCTCTGGAAGGCATCGAAGAGGCAGCAGCTCTTGAGCTGTCCAACGATGAGGGCGATGAGCTGGGTGTCCCCCGGGGACAGCGAGGCCGTGTCCATGGCGCCAGGGCCAGGCCCGCCTCTGCTGTCTCCCCTGAGACCCGTGGTGGAGGATGAAGAGGAAGACAAGGACAAGGCGCCGCCGCCGGGCTTCGCCATCCCCGGCAAAGAGGGCGCAGGGCCCTGAAAGCAGCGGGGGATGAGGAAGAGGAGGCGAAGGCGGCGTAGAAGCGGCATTGGCAGCACATTTGTGTCACTCCTCCCCGCTGCATGCTGGGAAACTGAGGCCCAGGATGCTCTGGAGAGCCAGATGCAATCATGAAAAGAGCCATATCTGGCTCCCGGGCCATAGGTTCCCTACCCCTGCCTTACAGGATCTGTCATGTGTGTCTTTTCTGAAAACTACGAACAATGCATTAAGGAATAAAATACCAAATTCCTGGAAACAAGCTAACATAATCTTAATTCCTAAGGAAAACAGAGACATGGCAAACAAATTATAGGTCTGTAGTCTTATCTAATA
Organism: Anolis apletophallus; assembly: GCA_030556195.1. Lineage (NCBI taxonomy): Eukaryota > Metazoa > Chordata > Lepidosauria > Squamata > Anolidae > Anolis > Anolis apletophallus. The sequence continues at coordinate 30,912,038 of JARBWK010000009.1, forward strand.
ATTATTACAAGGTAGCTGTGAGTTTTCTGAGCTGTATGGCCATGTTCCAGAAGCATTATCTCCTGACATTTCACCCACATCTATGGCAGGCATCCTCAGAGGTGGTGAGGTCTGTTGGAAACTAGTAGGGTTTATATATCTGTGGAATCTCCTGGATTTTTACTCTAGTTATTATTATTACATTAATTATTTTTCTCTATTTATTATTATTACATTTATTATTTTAACTCTATTGTTATTACATTTACATTATTTTACTCTACTATTATTTTATTATTTATTATTTTACTCTATTATTGTTATCATTATTTTATTTATTACTTTACTCTAGTATTATTATTACATTTATTATTTTATTCTAGTATTACTTGTATTGTGCAATAGACAAACACGGAATTATGTGAAATTGAATATTGGAACGGATCAGACGATGATTTTGGACAATGAGGCTAACAGTGAAGATATTCGTTTTATTTATTGGTTTTATATATTTTTAAATGTTTTATTGTATGTACTTTATTATTATGTTTGAAATGTTGTTTTGAATGTATTTTGTCAAGGCATCAAATGGCTGCATGGTTGTAAGCTGCCTTGAGTCACTTTTGGGTTCGAGAAAAGCAGGATAGAAATATTGTAAATAAATAAATATTACATTTCCATTATTTTACTCTCTTTATTATTATTGGAAGGCTATGTAAGCACATTTACATTGAAGGAGGTTAGAATAATGATCTAATCAGAGTTGGACAGTATTATTTTAAATTCAAAAACATTTAACCTACTTTTGCCTCAATTAATGTAATTTTATTGGTATCTATATTTATTTTGAAATTTACCAGTAGCTGCTGCATTTTCCACCCTCGGCTTATATTCAAGTCAATATTTCCCAGGTTTTTATGGTAAAATTAGGTGCCTCGGCTTATATTCGGGTCGATTTATACTCAAGTATGTATGGTATGCGATGAATCTAAGGCAGAGGCGGCCAACCCATGGCCCGCAGGCCAGATTCGGCCCGGCAGCCAATTCTGTCCGGCCCAGGGAGAAGGGCGTTGGGGGAGGAGCCAAGAAGAATGGGTGCCGCTGCTGCCATCCCATCGCAGCGGCTTTGGAGTGCTTGACATCCCTTTGGAGCGGCGGCTTTGGAGTGCCTGGCGATCCGGGCCTGCAGCGGGAGTAGCGGCGGCTTTGGAGTGCCTGCCATCCCTTTGGAGCGGCAGCTTTGAAGTGCCTGGCGATCCAGGCCTGCTGCGGGAGCACTCAGCGACCTGCGGGGCTGATCGCCCTGGCGACCCGGAAGACTTGATCGTCTTCCGGGACCTATAATATAATAATTATGATATTCATACTAACAATATATGAATATTTCTTGATATATTAATATGTTAATATTAATGATGTGTAATATATAGTAAATATAGAAAATAAATAAATAAATAATGTAGATTAGAATGTAGTTCCGCCTTTAGGTGCGGCCCTCCATAGTATTTTTTGGCTCTCGTGTGGCCCCTTGGAAAAAATAATTGCCCACCCCTGATCTAAGGTAATACTCCATGCATCTGTAACAGTGGGCAATGGCTGTGAGAACATAGGCCACATTGTTAGTCATTAAAAATGCCACAAGGTTTGTTGTTGTTGCAATTTATACAACAGGGTCTTTCAAAATTATGTTCTTACCTGAATTGTCTATTGAATGTTGAGAGTAATGTATATTAACAGGTCGTTCTACTGAGCCATAGAAACTGTCAGCGTCTGAACCAGAGTCACTAGGAACACAGAGGAAGGTTTCAGTTAGGACTTTGATCACTTGTTATGGAACTTGTAGGAACAGCCTATATAGAGCACTGGAACTTATTAGTCAGTCCCCACTAGAGAAATGGTCAGTCAACATTTACGTAAATCACAATGATTCAATCAATCTATTTGAACTGACCACAGAATTTAATCCAATAATTATAGATGCATGAAGTATACATAAAACAAGTTACCTCTTGATGATATGCGAAAAATTGAATAATTTTAAATAGGTAAATGCTTGTTTCAAACTCAACTGCCAGGCTGAGCTAAGTGCACACCCCAATTTCCCTAAATTTGATAGGAAATTGCTCAATGTGATATAAGGTAAAAGTAAAGGTTTCCCCTTGGCATTAAGTCTAGTAGCGTCCAACTCTGGGGCGGGTGCTCATCTCCATTTCTAAGCTGAAGAGCCAGCACTGTCCGTAGACACCTCCAAGGTCATGTAGCCAGCATGACTGCACGGAGCGCCGTTACCTTCCCACAGAAGTGGTACCTATTGGTCTACTCACATTTGCATGTTTTCGAACATTGGCAGAAGCTGTGGCTAACAGCAGGAGCTCACCCTGATTCAAACCGCCGACCTTTTGGTCAGCAAGTTCGACAGCTCAGTGGCTGAAACCACTGCGCCACCCGGGGCTCCCAATGTGATATAGATAGCAGCAAAAGGAACTACCTGCATGACAGTAATAAGACACTGGTAAATTTAGGTACTTTTAATTCAATATGAGTAGTCATTATGATAATTAACAGAATATTATTTAAGATCAATTCAAACACATTTAAATTTACTTTATAGATAAGCTTAATAATAATTAGTCCAATATGAATACATGGTTTCATTGGTTAATAATGAGTCTATTTTACATACATGCAGCTCATTTCCATGTATTTTAACTTTAAAAGAACTTTAAAAACAGACGGGGAAAACAGTAAGGCGTGACGAAGTGTCATTTTGACACACCGGTAAAGGTGTAAGTATCTAAATGTGTGTGTACATGGTGTGTTAAATATACTTGTTATAAAGTAGTTTGATTTGAAATAGGAATGTTCAGGTCTGTATAAGGGCTTAGAGTCCCTATTAGTTAGAAGTAGGCCTGGCTGTGGGTGTTGTCATGATAACCAGCTCTCGCCAAGAGGGGGAGGAGCCAACCGACGCAGAAAGAGGAGGGAATTTTGGAAATGCGTCAGTTAGGAGTTTGGAGTCAGTGGAGAGTGTTGTGTCGGTTTGAACAGAGAGAGGAGCCAGGAACTGTCGGTTAGGATAGGAGAGAATCAGAGCTTTGTGTCAGCTAAGTTAGGGAATAGCTTCGACTGAGGAATCGTTTTGAGCAGTCAGAGGGGTCTGGCAGTGGTCATTGGTCAGCTGTCTGTCAGTTAGAGCAGTGTTTCCCAATCGCTGTGACGCGGCACGGTATTGTGCCGTGACGGACCTCCTGCTATGCTGCAAGAAAAGCTCTCTACCCCCCTTCCTTCCCCTCTCCTCCTGCTGCTTGGGCAGCGAAGAAAAAGAAGGGGCCGGGGCGCCGCCTCCTTCGGCCGTTTCCCCAGCCAGCCTCCAATCCGCCATGACTCTCGCTCCTCGCTCGCTGAAGCAGCGTGGAGGAGCCCCGCCCACTGAAAACCGTCCACCACTCATGCTCCTCCTCCGCGCGGCTTCAGCGAGCGAGGGGCGGGAGTCATGGCGGAGAGCGGCGACGGGGGCCATGACTCCCGCCCCTCGCTCGCACTGCCCCCTCAAGGCTGGAGAAGCTGTGGGAGAGCTGAAGCCGGGGGAGGGGCATGGCGCAGTCTGGCTCCGCCCCCTCCCCTGGCTTTAGCTCTCCCACAGCTTCTCCAGCCTTGAGGGGACAGTGGCAAGCCAGCATTGTGCTGGCTCTGCCACCGCTGGCTTGGCACTGTCCCCTCAAGGCTGGAGAAACTGTGGGAAAGCTGAAGCTGGGGGAGGGAATGGGGCATGGCGCAACCTGGCTCCGCCCCTCCCCGGCTTTAGCTCTCCCCAGCTTCTCCAGCCTTGAGGGGGCAGTGCGAGCGAGGGGCGAGTCATGGCCCCCATCCCCGGTGCCGCTCTCCGCCATGACTCCCGCCCCTCGCTCGCTGAAACCGCGCGGAAGAGCATGAGCGGTGGACGGGCATGAGCGGAGGGGGCAGTGCCAAGCCAGTGGTGGCAGAGCCAGCACAACGCTGGCTTGGCACTGCCCCTCAAGGCTGGAGAAGCTGTGGGAAAGCTGAAGCCGGGGGAGGCGGGGCATGGTGCAGCCTGGCTCCACCCTTTCCCGGCTTTAGCTCTCCCACACCTTCTCCAGCCTTGAGGGGACAGTGCCAAACCAGCATTGTGCTGGCTCTGCCACCGCTGGCTTGGCACTGCCCCCTCAAGGCTAGAAAAGCTGCGGGAGAGCTGAAGCCGGGCGGAGGGGGCGGGGCATGGCATGGCCTGGCTCCTCCCCCTCCCCCGGCTTCGGCACTCCCAGCAGCTTCTCCCAGCAGGCCACCATCCGTTCTTTACTGTGTTAGAGTGTCATTTTGTGTCATTTTGGTTGGTGGTGTGCCCCTGGATTTTTTGAATGTTAAAAGTGTGCCGCGGCTCAAAAAAGGTTGGGAAACACTGAGTTAGAGAGTGTAAACTAACTGAAGAAGCTGGAAGTTAGCAAGGAGTAGCTAAGTTATTTAGAAGCAACAAGCTCTTTAGAGAAAGAAAAGATTTGAAAGAAACTTAACTGAAACTGTACTTTGTAGCGTCATTCTGAAAGAAAAGTTATTGTAACCACCACGCATTTGTGCCAAGCCTTTGTGCTTTGAAAGAATCCTAAACAATAAACTAAGTTTCCGTTTCTTCAAGCAAGTCTCTCTCTCCTTCTCTGTTTGAAAGGAAAATCCTTTGGTGACCTTGGTGGCAGGAAAACAATACAGCTTAATAGGTTGCTCTACAGCAGGGAGTCACCACAAGTGGGTTGTGGAAAGAATCTCCACATTGGGGCAGTGGTAAATAAAGGAAGACTGCCCTGTCACAGTTTAAAACCCCAGTTGGAACAGCAATTCTCCACATAGGTGGCAAGGGTAGGATTAAAGAAGAGGAAGCCTGCCCTGCCACAGTGGTAAGAACATAAGAACATAAGAAGAGCCATGCTGAATCGGACCTCAGCCCATCTAGTCCAGCATTCTTCTCCACACAAGGCTTCAAAAGCAAGACAACCTCAGACAGTATGTGTTGTGTGCAGCTGTACTGCGATGACTCCTTTATTTGGAGGTTAACCATTAGCCCTGCATGTATCCACCACAAGTTTTCACAATGATCAACATAATAGCATTTTGTTAATCTGGATGCTAAAACTATGCAGACAAGCAGGCGAAAGGAAAAACCCATCTTCAACTTAAGGACACAACAGTTGTCCTGAAGTTCACTCACAGTTATGATTAAGCTATCAAGAGAAAGAGACATTGTTGTTGATAGTCCTCCTGCAATTGAGGAACCATGCAACTCAAAACCCCATGAGTTTCACACAGCAGGAAATATCTTTACAAGGAACTGCTTCATGTTAGTAACAAGAATGAGAAGGAACAAGCCTTCATCAGCGTCTGCAGACCTTAAATCAGGAACTGCTTCTTTCTTTTCATGATAGAGATCTATTTCTCTTCTAAGTGAGGCCATCCAGTCCTGAAAGGAAATAACCAGGGTTTATTTGTCAAAAAGCAACATGTATTGTTGAAGGCTTTCAAGGCTGGAATCACTGGGGTATTGTGTGGTTTCCTGGCTGTATGGCCCTTTTCTCCTGACGTTTCACCTGCATCTGTGGCTGGCACCTTCAGAGGATGTACATTACATCCTCTGAAGGTGCAATGGGTTAAACCCTTGTGCTACTGAACTGCTGACCTGAAGGTTGGCAGTTCAAATCCGCGGGACAAGGTGAGCTCCCATTGCAAGCCCTAGCTCCTGCAAACTAGCAGTTCAAAAACACGCAAATGTGAGTAGATCAATAGGTACTGCTTCGGCAGGAAAAAAGGCAAAAAGACGCTCCATGCAGTCCTGCCAGCCACACAACCAGAAGGTGTTTATGGACAATGCAGGCTCCTCAGCTTGGAAATGGAGAAGAGCACCTCCCCCAGAGCCGGATATGATATTATTTATTTATTTATTTATTTATTAGTCAATTTTATATTCCGCTCCTCCCTGCAGGCTCGGGGCGGATCACAACACAAAAATAAAATGCGCAATACAATGCACAACAGTTTCCATAAAACAATAAAAACACAATTCGAATCAAAAGCCAGCTTATTACAAATCATCGGTCATAGTTTGAACGTTAGAGCCACCTCTTTCAAGTCAGCCAAAGGCTGTTCTAAAGAGGACAGTCTTGCAGGCTCTTCGGAAAGGGCCCAGTTCATGTATTGCCCGGACATGATTGGGGAGCGACATAATATTGTGCTATGGCAATAATATAATATATTGTATTCACATTTTAATTGTAAGCCACTCTGAGTCCCCTTCGGGGTGAAAAGGGTGGCATATAAGTGTTGTAAATAAATAAATAAACAAACTGCTGCTCTGGGACCAGAGCAAAGAGAAGGGGCCCAAGAAGACAGTTCCATCTTGTCTCCTGTTATGCTATTAATATAATATAATATATTGTATGTACATATATTTATAATAGTATAATGTAATACAACATAATAATATATTATAATTATATATTTTATTTTATATGTAGTATTACTAATAATATTACAGTACAATGGCATAGTACAATGTATAGTAATATATAATACTGATATTGTGCTATGCTAGTAATATAATATATTGTATGTATATATATCGTGTAAGCTGCTCTGAGTCCCCTTCAGGGTAAGAAGGGAGGCATATAAATGTCGTAAATAAATAAATCTATCACCAGCATCTTTAGATGATTCCTCTGAAGATGCTGACCAGAGATGCAAGTGAAATGTCAGGAGAAAATGCTGCTAGAACACGGCCATACAACCTAGAAATGACACAATACCTCAAATAGCAACATGTTTTTTAAAAATACTCAGAAAGGAACTGATGACTACCTTTGAAGTCCAATATAACTTTAAAAGCCCTCTACCGAAACCAAGCTGACTGTGACTTACTAGTCCTTGGAGGAGAAACCCCTTTAAACATCTTGACTGCATGACATGTCCATAAGAGAGAGAGCTTTCATGTGTTGTGGTGCCCCCATTATCAACTGGTGACTACTCAGAATGTTTTGTTTGGCCGCAGACTGTATCTGCCACTTTGTTTTTACTGATAGGTTTTAATTGTTTTGATTATGTTTGTATACTATCCTGGCATTCACAAGTAACAAGAGTAATTAAGATATATTTTAATTAATTAATAATGCAACCAGTGACCAATCCTTCCCAAATACATTCTACATCCAACTGCTACACTTTGCCTCTTTATCCTTTCCCAGATATCCTGAGAATGAGAGGCAAATCTTGAATCAGAAATGAAATTTAGAAAGTATAGCTGCTCCAGAAGATACCAATCTATAGCTACTTTTCACATGCTTTATCAACATCTTCCTTAAAAAAAAAGTATTTTCAGTGTTTGGTGAATTTTTTAAATTTGTTCAGAGTTTCTAGACAATTGGGTGTTATGTTCTGCCCTGGAGTGTGGTGGAGGCTCCTTCTTTGGAGGCTTTTAAGCAGAGGCTGGATGGCCATCTGTCGGGGGTGCTTTAAATGCAATTTACCTGCATCTTGGCAGAGGGTTGGACTGGATGGCCCACAAGGTCTCTTCCAACTCTATGATTCTATGGTTCTATTTTAATATCTTGTTTTGTTTAGCACCGAGAATGTGGCGCAGCTGGCTAAGTGTCAGCTGCATAAGATCTCTCTGACCAGTAGGTCATGAGTTTGAGGCTTGCCCGGGTTGAGGTGGATTCTTGACCTTAAGTGTAGCCTGCTGCCGACCTTTGCAGCCCGAAAGACAGTTACATTTGTCAAGTAGGAGATAAAGGTACCACATTAAAGTGGGGAGGCAAATTTTGACTGATTTATGAGGCCATTTAAAAGAACCCAGGAATCGCTGAGGAATGCAGAAGACACAACAAAGGGACGCTGGAAAACGCTGAGATGAGGAGTGCGTCAGCTCCCCCTGGTGGCCAGAAAGTTTGCCTCTGTTCGTCTATATATGTGTGTAATATGTCAAAATTTATGTACTGTACTGTGATAGATGTCACATTTTTGTATGTCATATGTTGAACTGCAGGGATTGTCTGTAAGTATGTGTACTGTAATCCGCTCTGAGTCCCCTTCGGGGTGAGAAGGGCAGAATATAAATAAAGTAAATAAATAAATTGTTTTAAGTTCTTATTGTTTTGTTTATTGGTTTTACGGTAGTTTGGTTGTTTATTGTTCATCTTTGGCATTGAGTATTTGCCATTTTTCTATTGGAAACTGCCCTGAGTCCCCTTGGAGAGATAGGGAGGGTTACTAATAAAGTCTTATTATCATTATCATCATTATCATTATTATAAAGGCTGTTCATCCTTTTTTCGTTTTCATTTTCTTTCATTCTTTGCTACTAATTTGTTCAGATTTTACTATGTTTGGTAAATTACAAATATTTTGTTATTGTATTGCATCGTCAGTTGGATGATGGGGGGGTGAGATAAATACAGCAAATAAATCAAAAGAGTTTAAGTCTGCTAACACAACTACAGATTGATTCTACACATCCTCGAAGGAAGAACTAATCTGCTCTTCCAAATGCAAGTTATGATTCCATTGCAACTGATATGGCTTAAGCTCCAAACCATTTTAAAATGTCATGCCCATTTAAATATGTTATTAGAATCATATTATTTCACCTTTCTTTCATCTTCAGAGGAGGCAGAAAAAAACCAGGTCCTATGTTTCTTGCTAATGTGCACCAACTTGAAAGGGAAGACATTATTTGATGTTGTCTCTTCTGCTGCCCGCATCACCCTGCACAGTAATGACATTAATTTTTTAAAACTTAAATTGTATTATTTATAAAAAAAAGCAAAATCAGTTACCAGAAGACAGTTTGATGGATAAGTTTCAGATCAAGCACCTGACTGTTAGATTCATGTCCATCCTGGTAAATTAAAGATTTCAGATATTGTCTGCTATGCTTTTTAACACCCAAGCAGCTGGGAGAAGTTATCTTAGGAGCAGGGTATCATCACTACCTTTCTTTTAGGGCCAGAGGTTTAGCACAGCGGTTAAATCAGCAGCTGCTAAAGAGCCATCAACTGAAAGTTTGCAAGTTCGAACTCCGGGTTGGCGTGGGCAGCCAACCGTCAGCCCTGCCCACTTAAGCAGTTCAAAAACAGCTTAAGCTGTAATTAGAGAAATTAGGTACTGCTAATAAAAGTGGGGGAGGTTATTTACAATGCCATAAAGAAAAGAAGACCAGATGCTGGAATGCGGAAATCCTGAGAGCTCTTCGTCATAAGAGGATGGAGCAACAGCACCCCCCATGGCACGGCACTAAAATCTCCTTCTGTTCTGTGTACGTCAATACAAAACAGCATTGAATGTTTGCCGTCTATGTGAATGTTTGAGCCGTGAGAAGGGCGGAATATAAATAAAGTGTTATTATTATTATATTCTTATTTTACAACTGATGCCAAAAAGTCAGTGGTAGTACTGCATCATTGTGTGGATTCAGTAAATGACTGGGTGCAGCTGAATAGACAGATCCAGAGAAGACAGAAATGTTGCTGGTCGGTAAGAAAACCAACCTAAGATTAGGATCACAGCCTGTCATGGATGGGGTTGCTCTCTCCCTCTTTATGAAAGGTCAGGTTTGTAGTTCTTAGGACTCTTCCACACAGTCATAATACCCAGAATATCAAGGCAGAAAATCCCACAATATTTTCTTTGAGCAGAGTTATCTGAGTCCACACTGCCAGTTCAAAGCAGATAATGTAGGATTTTATTCAGCTGTGTGGAATTGGCATTAATTCAAGTGCTACTACTTGAAGGTAAGGTTGATGCAATGGCCAGGAGCCCCTTTGTCCAACCTCACTATTTGGGGGCGGGGCGAGGCGGTGGGGGGGCAGATCTTACCAGAGTGGTTTATGCCTGACTTACCTCTTAATTAGACTACTGTAATGCACTTTATGTGAGCTACCTTTGAAAACTATTCATAAGTTACAGGAAATGCAAAATGACAGACTGATAGCAAGTTTGCATTTCAGAGACCATATAACAGTACCTGCGAACCTGAAGGTGCAGGTTTGCAGCTGGGGAGTGATCCTGGACTCATCGCTTTTACACAGTTAAAGCTTGTGTGCCACCTGCGCCCGTACCTTGGGAAGTCTAACTTGGCCACATTGGTCCACGCTCTGGTTACATCCCGTATAGACTACTGCAACGCGCTCTACGTGGGGTTGCCTCTGAAGACTGCTCGGAAGCTGCAATTAGTCCAATGCTCAGCAGCCAGGTTACTAAAGGGAGCGGGGTACAGGGAACGCACAACTCCCTTGTTGCGCCAGCTCCACTGGCTGCCAATTAGTTTCCGAGCACAATTCAAAGTGCTGGTTTTAACCTACAAAATCCTATACAGCTCTGGCCCAGTTTATCTGTCTGAACGGATTCTCCCCTATGAACCATCAAGGACGTTAAGATCCTTAGGTGAGGCCCTGCTCTCGGTCCTGCCACCTTCGCAAGCGCATCTGGTGGGGACGAGAGACAGGGTCTTCTCTGTGTTGACCCCTCGGCTATGGAACTCTCTCACAAGCGAGGTTAGATCTGCCACCTGCCCTTGTCCTTCAGGAGGGTAATGAAGACCTGGCTATGGAACGAAGCATTCTCAGAAGAAGGCTGAGGCTGGTTATAGACCAAAGGGAATGACCACATTTACAGACTGAGTTGAACTTTTTTTTAGTTGGCGATTTGGCTTTTATGTATTTTATATGTATTTTAATCTTGTATTGTTGTCGGATGTTTTTAATGTGTTTTGTAGCATTGAATCCCTGCTGTAAGCTGGTCTGAGTCCCTCTGCGGAGGTGAGAAGATCAGGATAAAGCAGTTTTAAATAAATAAATAACAGTAGTCCTCCAAAAATTACATTGGCTTCCAATTTGTGTCTGAGCTCAGTTTAAACTGTTGATACAAATCCGAAAAGTCTAAACAACTTGGAGCCAGATATCTGAAAGACCGCCTCTTCTTATACACCTCATGAATTTGGATATTGGGTACACTGAATAGGGCTTTCTCAGCTGTGGGACTCCCATTCTCTCATAAGCTTCCAATGGAAAACCTAAACAGTGCTGTTTTGGTGCTGTTTCAAAACTGGATACAAGAATTATTTTGGAGTTCTTTTCGGAGTTCTTAAATAGTGTTTTAATTAGATTAAAAGTATTTTTTTATCTTTTCATTGTTTTAACTGGTTCTTTTCTTGTTCATCATCTTGAGAGCTCTTGTTTGCTGGGAGATGATGCAGAAATGCTTTAAATACATAACTTTAAATAAGGTGGAGAGCACAGGGAAAGTTTCACAAGCCCAAGAATCTGCCTGTGGTATCAGAGGGGAACATTGGTCTAAGATTTTTTTTTTAAATCAAAGTTTGAATATATATTTGATCAGGAAGTTCACTAGGTGACTTTGGCCTGGTCACTATTTCTTAGGCTCAGCTATTAAACAGCATTTATCTAAGATATAGTTGAAGAGGACCACCTATATACATTAGAACTCTTTGGGGAAAATATAATCAATATCATACAAATAATGCAATTACCTCAAGTTTCACTCACCTGTTATAGCCCTTCAATGAAAAAGCACCCTGAGGAGATGAAGATGTACTACTCTTAAAGTAGTAAACACAGCCCTTGTGAATAATTAGAAACCTAAGTGGCCCTGAAGAGCAATGGAGGGGGAGAAAAGAGAGGGAAAAGAACATGAGAAAGTTGACACACATACACAAAAAGCTCCCAATGAAGACAAGAATTACAGCTCTAAATAATAATAATAATAATAATAATAATCTTTATTTATACCCCGCCATCATCTCCCCGATGGGAACTCGGGGTGGCTCACATGAGGCCAAGCCCAAACAACAGATTACAATAAAATCAAATCAAAACGTCAACTATAACATAATAAAAATACATACATATAAATACCATGTTTCCCCGAAAGTAAGACAGCGTCTTACTTTCTTTTGACCCCCAAAATCCCCACTACGGCTTACTTTCGGTACGTCTTATATTGGGCGACGGTACCCGAAAGTAAGATGAAAGTAAGATTTACTGCGGGCGGCATGGCGTGGCTTCCTGGCTGGGCGATGAGAGGCTCCCAGAGGGGCTCAAAGGGCCCGAATCCTCCTCCTCTTCCTCCCAGCGGCGCCTTTCCCTCTCGCCGGTTCCGCCCCCTCCCTTAAGTGAAGGGAGGAGGGGCGGAGCCACCACCGCGAGGGGAAGAAGGCGCCCGGCGTGGAGTCCGCCCCAGGGCGACTCAGGCGCTTGCGCCGCCGCCCCGCTTGTGTTTGGAGCGCGGGTGAGCGGGGCGGCGGCGGGAAAGACGCCTGAGTCGCCCTGCAGGCGGGACTTCCACCGGCGCTTTCTTCCCTCTCTGGCGGCTCCGCCCTCCTCCCTTCACTGAAGGGAGGGGGGGGGCGGAACCGCGAGAGGGAAAGGCGCGCTGGGAGGAAGAGGAGGAGGATGGAAGGCGCCCGCTGGAAGGAAGAGGAGGAAGAGGAGGAGGATTCCGGGCCCCTTTTGAGCCCCTCTGGGAGCTTCTCGCCGCCCAGCCAGGAAGCACGCCATGCCGCCCGCAGTACGCGTCTTACTTTCGGGTACGGCTTATATAAGCCGACCCTCTGACACCCCAATACGTCTTACAATCGGGGGTGTCATACTTTCGGGGAAACACAGTAAAAGAACAATATGCAAATAAATATCTAAAATCACAAAAGACTAGGCGGGCCGCATGTACAATAAAAAATGTTAAAACTCAGGTGAGATAAGCAGAGTAGCTTCTTTGCGAAGGAGAGTACATATATAAACATGGGGGGTGAATGGACTCCAAAAACGTGGGCATTGAGGAGAGCAATGGTAAAAAGTTAAATGACAACTCTCCGAAGGCACAGTGGAAAAGCCTGGTTTTAAGGTGTTTTTTAAAGGTTGCCAGAGTGAAGGCTTTCCTAATCTCTCCTGGCAAGGAGCTCCAAAGTTGGGGGGCCGCAGAGAGGAGAAGGCTCTCTCCCTAAACCATTCCTAAATGTCTTTGATGAGATAGGACCAAAATCTGCGGCATTCCAAATGCTTCAAAGCATGTGCCATAATATGTAGTATCTATCTAGCTATCTATTCTATGTATATAATAAAAGTCGGTGTTTGCGGGCAGTGGGTGGTGCGGTGTGAGGAATATGTGCCAGCGTTTCGATTGGCTGCCACTGTGAGATTATTTGCATAAAGGACTCTGATTGGCCAGCCTCAGAACTCCAACATTCTACGGCCCCAGACAGAGGGGATTGGCTGCCACTGAACGGGTATTTGCATAAAGGACTCCGATTGGCCAACCACATTCCAACATTCTAAAGTGACTCAGAGGGAAAAGGAAAGGCCTCAGGCAGTCAGCCACTGTGGCCCACAGCAATGACAGATCAGGACCAAACTTGGCAAACAGGGGACCAATGGCCCACTTCACAACCTGGTGTGGTTTAGGGCAGGAGGGGCCATGAATGATAATATTTGCAGAACCTTCACATCATTCGCTTCCCAAACAACACTGTAGCCCCTATAAATCACAGACCAGACCCAAAATTGACAGCAAGGCTTCCTCTACTTGATTTTCCTGACTAGGCCCCCAACAATGACAGAACAAGACCAAAATTGGCACACAGACCCCCCAAGATGCACCCTACATCCTGGTGCAGTTTGAGGGAGGATGGACCATAGATGATAGGATTTGCAGTACTTTAATTCACTTCCTTAGAGTACTGTGGCCCACACCAATGACGAATCAGGCCCAAACTTGGCACACAGAGGCCCAATGGCCCACTTTACAAACCTGCTGCGGTTTACTGCAGGATGGCTCACAAATGATGGGATTTGCAATACCTTCACCCAATACATTTCCCACAGAACATTGCACCCCTACAAATCAGAGACCAGGCCCAAACTTGGCACACAGAGTACCCATGACCCACTCTACATCCTGGTGCAGTTTTAAGTGGGACGGACCACGGATGATGGGAGTTGAAGTACCTTCACTCACTTTCTGAGACCACTGCCACCCTCATCCAATGACTAATCAAGACCACACTTGGCACACAGAGCCCCCATGACCCACTCTACATCCTGGTGCAGTTTGGAGAATGGGGGACCATGGATGATGGGACTTCCAGTACCTTCCCTCACTTCCAGAGACCACTGCAACCCTCATCCAGAGAATGATCAAGACCAATTGTGACACACACAGCCCCCATGACCCACTCTACATTCTGGTGCTGTTTGGAGGATGGACCATGGCCAATGGGACTTGCAGTACCTTCACTAAGTTCCTGAGACCACTGCAAGCCACATAAACATCTAATAGGAACCAACCTTGGCACACAATGCCTTCCTCAAATAACCCGGGCACCGCCGGGTCCTCAGCTAGTAAGGTATAATGACCAAAAAGGAAGCCTGGAATCAGCCTTCCTTCTCCATTCCTGCTCTGTTGCAAATTATTTGTAACTTCAATTTATTAGCATTACTCATAAGCACAATCATAAACGACCCTTGGTAATAGTTAAAACTGAATAAGAGATGTAGAATGAAGGTTTGCAATCTTCGCTTGTAAAGAAGTCAGGTTTGCAACAAATTCAGCGTAGTAACAATAAGGCCATCCTATGGAGGAGAAATGTGTGGCAGAAAAGGAAAAAAGCATATGCTCGGCTATAACATATTTTTTCCCCATGAAGGCACAAACAAATTCTACACATACAACAATAGCAAAAGATGCATTAGTCGAAGAATCACATTTCTTCCCAGATACTTCAGAGAGCACCTTTTCCAAAAGGTGACACCTGTGATGAGAAGCGGGTAGAGTGGTATCTTGCCCTGATCTCTGGGTTTCCTTGTGGTGTAGCAATCCTCACACATCCTCTGCAGGCTCATTGCCCATTCCTTCCCAATCAGTAGACTTCTACAACCTGAGCTTGGTTTAAACTAAACTACCATGTGTTTTAAGTATGTGACAAATGTGCATTTAGTGCGATAAAAAACAGTAATAGAAAATTTTTCTAGAAGACCAATTATTGAGGGAAAGAAGCATATCAATAAAAATGGAATCTGGTCCATTGTGTCCCAAATAAAAATGCAAGCTTTAGTCTAAATACAAAGACAGTTGCTCTCCACATTTGTGGATTTGACTTTTGCAGATTTAGTTATTTGTGAATATAATTAAAATGTTTTAAGAATCTCTAGATTCTGCAGCGTGCAGGAAATTGACCAGAGTCACGATAGAGAACCTAGAGACTGCTAAAGAAAACACATCTCTACACATTCCAATGCAAGTCTGTGCTCAATGTCCAGCAGAGGCTGAGTAAAGAATCATGCTAGAGCAGGCACGGGCAAACTTTCTAACTTGGGGGCCGCATGGCATGCCGGAGCAGGGTGGGTGGGCCGGGAAGGAAGGGGTTCTCCCCAAATTTCCTCCCTGCCCTTTCCTCCCCTTCCTCTTCTCTTTCAAGGCAGAAAGTGAAGGAAAGACAGGAAATGTTTTGATCCCAAAAGAATTGGCCTTAGTCAGTATGAGATGGTGAACAAAAGGGTGGAAGGGAAGAAAGAATGGAAGGAGAAAGGAGGAGGGAAGAAAGGGAGGGAAGGAGGGAGGGAGGAAAGAGGGAAGGAAGGACGAAAGGGTGGAAGAGAAGGAAGGATGGAAGGAGGAAGAGGGAGGTAAAGAAGGGAGGGAGGGACGGAGGGAGGGAAGAGGGAAGGAAGAACCATAGAGTGGAAGGGAAGGAAGTATGGAAAGAGAAAGAGGGAGGTAAGAAAGGGAAGGAGGGAGGAAAGAGGGAAGAACCAAAGGGTGGTAGGAAATGAAGGATGGAAGGAGAAAGAGGGAGGTAAGAAGGGGAGGGAGAGAAGGAGGGAGGGAGGAAAGAGAGAAGGAAGGAAGGAAGGACGAAAGGGTAGGAAGGGTGGAAGGAGAAAGAGGGAGGTAATGAAGGGAGGGAGGGAAGGAGGGAGGAGGGAGGGAAGGAAGGACGAAAGGGTGGAAGAGAAGGAAGGATGGAAGGAGAAAGAGGGAGGTAATGAAGGGAGGGAGGGAAGAGGGAAGGAAGAACCAAAGGGTGGAAGGAAATGAAGGATGGAAGGAGAAAGAGGGAGGTAAGAAAGGGAGGGAGAGAAGGAGGGAGGGAGGAAAGAGAGAAGGAAGGAAGGAAGGGTAGGAAGGATGGAAGGAGAAACACAGATGTAAGGAAAAGAGGGAGGGAGGGGGGAGGGCAGAAAGAGAGAAAGGATAGGATGGTGAGAGAGAATAGAGCCTGAGAAAAGAGCCCAAGGGGCCACATCCAGGCCCCAGACCTGGGTTTGCCCATACCTGGTGTGGAGGAACCAGCCCCAGAGATCACTCCATTCAGAGGACTTAAACCTACTGGAAGTACCCAGTTTTAAAACCATTCGCTTAACATTGACTAGACGTAGAGCTTTCTCAGCTGTAGCCCCATCACTATGGAATGCTTTGCCAGCCGAAGTCAGTGCCCTGCAGGATCTCCTGACCTTCCGCAGGGCTTGTAAAATCCATCTGTTCCAGTTGGCATTTGAATGTTGAATTTTTAAACTCTGTGTAAAATCGTTTTAATTGTTATTTCGGAGTTATATTACTATGCTGTCTATATTACTATGTTGTGAGCCGCTCCGAGCTTTCAGGGAGTGGCAGCATACAAGACCAAATAATAAATAAATAAATAAAACTAGAAATTCCTCAAAAAGTGTTCTCTCAGGTAAAAATTTTAATTTTTAAAGAATGTGTGATTTTTCCACTTTCATGGGGGACCTATGCTCCTAACCCTAGTAGTGATTATTATAATGGTTTATCTACAGCTCAGAATGACTCGTGGCAAATTCATATGTTTCTTCTCAACTCACACTTTAAGAGTTGGAACTGTGTTCCTCCTTTTTTGTGCAGGTATCCGGACTTGGTGACGCCTCCGGGCATGGTCAGTAGGTTCTGCGACCCAATAGCCTTCATTGGGACAGACCAAAAGGTCTCCTCTTCTGATGTCATTGTTCTGAAATTGAAAAGAAGCATTTCACATTTGTGAGATAATTTCATTAATGTATACAATCTGCTTATTGGCAATGCCTTGTCTAATAGGGAACAGAAATTGTCTTGATATAGCTACAGCTAACAATATAAATTGCCAACTCTCCACACTACTATAACACACTGTACATGGGACGGTCTCTGAAGACTGCCTGAAATTCCATAAAATCAGATACTGCAAACAGTTATTTCCACCTGAAAGTCCTCTGCTGCTAAATACTCCCAAAGCAAAAGTCCAAAACTTAGGGTCCAAGACTTAGGTTCCAAAATAACAAGGTAGATAAAACAGAGGCAGATCCAATCCATAACAGGGATCCCAAAAAGACAAGGCAAGGCATGGAGACAAGGCAATAATCCAAAGCTGGAATTCAAGAACCAAGTCCCATGAACAGACTATAGTCCCAAGGTACATGAGCATGAAGTTGTAAAGTTGCCTCAAACTGAAAACCTGAGAGAAAAGCTCGAATATATATATATTCTCTTTTCTCTTTCCTGGACTCATCCCTTAATTGAGTTCTCAGGCTGCGGCGGCAATGTCCTTGAAGGCCTTCGTTAACATATCCAGGTGTCTTATCAGCCGCAGCCTTGTTCCTGGCAGACCGATTCCCAAGAGAACTCAGCTCCATGTCAGCTAATTCCCCAAAATCAACATTGCCCAAACCGTCCCCATTTTCCACAGACACATTATCACTGCAATGCCCATCATCAGGTCCCACAATCCCAGGCTGAAGCTGAACTCCAAGAGAGGCAGGCCTTCCCCGCTATGCCTCAGGCCACCTTCCCCGCCACACCTCAGGCCGCCGCACTTCCGGGGTCCCTGGCCTCTCCTGGACGTAAATATTTAGTATTTAAATATTAAATATTAAAAAGCCTCCTACTTAGATACATCCTACCTCTGTTCGCGCCCAGTGTTGTTCTTAAATTTTAATATATTACATCTGGCCCGGCCATAAGGTTTTAATCTTTGTGTGTTATCTATATATATAAAATGAGAGCTGTCTTGTTTAGTAGCTTATATACAGCAAAACCACACAACGCAGACACACCAAACCAGGCCACTTACACACACAACCCAACGAGGTATGTTTACCACAAACACCCCCCAAAAAATTTAAAACAAAACCGTAAAACACACAAAAAACCAAGGGGACTTCAACACCCAGAATCCCCCGCGGCAAAGACAGACAGCACATGCACACACATACTGCGCACACACACTGGCCTCTTCTCTCCCCCAAACTGCCCCCCAACAACAACCACAACAAAACTTACATTCGCCGCCTCCTCCTTCACCCCCCCCTCCCTTCTGGTATGGCAGGCCACAGCTGGAGGACGGCGCAAGGCACGTGCGCCGCAGAGCCTGTGGCGGTAACGGCCAGGAGGCCTCCCGCAGCCAGCCTCGTCTCCTCAACGTGCTCAAATATTCACAAAGCCATGCCTGCCTCACACCTGACCAATGGGGGCGGAGGCAGAATGTCCTGGAGGTGGGCGGGGCCTGCTGCTTTCCTGGCCCAGGTGCGGGGCTTTTCGGCCCGGGTGCCGCAAGCCCCGCCCCTAATGAAACAGTGTGCCGCGGAGGGAGGGAGGGAGGGAGGAAGGAAGGGGTGAGCCGAGTTCAGGCTCCTCACTGACTGCAGGTGAGCTGGACTACTTCTCTTCCTTTTCCTTCCTTTACTTCTTTCCCTCCTTCCTCCTTTCTTTTCCTTTTCTCCCCTCCCACACTGCCAAGGAGGAGACCTTCCAGGCCAAGGTGAGGAGAAATACTCCCCCCCCCACTCCTTTCCCCCTTTTGGGTGCAATGGTGAGGGATCCCCTGAGCATGTGCAGAGTTTCAGCACCAGGACAAGAAAACAATCAAAGCCCTCCTGACAGAGTCATCCAGCCATAGATATAGAAAGGAGGAAGGGAACTGAGGGAGGGAAAGAAAGGGAAGGAGGAGTGATAGAGAAAAGCAAAGAATAGGGGGAAAGGAGGGAAAGAAAAGATGGAAGGAGAAAAGAGAGAAGGAAAGAGCTGAAGGATGAGGAAGACAGGGGGGAGAGCAAGAGGCAGGAAGGAACGTTGCTGTTGTTCTTTGCCACAGCTAGTTGTTTATATTTGAGTTATATTAATTGCGCTGTTCTTATTTGCTACATTGCCTTATTGTTTACCTTGGCCACGGTAGTCCACGCTCTGATTACATCCCGTATAGATTACTGCAACGCTCTCTACGTGGGGCTGCCTTTGAAGACTGCTCGGAAGCTTCAACTGGTTCAACGGACAGCAGCCAGGTTGATAACAGGAACGGCACTCAGGGAGCATACAACTCCCCTGTTGTGTCAGCTCCACTGGCTACCAGTTTGCTACCGGGCACAATTCAAAGTGCTAGTTTTGGCCTTTAAAGCTCTAAACGGTTCTGGTCCAACTTACCTGTCCGAGCGCATCTCTCCCTATGAACCATCAAGATCATCCAGAGAGGCCCTGCTCTCGGTCCCGCCTGCTTCGCAGACACGCCTGGCAGGGACGAGAGACAGGGCCTTCTCAGTGGTGGCTCCTCAGCTTTGGAACGCTCTTCCTAGTGACATCAGATCGGCCCCCTCCCTCCTGAGATTTCGTAAGAAAGTCAAGACTTGGCTTTTTCCGAGCAAGCATTCGCAGACGAACTTTAATCAAGATCAAGGATTCTATGACGACGAAATGGAAACCGATTTTAAGATTGTGGAGCTGAGATTTGTATTTTATAGTTTTTAACTGTTAATTTTATATGTTTTTATATGCCTGTTTTTATCTTCTGATTTATTGTATATGGGCACTTGTTGCCGCTTGTTCACCGCCTCGAGTCGCCTTCGGGCTGAGAGAGGCGGTATAGAAGCATTGCAAGCAAATAAATAAATCTATATATATAAAGGAAGAGTCGTCATCGAACGACCGTCCTAGGCAGAGAAACCTTACAAGGCAGAGACACCAAATTTGGCAACAAAAATAGGCCTCAGGCAAGGAAGGTTTTTAGCAAAAACCTTCCCCCCAAAACCTAGAAGGCCCCAAAACAACAATTTAAAAACTACATTTCCCAGCATCCCTGCGGCCGCTAAGCGAAACCCATTGGCCAACATCAGTTACCATAGTAACGGTGGCCAAAGCCAGCCAAGGCTAGATTAGAATGCTGAGTGATTTCAGTTTAGACAGTTGGTGTTTGAGGGTTAAACTGTCAAGGCCAAGATCTAGGATAGAGACAAATAGGGCACCAGGGACACAGACACCACTGACAAACACATACCCCCAGAATAACACAAAAGTAATACCTACACACAACACAATACGCACATAACACAACCTTGCGTCTACTGCTCAACCCATTTGTATGCCATTCCTTCCTTCCACACAGGCATAAGCTGACCCAAAAGACAAGCCATGCCTCCTAAAAAGAACAGCATCGGACGACACACTCGCAACGCTACATGCATCACACAAAAAAGGGCAGAACAAACCCCAGAACAGAAAGACACTGCGCTACACTAGCTTTTGCCATCACCATAAACAAGGCTCAAGGACAAACACTACAAATCTGTGGCATAGACCTTGACACAGAATGCTTCTCCCACGGACAACTCTATGTAACGTGCTCCAGAGTTGGGAAACCACAGAACCTCTACATCAACACAGCAGACGGAAAGACAAAAAACATTGTATACCCACAAGCTCTGCAGAACGCCAGGAACACCACACACCGACAACTCCATAGGACTTCAACATTCCACCCACAGAACAACCCACAACGACACAGCCATGACCCCACCAAGACCACAAGTAACATCAATTCCAACCCTTACATACTCATAAAGCAGAATTGATGCTTTTAGCAGAAGTGATGTCAGAAGAGAGTGATGCACAGCAAAAGTTATAGCATAATTGGCCTTAGAGTAGTGAGGCAGCTTGCCAAGCAACAGTGACAAGAATAATATCTGAATGGTTAGAAGATGCGCATGGCAAGTAGAGCTTTTCCTTTGGCAAGCTCAAAGGAACAAAGTGCTAACGAAAGTATCAACTTGGGACCACGCTGCATGTAGAGCTGATAATGTATTGTGGGAATCAGAATTAATACTACGCAATGCTCTATTAACAAATAGAAATGTTTTGCCTAGGAATGCCTTATTGATTGGATAGAGTAATGTGGTTCCATGAATGCTGACCAATTATGTGTGTGAAGAAGGGCGGGGCCAAGGTTTGCCACCATTGATTGTATAAAAACCAAAGGTTGAGATTTGTTCAGGACTCTGCCATATTTGCAGCTTTATGCAAGGCAGGCTCCCTCAGCTGATGTCAATAAAGTTGGCTTCATTGTACCACAGTATCAATTGTTGCGTTTTCTCGTACCTGCGCTCACACGAAACGCTGCCTGAGGAACAAGGTATTGCCTGGGAGTTCTGGGACTCCTGATTTTCCTGCTACACTCAGACTTTCTCGCATCTCCCAAATAGGGCACAGCAACGCGTGCCGGGTACAGCTAGTAAATAGTTTACTGATGTTGTAGCAGAATCTGGAGTCCCAGAACTCCCAAGGCAATACCTTTTGTCTTAAGCTGCGGTTTCTAGCGAGCACAAGGACAAGATGACGCGACAATTTCTACTGCGATTCAGGAAACCAGCTTTATTTGCATCACATCAGCTGATGGGTCTGCCCCCCTGTGCGGAAACGCAGCCGCTGGTGGACAGAACCCCGAACTTTCCCAGTGGACAGGTTTTATACAAACAATGGAGTCAACATTTAGTCCCTCCCTTCTTCATGCATTGTTACTGGCTAGTATTCATGAACCCATATTACTCTACCCAATTAAACAAAGCATTCTTACATCTTAATCCTATTTGCTAATAACTGTGGCGCAGTGTGAATTTCCATCATTGTTCTATGTTACTGCTCTATGTGCAAAGTGTACCCAAATCGTTACATTGCTACTGAGCCTCCACCTGGTTGCCTGCCAAGTGAAAGCTTCATTTGCCATGTGCGTCTCCTAACCAATCACTTGCTATTTCTTGTGCTGCTGCTGCTGGCAAGCTGCCTCTGCTACTCCATTTCTATTCTAATGCATCACCTCTCTCTAACATTTCTTCTGTTAAAGCATCAATTTCTCCTTTATTGTGTTGTTGGGGTTGGCCTCATGTAAGCCGCCCCGAGTCCCCTTGGGGAGATGGTGGTGGGGTATAAATAAAGTGTTTTATTATTATTATTTATTATTATTTTTAATTAATATTTTTGAAAAAACCGCGAAACAGCGAGTCCGCTAAGAGCGAGCCGCGAATAGCGAGGGAGCGCTGCATCTGCCTTGATTACATGACAGTATGGGCGGGGCCTGAGTTCTGGGCCCGCCTGCAGAGACCGCGGCCAATAGAATTGGAACGTCACTTCCGGGGAGGCCTCTCCTCCTTTGGAAGTCCCCGAAACCCCCGCCCTCGCTGAGCTCCGGGGCTCGACTGAGAGAAACAGAGAAGAGACGGAAACGGAAGTCAGCGGGCGCGAGAGTCCTCCGCCTCCCCTGCTGCCACTGGGGCCTCCTCCCATGCAGTTTGAGCGAGGCCCAGCGCCAAACCCCAGGGCTCCATCCGCGCATGCGCAAACTTCTTCCCTTCAGGAGTCTTGGACTTCAACTCCCAGAAGCCCCCGCCAGTAGTAGCAGGTGTTAGGAATTGTGGGAGTTGAAGTCCAAAACTCCTGAAGGGCCGAAGTTTGCCCCTGCGTGCTAGGCAGTTCAAAGGGAAGCCTGGCTCTGCGGGACTGAGTGCCCTCAGGAGGAGGAGAGGGCAAGCCCCGCCCGCCTGCCTATCCGCCTACCTTTGCGCGCGGCCGGCCATCGTGCGAAGGAGGCCCCCGCATCCTCCTCGGGCCGCCGCTTCTCTTCCTTCTCTCGCGTTCCACCACTTCCTCCTCTTCCTTCGGCCAGGCCTGCTTTGGCCACGCCTCCTCAGGGGAGAGACAGCCAATCAGGAAGGCCCTCCGCATCCTATCCCAAGTGGGAAGGGGAATTCCAAGAGCTGCCAATTGCTTCAGGCAAGAGGGGGAATCCCATCCTTGGAGGAGACCTCAAGGGCCATCTAGTCCAGGCCTGGGCAAACTTCTGCCCTCCAGGTGTTTTGGACTACAACTCCCACAATTCCTAACAGCCTATAGGCTGTTAGGAATTGTGGGAGTTGTAGTCCAAAACACCTGAGGGCAGAAGTTTGCCCAGGCCTGATCTAGTCCAACCCTTTGCCATGCAGGAAAGGTACAATCAAAGTACCCCTGGCAGATGGCCATCCAGCCTCTGTTAAAAAGTTTCCAAGGAAGGAGCTTCCACCACACTCCGAGGCAGAGAGTTCCAATGTTGAACAGCTAGTAAGGTCAGGACGTTCTTAATAACTATAATAATAATAATAATAAGCTTTGATAAGTGCATTAAACCTGGATTCTCTAGGACAGTGTTTCCCAACTTTTTTTTTGAGCCGCGACACATTTTTTACATTTACAAAATCCTGGGGCACATCACCAACCAAAATGACACTCTAACACAGTAACACATATAGTTAATATGTTTTTAAATGTATTTATACACTCAGTGTGAAACCTGGGCCTGTTTCGATGAACAAAACATATATATGACTTCCTCACACATACTTATACATGGCTATCATGTCTCCTTTCAGCCTTCCTTTTTTACAGGCTAAACATGCCCAGCTCTTCAAGCCGCTCCTCATAGGGCTTGTTCTCCAGACCCTTGTGAAATTTCACCATGTCGGTAAATTGGGCAGTGAGCAAACCTGGGAGCATCGGGAGGCTGAAGCACCCCTGAGTGGGGAGCTGGAGCCATGCTGAGTCGAGGCTCCTGAAGGCTTCCTCAAGGTGGGTCTGGCCCTGGCATTCAGTGGAGCCCTTCCTTTGCCTCGGGAGGATCTTTGGGGAGAGACCGCTGCTGAGGCTGCTCTGCTGCCTGGGAGTGAGTGCGAGGCAAGCAAGCGAGCGCGAGTGCCGCAAAGAAGCTGCTGGCAGTGCGGTAGCACTCACTGCTGGCCCGGCCTCACCTCCTGCTGCCACCTGTCCTGCCCTGTCAATATGGGACAGGAGCTGCAAATATGGGACACGAAATTCAGAGCAAAAATACGGGATGTCCCGTATAATACGGGACAGGTGGCAACCCTACTAACAACCACCATCTCATAGAAGCCATTGAAATCCACAAGCACGTGGACAATTTCAACAGAAAAGAGGAAACTATGAAAAGGAACAAAATTTGGCTACCAGTATTTTAAAAACCTCTAAAATCAGGACAGTAAATAAAGACCAACACTCCAAAAACAACGGAATTCCAGACAGGAAACAATCAAGTGCCAGTTCAGACCACCCGAAGCATGCCTCTAGACACAACAGCCAGACTTTGGAGTTGCAAGGCTACTCAGTTGCTAATCAAGCTGTCTAATTGTAACATTCACACTTACCTCAAACAGACAAGAATTCTTTCTTCCACTCTGAACATGCCACAGATATACACATACCCCACTTGTACCATTCTGGGGGTGTCAACCAATTTTAAATGGGGTTACACTCCCCAGAAAGACTGTTTGCAGCTTGGGAGTGCTCCTGAATCCGTCTCTCCAAATGTCAGCCCAGGGAGATGGCAACTGTCAGGAGTGCTTACTATCAGCTTCCACCAATCCGCCAGCTGTGCCCCTTCCTAGATTTGAAGGACCTGAAGATGGTAGTGAATCTGGTACCCTCAAGGTTGGACTTCCACAATGTGCTTTAGAGGTGTTGTGTACTTTCCGGGCTATATGGCCGTGTTCTAACAGCATTTTCTCCTGACATTTTCACCTGCATCTGTGGCTGGTATCCTCAGAGTATATTCCACAGGTATATATAATACAGGGAACATACCACTCCTCTGTTGTGTCAGCTCCACTTGCTGCTGGTCCATCTCCGAGCCCAATTCAAAGTGCTGGTATTGACCTATAAAGCACTATACGGTTCTGGACCAGCTTACTTGTCCGAACGCATATGCCTCCACGTCCCATCTCGCAGCCTAAGATCATCTGGGGAGGCCCTGCTCTCGCTCCCGCCAGCATCGCAAACGCGTTTGGTGGGGACGAGAAATAGGGCCTTCTCGGCGGCGGCCCCTCGCCTTTGGAACGCACTCCTAAACGAGATAATATCTACTCCATCTCTCCCGGCTTTCAGAAAAAAGTTGAAGCCGTGGTTCTGGGACCAGGCCTTCAGGCAGCAGATGTAAATTGCACTTTTGGACATTGACTGGACTGGCGTAGCGGCAGATGACACTCTGATTTGTTTTAACTAATATATTGGTTTTAATGACTATGTACAGTTTTTAATGTTTTTATATGTGATTTTGATTATAGTGTGATATATGATTATATTCTTGTATTATGGTGTAGCGGCCTTGTGCTGCGAATGTAAGTCCCCTTTCGGGGGTGGAGAAGTGACGGGGTACAAATGCCAGAAATAAATAAATAAATAAATACCTGGTGCCCTTCAGTTCTCACAAGTACTGCTATTACGGATCAATATTGGGAAGTTCATTTTTAGGGCTGGAACTTCTCAACTTCATGCATCTGTATAAACAGACATATAATAAAGGACTACCATTTATTACCCAACTCACATAGAAAGTACCAGCTGCCAGTGGGGACAGATTTATCTCCCTCTTGTATTCTCTTTCTCAAAACCTATTCTAAAGGGCTATAGAGTCCTGGAAGAAAGTACTCACATTGCCATGAGTATAACACTAGAACAGTGTTTCCCAACCAGTGTGCCGTGGCATACTAGTGTGCCGTGAGTGATCATCAGGTGTGCCGTGGGAAATTGGAACCTCCAATACCCTTTCTTCCCCCTCCTGCCGAACACTTTTTCTTCTCCACTCGGGCTCCCTTCTTCCCAGCCTCGCTCTGCTTGCTTTGCCTCGCTTTGCTCACACTGCCGCTTCTGCGGGAGGGGGGAGGGAGGAAGACGTGACCCTTGCGGGCCTACTGCGCAGACTCGCCCCACGTCTTCCTCCCTCCCTTCCACAGTGCTCTCTGATATAGGTGAACTACAACTCCAAAACTCAAGGTCAATGCCCACCAAACTCTTATAGTATTTTCTCTTGGTTATGGTAGTTCTGTGTGGGAAGTTTGATTCCATTCCATCATTGGTAGAGTTCAGAATGCTCTTTGATTGCAGGTGAACTATAACTCCCAGTTGTTGAGCAAGACCTTCGTGTGTGTCTTTCTGCCAATCCTGCCAGGATATCTATGTTGTGTTCATCGAAACAGGCCCAGGTTTCACACTGAGTGTATAAATACATTTAAAAACATATTAACTATATGTATTACTGTGTTCGAATGTCATTTTGGTTGGTGGTGTGCCCCAGGATTTTGTAAATGTAAAAAATGTGCCGTGGCTCAAAAAAGGTTGAAAAACACTGCACTAGAACAAAGCCCACATGGTACAAATAAATTATAGTACCTTGAGTTATTTTAGAATCTAAGTTGTGATGTATGTGTTATATATTGTGTCACAATAAGCCTTTATACATTTAAATGCATCTTAAAATGGAAAGTAAGATAAAAATTAAAGTCAATTTTAGATGTTGATAGACTAATGCAGTTAAACCTATGCCATGACTTATGGAAGAAGCTTTGAGAGCTTTGGATGCAAATTTTGGGTGAAAAATTTGGGAAACCGGTATGTGAGGCTAATTTATGACATCATAAAAATGCCGGAGGAGCAAAGAGGAAATACTACAATCAAAAAGGCTCGGTGTCATAGTGGACGAAGCGACAGCTCCCCCTGTGGCCGAATTGAGCAACCTCCAGGAGGATATGCCTGGAGGAATGGCCTCTGTTTGTATGTTTTGTATGAAAAAAAACCGGCATTGAATGTTTGCCGTGTATATGTGTATTGTGATCTGCCCTGAGAAGGGCGGAATATAAATACTGTAAATAAATAAATAAATATACTCCATGTGCTTTAACACTATCAGATCCTCTGAAGATGCCAGCCACAGATGCAGGCAAAACATCAGGAGAAAGTGCTGCTAGAACAGAACCATACAGCGCAGAAACCACACAACAGCCTAGTGATTCCAGCTGTGAGAGAAAGCCTTCGATATTACAGTGGAATATGCTGTTTCATAGCATGGTAGAGTCTCCTTCTCTGGAGACTTTTAAGCAGAAGCTGGATAGCTATCTATCGAGAGTGGTTTGATTGTGTTTCTTATGAATGGCAGGGGAGTCGAACTGGATAGGCCTTCTGACCTCTTTGATTCCATGAAATATTTAAACATGGCTGATACGTTATAGCTTTCTCTTTTGCAGGCTAAATATACCCAGCTCTCTAAGCTGCTCCTAATAGGGCTTGGCATCCATAAGTTGTACCATGATGTTCATCTGCCACTGGATATTTTCCAGCTTATTAATATCTGACCAAAGCAGAATAAAGTGGTAGTATTATTTCCTTTGATCTATACATATTTCTATTGTTACAGCCTTGAATTTGTTTTTAGCTGTCACATCATACTATGTAATCATATTCATCTTATGGCCTACTAAGATTACTAGATCCCTTTCAAATCTACTGTTGTTAAGCTAGGTGTCCCTCATCCTTTATCTATTCATTTTGTTTTTTTCTGCATTACATTTCTCTGTGTCGACATTGATTTTGTTCGTTTTTTCCCCAGTTCTCTGTTCAAGAAAATCTCATGGTTCTTAATACGCTAAAGCAGTATTTCCCAACCTTTTTTGAACCGCGGCACACTTTTTACATTTACAAAATCCTGGGGCACACCACCAACCGAAATGACACTCGTAACATAGTCATACATATAGTTAATATGTTTTTTAATGTATTTATACACTCAGTGTGAAACCTGGGCCTGTTTCGATGAACACAACATAGATATCCTAATATTGTAATCTAAGATCATCCGGGGAGGCCCTGCTCTCGCTCCAGCCTACTTCTCAAATGCGGCTGGTGGGGGTGAGGGAGAGGGCCTTCTCGGTGGTGGCTTCCCGCCTGTGGAATGCGCTCCCTATCGATGTACGATCCACCTCATCCCTCCTGGCATTCAGGAAAAAATTAAAATCCTGGCTGTGGCACCAGGCGTTTGCACACCAGCACAAGGCAGCATTTTAGATGGGATTTTAATGGAAAGTGGATGAATAGGGCCAATGCTTTTATGGACAGAACATTGTTTTAATCTGGAATGAATGCGTATGATGCTAATGCAATTGTATTTTAATGTATTTAAATATATTTTAATTGTTGAAGGGTTCTGGGGTTTTATATTGTTACTGTGTGGGCATCGAATTGTGCCTTACTGTAAGCCGCTCTGAGTCCCCCCTTGGGGGTTGGGAAGAGCGGGGTAAAATCCTGAAATAAAATAAATAAAATAAATATTCTGGCAGGAATGGCAGAAAGACACAAACTTCCCACACAGAACTCCCATGACCAAGAGAAAATACTGGAGAGCTTTCGAGAAAATTTGGCACCTACCTGGCAGGCAGCCCTGTCCTGGATTAGGTGAGGATCCTGGGAGGTGGCATGGAGCCAGGTGATGTAGGCCAAGGGGTTGGGCCTAGGTTTGGCATGGAGCCTCTTGCCCGGCACGCACCACTTTCAAGCCCAGTTCGCGGCCCAGGCCGGCGGAGCCGCAAACAGGGAGAATGGCTCCCCAAGGTGCCCAGGGCCTAGGAGCCAGGATGGGCCAGCTTGCATCTCCCGTGGGCTCAGCGGAGCCGCGAACTGGGCGAAAGGCTCCTCAAGGGCCCAGGCCCTCCCTGGGAGCCAGGTTTGGCTGAATCGTGTCTTCCGCCGGGCTCGGCAGAGCCGCGAACTGGGATAAAGGCGCCCAGGGAGGGCCTGTGCACCTTGGGGAGCCTTACTCCTGGTTCGTGGCTCCGCCGAGCCCGGCGGAAGATGCAAGATGGCCAAACTTGTCTCCCAGACAGGGCCTGGGCCCTGCGGGGAGCCTTTCTTCCGAGGCTCCCCGAGGTGCCCAGGCCCTGTCTGGCAGCTGGAATGGCCCGGCTGGCTGGTGCACGGAGGGGAAACGGCCAAAGGAGGCGGCACCCCAGCCCCTTCTTCTTCACCGCCGCCCAGCCCTTCCTCCTCCTCCCCCAAGCGGCAGGAGGGGGAAGAAAGGGGGAAGAGAGGTTATCCCACAGCACACCAGGTGATTGCTCACGGAACACTAGTGTGTCGCAGAACACCGGTTGGGAAACACTGTGCTAAAGAATAGATACAAAGATCTCAAGTTGCTGGATCTTCTCTTCCAAGAGGGCCAACAATTTGCATTTGCTGCAGTTGTAGCAACCCACATCCTCAGGCAAGAATTCATACACATATACTGTATTTACTATCCATATTCAATCACTTTAAAGTAGGCACTGAAGCAGAACTCTGGGTCTTCTGCTTGAAAAATTAAATTTGAATCTATTCTACTGAATAACTTTTGAGTAGGACCAATAGATATATACCTCTCAGTAGCTGGAAAGGCTATCTCAGCAATGCACTGCTGTGTGTTAATCTATCAATGTGAATCAGGCTTTTCAGCATGTGCTTGGGAGTAAGTTAAATGCTGGTACAAATTTACATATTCAGCTGTCGGACATAAAGCCTAATTTCAAAACTGTTTTCATTTTTAAAAATGAAACAATTCCAGTCATCACTTTAGCTGTGAATCCAATATTTTCCTGTACCAAAACTACTGTTAGTGGTTATAGCCAATATGTATTGTACCAAAATAAAAGGTTTGTGGTTAGCATATTTAGTTGCATAATAGTTGCCATTGCATAACAGTCACAGCCCCTTTTTGGGATGACAAAAAGCGTATTTTTGTTTTCCTCGCATAATAGTCGCACAAGCAATTGAGAGGTGTGACTATTATGTAAGAGAGCAATCCTCCATAGCTTGGAGGGGAGAGGAAATCGGGCGGGCAAATTCACCTGCCCGATTGCCTCTCCCGTCAGAGCTAGGGAAGCTTGCCTTAACCAAGGCAGCCCTCCCTATCTCTGAGGGGAGAGGCAAGTGATCCTTCATCCACCCGGACACCTGCCATCAAGAGCTCCTCAGCCTCCCTTGGCTGGCGGCAGCTAAAGGAAGTCTCATAGTTCTCCTGCAGGCAGCTTTGCAGCCACAGGGTTTCCTTCAGCTGGCAGCCGAGGGAAACCCCATAACTGAAAAATTATTTTTCCACATAATAGTTGCACCCCCTCCACCCCCCCCCCACAGAAAAAAGTGTGACTATTATATGGTGAAATATGCAGTCATATTTAAAATGTTTTCTCTTTATTTCTGAAACTACTACATTATTTTTTTAAAAAGCTCAACCAAAAGGAGTGCATGAAAGAAGGAAGAACTTTGTGGGTTCACAATGTTTAAGGGTAGAGATAAGGTTCTTCAGGAAAATCAGGGATAGAGTTAGGGTTCAATGTGGGGGTGGGATGTCTTCTGAAGGGTCCCATGACCAAAAAGGTTCGGGAAGTACTGATCTAGAGCAGTGTTTCCCAACCGCTGTTTCGCGGCACACTACTGTTCCGTGACGGATCATCTGGTGTGCCGCGAAAAACGTCTCTCCCCCTTCTTGTCCTCCTGCCAAACTCCTGCTGCTTGGGGATGAGGAGGAGGAAGGGCCGGGTGGCGGCGAAGAAAAAGAAGAAGGGGCCGGGGCGCTGCCTCCTTCGGCCGTTTCCCTAGCCAGCCTCCAATCGAGGGAGGGGGGAAGGGTGACGTCGCTCGGGCCCCGCCCCCTTCCCAGCAGCAGAAGCTTGCTCGTGCCTGATTGAGAAATGGCGGGAGTCATGGCGGAAGCCCGTCTACCGGTCATGCTCCTCTGCGCAGCCTTAGCGAGCGAGGGGTGGGAGTCATGGCAGAGAGCGGCCCCCATCCCCGTCGCTGCTCTCCGCTATGACTCCGGCCCCTCACTCGCTGAGGCTGCGCGGAGGAGCATGACCGGTGGACAGGCTTCAGTTGGCGGGGCTGAAGCCCGTCCACCACTCATACTCCTCCTCCTCCGCGCAGCTTCAGCAAGCGAGGGGCGGGAGTCATGGTGGGAATCATGGCAGAGAGCGGCCCCCGTCCCCGGCGCCACTCTCCACCATGACTCCAGCCCCTCGCTTGCTGAGGCCACGCAGAGGAGGAGGAGCATGACCGGTGGACAGGCTTCAGTGGGCGGGGCTGAAGCCCGTCCACCGCTCATGCTTCTCCTCCTCCACGCAGCCTCAGCGAGCGAGGGGTGGGAGTCATGGCGGGAGTCATGGCGGAGAGCGGCCCCCGCCCCGGCGCCACTCTCCACCATGACTCCATCCCCTCGCTTGCTGAGGCCACGCGGAGGAGGAGCATGACCGGTGGACAGGCTTCAGTGGGCGGGGCTGAAGCCCGTCCACCGCTCATGCTCCTCCTCCTCCACGCAGCCTCAGCGAGCGAGGGGTGGGAGTCATGGCAGGAGTCATGGCGGAGAGCGGCCCCCTCCCCCGGCGCCACTCTCCGCCATGACTCCAGCCCCTCACTTGCTGAGGCCACGTGGAGGAGGAGGAGCATGAGCGGGTGCTTTGAATGCCATTTTCCTGCTTCTTGGCTGAATGGGGTTGGCCCATGAGATCTCTTCCAACTGTAGGATTCTATTTTTCTTCTTGTGAGAGCTAGGGCAGGCATGTAGCCAGGGGGGGGGGCTAAGGGGGCTTCAGCCCCCCCTCCGAAATTCTCAGGGTGGTCCGCGAGAAGGCCTTACTGGTACATTATTTAAACTGTTATGTTTATTCATATCATGATCTGATCACCATGCTCATTATATCCCACCTTCATGGGGTTATTGGGATAACAATACAAAAGGTTTGCTAGGGTAAACCCTCTTCCACCCAGTCTCAGCCCCCCCAAACCAAACTCAGCCCCCCCCCCCTGAACCAAAATCCTGGCTACGGCCCTGAGCTAGGGTTGCCATTTTTTGATATAGGAAATAAGGGACATTTATGGGATTTTTCACAAAAATAAGGGACACTTCATTAAAAACTTGAAACTCAAACATTAGGTAGAAATAGTTTTATTAACAGAATAAGATAATGATTGAAACTCACAAAAGAAACTGACTTATACCCTCTTAACATGCTATGTTTCTGCATGCTTTGTCATGCAGAAAAAACATTATCAGAACTACCTAATTTTCTCCATCTGTATTTAGTACTTGACTTTGCTGACTTTAAAAGTGCATTGTCTAAACATTAAAAGAAAATACATTTTATAAGACAGTACATCTTCATGATTATTATGTCAATAGTTAATGGTATAGTATAGTATGGGATACACAGCATTGTATAGTATTGGGATGCACAGCTAGGCCTATTTTAAGAGTAACTCTCAAGCAACCAGAAACTATCTTTATCCAACATGATCCAACATTCCCCTTGGGTAACGGTTAATTAATCTACTGTACTTTGAAAAAGTCCTGTATCGCCTCTTCCTTCCAACGGGGACGCAGGCTGCCCTGCAAGTCGGAAACCCCGGGCAGGCTTTGCCATGGAAACCACAGCGCACACCTTCCTCTGGCCAACCCCGCCCAGTCCTGTCCTGCTAGTCAAAAATAAGGGACAGGGCCTGAAAATAAGGGACACAAATTTTAGGGCCAAAATAAGGGACGTCCCTTAGAATAAGGCAGTGTTTCTCAACCAGTGTGCCGTGGTACACTAGTGTGCCGTGAGCGATCATCAGGTGTGCCGCAAGAAAAGCTCTCTGCCCCCCTTCCTTCCCCCCTCCTCCTGCCGAACTCCTGCTGCTTGGGAGAAGAGGAGGAAGGGCCGGGCGGCGGCGAAGAAAAAGAAGGGATCGGGACGCTGTAGGAGAACTGAAGCCAGGGGGAGGGGCATGGCGTGGCCTGGCTCCGCCCCCTCCCCCGGCTTCAGCGCTCCCACAGCTTTGCCAGCCTTGAGGGGGCAGTGCCAAGCCAGCGGTGGCAGAGCCAGCACAATGCTGGCTTGGCACTGCTGCCTCAAGGCTGGCGAAGCTGTGGGAGAACTGAAGCTGGGGGGAGGGGCGGGTCATGGCGTGGCCTGGCTCCTCCCCCAGCTTCGGCACTCCCAGCAGCTGCTCCCAGTGTCATTTTGTGTCATTTTGGTTGGTGGTGTGCCCCTGGATTTTTTAAATGTTAAAAGTGTGCCGTGGCTCAAAAAAGGTTGAGAAACACTGGAATAAGGGACATGTGGCAATCCTAAACTTCCAACTGTAGGATTCTATTTTTCTTCTTGTGAGAGCTGTTCAGCAGTGGAACTCTCTGCCCTGGAGTGTGGTAGAGGCTCCTTCTTTGGGTGGCCATCTGCCAGGGGTGCTTTGAATGCCATTTTCCTGCTTCTTGGCTGAATGGGGTTGGCCCATGAGATCTCTTCCAACTGTAGGATTCTACTTTTCTTCTTGTGAGAGCTGTTCAGCAGTGGAACTCTCTGCCCCGGAGTGTGATAGAGGCTCCTTCTTTGCAGGCTGGATGGCCATCTGTCAGGGGTGCTTTGAATGCCATTTCCCGAGCTTCTTGGCAGAATGGGGTTGGGCAGGATGGCCCATGAGTGAGGTCTCCCTCTTCCAACTCCCCCAAAGCCTGAGCTTGGGCCTTCTTCCAAAAATGTGAGCTGGCCTTGGCTTCCGGGCAGGCAGGCGAGATGCCCTTTTTGGGATGCGCATCCCCACTGCCCCCGGTTTTTAGGGGGTTTTTCCCCCCCCTTCTCAGGGACGCCGCTCCTTGATTGGCTGCCAGGGTCCTGGGGGGCGGGGCCTGCGGGAATTGCAGCAGAAGCAGATGACAGCGGCAGCAGCAGCTTCTGCCAGGCGTCGTCTGCTGCAGTCTGCTGCCTCCCTTCTTCTTCTCCTTCTTCTTTGGCGCGTGGCTGCCTTGCTGTGCTCAGCGCTGGGGAGCCGCCCTGGCTGGCCCTGCTTCCCTGAGGCTCAGCATGCGCCGCCGCCAGCCGCCCTGCTGCTGCTGCCTCTGCCCGTGCTAGGCGTTGGCGTTGGAAGCAGCCGCAGGAGGAGGGGGCAGCAGCATGGACGGTGGTGCTCTTGCGGCGACCTCTGCCGATTCCCCGGGTCCGCTGCGGAGGGGCATGCTGAGTAATCCTGCCGTCAATGGGCGAGGACGCGGAGACGCCGCAGATTGACAACCATGGCTTCCTTCGCGACCACAACTATGTGACCGAAGGTAAGAAGAAAGCACCTGGTTGCTTGCCAAGCAGATCAAGCCTCTCCCCTTCCAGTGAATGGTCTCACCCTTCTCTTCAAGCCCCCCCCCTCTCCCCTTCTAGTGGTCTCACCCTCCTCTCCCAGGTAGAATCACTGTTGTCAATGGAGAAGGTGCCTTTGGGGGAATCTCCAGCCATGGACATGCCTGGCAATGCATCTGGATCTAAACACAATGAGTCTTCAACGCTGTTATGATCATACAGAGCTAACTGGGTTATGATCTATTGCAGCCTAGGCTCATCTCACCCACTGCTATGAGTCTATAGAACAGGCCTGGGCAAACTTGGGCCCTCCAGGTGTTTTGGACTACAACTCCCACAATTCCTAACAGCCTACCGGCTGTTAGGAATTGTGGGAGTTGTAGTCCAAAACACCTGGAGGGCCCAAGTTTGCCCAGGCCTGCTATATAATATACTGCATTATTGATATGGCAGTGGAGATGGGCCTGCCTGGCATGAGGAGGCTTCGCACTTCCTACCTTGCAAGGTTATGTAAAGGCTGTCCGTGTGTGTATGTATGTATGTAGGAGGTGGCGAGCCGTCTTTCTCCGATGGTGAGACACCACCGATTGTGTGGCACGCAACCACATTTTGGTACCACCATCACACACACACACACACAAATATGCAAAAGATACACCTGCGATTGTAAATCCCCATATAATCTACTTCGAATAGATAATCTGGATTTTTCTCTCTCACTCAGGCCCCTTCCACACAGCTGGATTAAAATCCCACATTGTCTGCTTTTGAACTGGAATATATGGCAGTGTGGACTCACTAGGAATGAAACCAAATATGTTAATTACTAGACTGATCCCCATATAATCTATTTAGAATAGATAATAATGGATTTTTTCCCCTGGATTGTAGAAGGGACCTCACTCAGGCCCCTTCCACACAGCTGGATTAAAATCCCACATTGTCTGCTTTTGAACTGGAATATATGGCAGTGTGGACTCACTAGGAATGAAACCGAAATATGTTAATTACTAGACTGATCCCCATATAATCTACTTAGAATAGATAATAATGGATTTTTCCCCCTGATTGTAGAAGGGACCTCACTCATATTGCACGTAGCACAAAATATATAAGTATCATATATTATTAGTAGTATTGCATTACATTACAACATTATCAATATTGTATACAATATATTATACCATACCATATTCTATAATATATCCTATTATAATATACTACATTATATTATAAAATAATAAATAAAATAATAAATAACATGTACTGTTGTACCCTCCTGGGAATGCAGTTAGAGCAACATGTTACAGCTGAAATGCTACTAGACTCGCAGTGTGCCCCTCCCTTCCCCTGTAGTGCTCCCCTCACCAGTGTTTTTGACCTCTCCCATCAATCCCCCCCCCCCTAATTTTGTTCCATACCTGTTACAATATCCTGTGTTTTAAAATATATTTTAACTGTTTTCTAATCTAATTTTAAATAACTACTTTACTGGGGAGTTGTCCTTCCCCTCCCAGGACGCTTGTGCCCGTTTTGTGCTGGTCAGTGACCGTAATAAAGTGTTGTCGTTGTTAAATAAAATTATTTGAACCCAGTTCAAAGCAGATACTACCTTGATATTCCAGGCTATATAGCTCTGTGGAAGGGATTTCAGACCTACCCAATTTTTAGACATGGGAGGAAGTGTGCCTTAAGTATAGATATCGAAGGCAAAAGAGGTTTGCTTTGGTCTGCAGTATTGCAAAGCTTCCCAGCGCAGGGCTATATTAAAAATGGTTTTATAATGCACGCCAGGCTGCCTGCATGATCGGGGTTGTATGGAGGTCCGTGCCAGATATGTTACTGTAGAATCTGGAAGATGGTGGTCTATGGAGCTGATCTTATAGAATGCCTGTCATGCTAAGTCTTCCAAATATCTTACATTGGTCTGTGTCAGAGAGAGAGAGAGAGAGAGAGAGAGAGAGAGAGAGAGAGAGACGCTACCATCGGGCATGAAGTGGGAGGTGTGTGCTTGAGGGGCTTCAGCCCCCCCCCCCATTCTCAGGGTGGACCATGAGAAGGCCTTACTGGTACATTATTTAAACCAGGGCTGCCCAGAAAGTCGATCGCGATCGACCAGTCGATTCCGGGACCGAAGGAGGTCGATCCCAGCCGGGCGCTTCTCAGAGGGGCGGAGCCAGGCCGCGCCAAGCCCCCCCCCTCCCCTCTGGCTTTGGAGCTCCCAGCAGGTTCTCCAGGCTTGAGGATGGCAATGCCAAGCCAGTGGTGGCATAACTAGCACAAGGCTGGCTTGGCACTGCCATCCTCAAGCCTGGAGAAGCTGCTGGGAGCTCCAAAGCCAGAGGGGAGGGGGAGGGGCTTGGCGTGGCCTGGCTCCGCCCCCCTCTGGCTTCCGCTCTACCAGCAGCTTCTCCAGGCTTGAGGATGGCAATGCCAAGCCAGTGGTGGCATAACTAGCACAAGGCTGGCTTGGCATTGCCATCCTCAAGCCTGGAGAAGCTGCTGGGAGCTCCAAAGCCAGATAGGAGGGGGCGGGGCTTGCCGTGCCCTGGTTCCACCCCCCTTGTGGCTTCCGTTTACCAGCAGCTTCTCCAGGCTTGAGGATGGCAATGCCAAGCCAGTGGTGGCATAGCTAGCACAAGGCTGGCTTGGCACTGCCCTCCTCAAGCCTGGAGAAGCTGCTGGTAGAGCTGAAGCCAGAGGGGGCGGAGCCAGGCCACACCAAGCCCCGCCCCTCCCCTCTCCAGCCTTGAGGAGGTAGGTAGATCTTTCTGACTTGGTTTTATTATAAGTAGCTCGTATGCTGAAAAAGTGTGGGCACCCCTGATTTAAACTGTTTATTCATATCATGATCTGATCTCCATGCTCAATATATCCCATATGCATGAGGGTATTGGGATATCAATACAAAAGGTTTGCTAGGGTAGATCCTCTCTCACTCAGACTCAGCCCCTCCCCCAAATCAAACTCCCCCACGAATCAAAATCCTGGCTACAGGCCTGGCCACCGTATCTCCCCGTGGAGACTCAGGGCGGTTTTCAGCAAAGTAACAAAATGGCAAACATTCAGTGCCAAAAACAAGCAAATAAGTCAAAACAGTAGGGGAAAAAAATCTCAATATAAGATTAGAAAAATAACTGAAAATTAAACTTAAATATTATTTTTTAATTTTTTTTATTTTTCGTAATTATATCCTGTCACTTCTCAACCCCCAAAGGGGGACTCAGGACAGCAAATTAACACACACACGCAGGGGATGAAAAAGGACAAAAGGCATGGTAATTGTGGTTATGTATAGTTGTTTATAATAAAAACATTTTTTTTAAAAAATTAACACACACACATATAATATATACACACATGGTGTGTGATATTAATCACACACACACACATAATATATATACACACACGGTGTGTGATATTATATTATATTGCCTAGTTTCCAACAGACCTCACAACCTCTGAAGATGCCTGCCATAGATGTGGGCGAAACATCAGGAGAGAATACCTTTGGTACATGGCCGTACAGCCCAGAAAACTCACAGCAACCCAGTGATTCCAGCCATGAAAGCCTTCAACAACACATTATATTATGTATTTTATTATATACAGACACACACATATATTATAGACAATATGCATTTTTGAAAGGCTAAACAATTGGGATATTTGGTGTAAGACGGCCATCTGCATAGGAAACCTGAGCTCGCATTTTAAAAAGCAGTAAGAGGAACATACTGCTTTGTGACATTGCTTCTGAGATGCTAGGCGCATGGGGCCTTGCGATGCTTAGTCAAACCATTGGTCCAGCTCAGCAGGGCCATCTCCTCTAAATGTCCATCCAGGAGTCCTGGCCCTGTTTAGTTTCTGAAACGAGATACAGTTGGGTGTGACGTGTTCCATATCCTTCGGCACTTCTGTTCACGTGTTCCATTTTGTGAGCTTACAACAAGTTCATGACAACTTCCGTGTTGTATTTCACTTAATTTGCAATACATTAAAAAACAAATGCTGAAGGCTTCTTCTTCTTTTCTTTGTGCAAGTAAGGTTTTAAACTTTTTGTGTTATTGTTTATATGTGAGTTATATTGATTGTACTGTTTTATTATTTGCTGCTGTGTTGTTTTACTGATGTTTTATTGGGCTTGGCTTCATGTAAGCCGCCACTAGTCCCCTTGGGGAGATGGTGGCAGGGTATAAATATTATTATTATTATTATTATTATTATAACAGTGGCGACGACATTCAGCATGCCAACTGCAGAGTATCTGTGTATCTGTGTTGGATAAGTAGCCTGGCATATTTGGGCAGCAACTTTGACATAAATATAGATTCAGGGTAGCATTGGTTTTGTCAGTCATTATCACCTGGAGAAAGAAAACAGGATTTGCCCAATTAGATAATCTTTTAAAATAGTAAAAATATTTATTCTGACCATGGTGCTGTTTTTTGGAGTCTCACATCAATAGAGCACTTGTTTTTAAAACTTTGGTTAGTTTTGTGCAAGAATACCCTTGAAATACTGTGGTAGAATATAAGATTGCCCTATGCAGGCAGTCCCCAAGATAGGTTCTGTAGATTTGTTCTTCAGTAGAATCTGTATGTAAGTTGGAACAGGTACATTTATAAGTGTAACTCCAGTCACACACACACACACACAGAGAGAGAGTATTAGCTTTGGATAGCATAGGGAAGAGTTGACACCCCTGTGGAGTATGCTTTGCTACCCCCTGTGCCCCTGTTCAGAAGATTTCACCTCACTTTCTGTCCCTATGAGAACTGGTTTTAGGAAAGTTTGGCTTGTTGTTGTGAGTCGGATGTTTGTAACCCAGGGACTGCCTATATATACCAGGAGTGGGCAATTATTTTTTTCAAGGGGCCACACGAGAGCCAAAAAATATTATGGAGGGCCGCACCTAAAGGCTGAACTACATTCTAACCTACATTATTTATTTATTTATTTATTTACTATATCTATATATATAAAGGAGTACCCATCATCGAACGACTGCCATAGACAGAGAAACCTTCCAAGGCAGAGACACCATACTTGGCAACAAAAATAGGCCTCAGGCAAGGAAGGTTTTTAGCAAAGAAACTTTACCCCCCCAAACCTAGAAGGCCCCCAAAACAACGACAAAAAAACCTACATTTCCCAGCGTCTTCTGCGGCCGCCAGCGAATCCCATTGGCCAACATCGGCCCACACAAAATGCCGGGAGGTTGAGTTCCCATAGTAACGGTGGGCGGAGCCAGCCAAGGCTAGGTTAGAATGCTGAGTGAATTGAATTTAATCAGTTGGTATTTATGGGTTAAACTGTCAAGACCAAGCTCTAGGAGGGAGCAGGTTCTTAGTGGCAGTCGGAGTTTGGAACTGTAGTTCTGATAGATTGTGCTTTACAAACACCACACCCACAACATGACAGCCGCACAACTTGCGATGTCTACCTTTACAGACCCACAACACAACAGACACACAACACACACAACGCATACATACCACTGCTAAACAGAAACCTACACAGTACAACCAACTAACACACCCCACATACACGCCGTACATCCACACCACACTACCACTGTACACTCACAACAACAAACTACACACTCAACACCACAAACTCTTCTCCAAGCACCATCCCACCCACACAGCACAAATCCTCCACTTTACAAACACCACACCCACAACATGACAGCCACACAACTTGCGATGTCTACCTTTACAGACCCACAACACAACAGACACACAACACACACAACGTATACATACCACTGCTAAACAGAAACCAGCACAGTACAACCAACTAGCACACCCCACATACACACCGTACATCCACACCACACTACCACTGTACACTCACAACAACAAACTACACACTCAACACCACAAACTCTTCTCCAAGCACCATCCCACCCACACACCACCAATCCTCCACTTTACAAACACCACACCCACAACATGACAGCCATACAACTCGCGATGCCTACCTCTACAGACCCACAACACAACAGACACACAACACACACAACGCATACATACCACTGCTAAACAGAAACCTACACAGTACAACCAACTAACACAGGAGGACATAACAACTACCAGGAGGACATAACACTAACACAAATAGGGCACCAGGGACACAGGCACCACTGACAAACACATACCGCCGGAATAACACAAACTTGCAAAACCCACAAAAAAACCAATAATGCAACACAAAAACCCACCCCAGCCAAAATTCACAACAAACACCACTGGCAAAAGCAACACC
The DNA here is from genome assembly GCA_030556195.1 of Anolis apletophallus. NCBI lineage: Eukaryota > Metazoa > Chordata > Lepidosauria > Squamata > Anolidae > Anolis > Anolis apletophallus. Next base: position 30,952,543 of record JARBWK010000009.1, read on the forward strand.
CCCTCCACATCACAACCAGCACACAGCCAGACTGAGACAACTATGTCACCACAACACAAACAAAATACACCCCACAGATACCTGACAACTTCCCCAACACAAAACCCAGGACTGCACTCACTACTCACCCCCACACACACCTCCAAATACACACGTCCCAGGCACAATACTCCAGCAATTCCTACCCACACAACACAACACAACTTCCTATCACAACCCATCCCCCCAACCTTACGGGACTCCGCTCACAGAACACCTACCACCACCACAAACAAAAACCAACTCCACCTATACTCCAACCACAACACAACACTGCACTGATACTCTACAAACACACACAAACACACACAAACACCCAAAACACCCCACCCACACAAGCATTCCACAACATACTACCACCCACAATGCCACCACACACCCACTAACTCACCAAAAAAGTAATACCTACACACAACACAATACGCACATAACACAACCTTGCGTCTCATAAATAGGGCACAGCAACGCATGCCGGGTACAGCTAGTTTACTATATATTACACATCATTAATATTAACATATTAATATATCAAGAAATATTCATATATTATTAGTATTAATATCATTATTATATTACTAATTTGTTAATATGTTATTGTGTAGCTGTGTTTTTATTGTATTTTTTACTGTGTTTTAATGATCTCTAGTGTTTTATTGATTGTAAGTCACCCCGAGCCAATCGGAAGGGGCGACTGAGAAATCGAAATAATAAATAAATAAATAAATATTATAGTCTATATAGAGACATTATAATATATTGAAATTATAATATAATATAACATTATATTATATTATTTATTATATTATTATAATAAAATTATTATAAAATAATAATAAAAACCACTAAAATAAAATGAAATTCAAGAAGAAAAGGTGCGAACCAAGATAGAGGCTGACATCCTCAAGAGAGGAAGGATCCCAAGATGGAATGGCCCAATGGACCCAGTCTAGAGGATGACAAAGCGGACCCAGCCGCCGCCGCAGCAGAGCAGAGCAGCAGACGATCGGAGGCTGCAGGCCTCCGCCCGCTCTCGCCCCCAGCCATTCCCCAGCTGATTGCCCCCTGCCATGAGTGCATGCCATCCTGGCTTTGGAGTGCCTGCCATCCCGGGAGGCGATCCGGGCCCGTGGCGGGAGCAGACCTGAGGTGGCTGATCGCCCTGGTGCCCCACAGCCCGCGATGGGATGGTGGCAGCGGCAGCCCTTCCTCTTGGCCCCGCCCCTGACGCTTTTCTCCCCGGGCCGGTCAGAATCGGCCCCCAGGCCGCATCCGGTCCGTGGGCCGTAGGATGCCCAGGTCTGGCCTATACTGTTTACAGTATAAACTCCTGACATCACCTCTTATTTTCTCATGACAAATCGGACGTTAAATTTTGGATATCTTAGAATCTTTGAATCATAGAGTTGGAAAAGACCACCAGGGCCATCCAGTCCAACCTCCTGCCACGTAGGAACACACAGTATTTATTTATTTATTTACATAATTTTTACCCCGCTCTTCTCACCCCCGCAGGGGGACTCAGAGCGGCTAACATGGCAACAATTTGATGCCGTAATAAAATACAGTATAATAAAAAGATAAAAACATACATATAACACAGATTAAAACAACATTAGCCATTATCTACACAGTCCAAAAAGCCTTTTCCATCTCAACAATCACAGGTCAGTTTCAATATTCAGTGCCATTATATTCATTGTCCAAAGGCCTGGTTCCACAGCCACGTCTTTAGTTTCTTTCTGAAAGAAAGGAGGGAGGGTGCCAATCTGTTTTCACTGGGGAGTGAGTTCCATAGGTGGGGGGGTCACCACCGAGAAGGCTCTGTCCCTCATCCCCACCAGCCATGTTTGCGAAGCTGGTGGGACTGAGAGCAAGGCCTCCCCGGCGGATCTTAAGCTACGAGGTGGAACATAGAGGGAGATAAGTTCGGACAAGTAAGCTGGGCCGGAGTCGTATAGGGCTTTATAGGCCAAGACCAGCACTTTGAATTGTGAACCGGCAGCCAGTGGAGTTGATGTAACAAGGGGGTGGTATGCTCCCTGTATGATGCTCCAGTGAGCAATCTGGCTGCTGCCCGTTGGACTAGTTGAAGTTTCAGAACAGTCTTCAAAGGCAACCCCACGTAGAGCACGTTGCAGTAATCTATTCAGAATATAACCAAAGCATGGACAACCGTGGCCAGATCAGACTTCCCAAGGTACGGGCGCAGCTGGCGCAGAACTTTTAATTGTGCAAAACCTCTCTGGGCCACCGCCAAGACCTGGGGTTCCAGGCCCAAACTGCAAACCTGCATCTTCAGGGGGAGTGTAACTCACAAAGACAACAGCAAAATTATACAGATAGATGTTTCAAAACCTCCAGAGAATGAGACTCCACCATACCCGAGGTCTTATTTCATTTGAGTTTATGAGATGCTCATACACATTCCCCCAACTGCCACTGCCCAACAGCTCCAGACCCCAGCCACCAAGAGCTACACATTCTGACAATGCATTAAAAGCTGCACACCCACCACATCGAGGGTGTAGGTATGGGTCCTGTACAACTGCTGTGCACATGAACTGTTGTATACTTGCCTAGCTTGTGCATCTAAATGTATGCATGGCAAGGATATAAAACCAATGGGCATGGCGATGGACTAGCCTGGGACTCAACTCTCCGTGTTCCTTAAACTCATCATGCCATTATCAGAGCCACCCATAAATAGAATAGTGCAAGGTCCGTTAATGCAAGATAATTGAAATGCCTCAAGGTTGTTCCCTCATTAATGTGAAGTACATAGTGTCTCCATTAGTGATGCTAGCCTTTTGTTTGCTTTGCTTAGCCATTTGGACCAAAATGTAAAATAAACGTGTGGAATATATAAGTAATGTTCTATATGGAAAATAAATCAAAATGCCAGAAGACGTTTTGCCATTGGTTTCTCTCTTTTACACCGTTCTTACATATCAGGATCTAATCCCAGGTTATTTGCTTTGAATATGATTAGATGAGTCTTCACTCCCAGATAATCTGGGACAAGAAGATAACCTGGGATAAGAAGATAATCTGGGATCAGATCCTGGGATATAGGGCAGTGTAGAAAGGGCCTTAGGCCCCTTATATACTGCCATATAAAATCCAGATTATCTGCTTTGAACTGTATTATATGGCAGTGTAGACTCATAAAATTCAATTCAAAGCAGATAATGTGGATTATCTGTTTTGATAATCTAGTGCAGTGTTTTTCAACCTTTTTTGAGCCGCGGCACATTTTTTACATTTACAAAATCCTGGGGCACACCACCAACCAGAATGACACAAAATGGCACTCTAACACAGTAATACATATAGTTAATATGTTTTTAAATGTATTTATACACTCAGTGTGAAACCTGGACCTGTTTCGATGAACACAAAATATATAGTTATATAGTACATTATTATTGTTATTATATTGCATTACATTACAACATTATCAATATTATAAGTATACACAATATATGTATATTACTATAATATCAAATACAACATACTAACTATGTCATTGTCACAGTACAACAATTACATACCACATTGTATTATAACAATTATATCACAATATTAGTTGAAGTCAAAACAAAAAGGCCCAAGTTTGACCATATCTAGTCTAAACCTTCTTCCAAGCCCTTAATAAAGATGCTGCCTGCCTTAATGTATAGCCAGAGTCTCCATGCCCATCTGTCGGGAGGGCTTGGGTGGTGCCTTCCTGCTTGGCTGAAGGGGGTCAGGCTGGATGGCCTTTGGGGGACCCATATTCCTCCCACAAGTTCCCTTCCCTCCTTTCCCCCGTTAGCTGGCTGACTCCCTGCCTGCCTGCCTACCTGCTCCTCCGGCTGCTTGCCTGCCTGCTTGCCTGCCTTCAGCACTCGGGCTCCGCTGCTCTCTCACTCACACCTTTCATAGCACCAACAAGGCTGGACTGGACCGGAAGTGTTCCCCGCTGGAGCAGAATAAAAAGGAATGGGCCCAAACAGGTCCGCCCTACTGCGCGGCCCTCCCGGAAACAGAGACCCGCATGCTGAGGTTCCGGAGACAGAGTAGCAAACTTTATACATGACATCAGATAGATAAGAATCTAATTTCCCACGGCACACCTGGTGATCTCTCACGGCACACTAGTTGGGAAACACTGATCTAGTGGCCCTTCCACTCAGCCATATAATCCAGTATATCAAGGCAGATAATCCACAATTTCTGATTTGAACTGGATTATCTGAGTCCACACTGCCATATAATCGATTTTGATGTGGATTTTACACATCTGTGTCGAAGGGGCCTCTATTATAAAGCAGTGTAGAAGGGGTTGTAGACACTGAGTGTTGAGTTTCTTTTTATCTCCTTACTTATTGCATTTTATAAGTAATCTAAAGATTAATTACGTCCAGAATTGTAGATGAAAAGGTAGGCTGGGATATGAATATGGATCAACTGACTTAATTGGGCTCTTAGGACCAGCCATGCCACAGGGGTGCTGTGGAAATTATTCCCACAGAGGCACCAACATGGAAAATGTTCCAGGAGAGACTGAAACGCATCCCCTCCAGGGAAGATTGGATTCCTGCAGATTTGCTTTGATTGCAAGCTTTATGAAACTTACTAGGCAACACTATATTTATTTAGAATGGTTGGTTAACTATATTTCAGTCTAAAAGAGCACACCTACTGTACATAGGTTTACAAGTGGTAAAAAGCACAATAAGGAATAAACCAGGAATGATAAAAACAAAAACAGTAGAATGAATGAATGAGTGAGTGTAGGAGATATTTCTGCTGCAAACCATTAAGGGAGAGATAGAGAACCTGCAGCCTTGTGGATGATGTGTTAAACACCTAGTTTACTCTAAATACTGGCCATGGTGGGTCCAATGTTTACAAAGTGATGGACCCAGACAGGACATTATTCAACCGGGGGGGGCAGTCAGCAGCCTCCTGGATAATGATATATGTCACAACACATTTCAGAAGGGAGAAAGGGAAGAGAACAAGGATGCCTTTCTCCTGTCTCCCAGGTTAGGTCTAGACTGCCGTATAATTCATAATCCAGGTTATCCACTTTGAACTGGATTATATGAGTCAAAACTGCCATATAATCCTGCTCAAAATAGATAGTCTGGATTGGGAAGTCTGATATGGCTACGGTCGTCCATGCTCTGGTCACATCCCAAATAGATTACTGCAACACACTCTAAGTGGGGCTGCCTTTGAAGACAGTTCGGAAATTGCAGCTAGTCCAACGTGCGGCAGCCAGATTATTAACTGGAGCTACATACAGGGAGCATACCACCCCCCTGTTGTGTCAGCTCCACTGGCTGCCTGTCCATTTCCGAACTCAATTCAAAGTGCTGGTTTTGACCTTTAAAGCTCTATACGGTTCTGGCCCAGCTTACTTGTTCGAACGCATCTGCCACTACGTCCCACCTCGTAATCTAAGATCATCCGGGGAGGCCCTGCTCTCGCTCCCGCCAACTTCTCAAATGCGGTTGGTGGGGATGAGAGAGGGCCTTCTCGGTGGTGGCTCCCCGTCTGTGGAACGCGCTTCCAAGCGACATACGATCAACCCCATCCCTCCTGGCATTCAGAAAAAAAGTGAAATCGTGGCTCTGGGACCAGGCTTTTGCACAGTAGCACAATGCAGCACTTTGGATTGGAATTGTAATGGGTAAGTTGATGGTTATGGCTCAATGCTTATGTGGTGGACGGAATTTTGTTTTTAACATACAGTAAGTGTATGTGCATTATGTGATAATGTTAATTGTATTTTAATCTTGAATGTTTATAGTTTTATATTGTATTTATTGTGTTCGGCATCGAATTGTTGCCTTTTGTTAGGCCGCTCTGAGTCCCCCCTTGGGGTTTGAGAAGAGCGTGGTAAAAATGATGTAAATAAATAAATAAATTTATATGGCAGCGTAGATTGGACCCCAGGATGGGTCAACACTGCCATGTAATACAGATTATCAAATCAGATAATCCAGATTATTTGCTTTGAACTGGATTATATGAGTCTACACTGCCATATAATCCAGTTCAAATCAGAGAATCAGGATTTGATATGGCAGTGTAGATCCAGCCAAGATGGTGGCTCTAACCAAGCAGGGAATATGTTGAGGATCAGAAGACCTTCGTCTCAACTCATGGGCATGATGGGGTGAGAGAAGGTGAAAGTGATGTGATGAGGGAGCAAAAGTGAAAAGGTGGGGAACCCCTTTTTCCCCATCAGCACACCCAATGTCCTCAAACCATTTTTGCAAGTCAGCCCCCACATTGCCTCAGCTCTGACCCAGAAGCTGGTACTGGAACGAAAAGAGAAAATGTGATCAACACTAAAGGATACTGAACCTTCTACACTGCCATATAATCCAGATTATCAAATCAGATAATCTGCATTATTTGCTTTGAACTGGATTATATGAGTCTACACTGCCATATAATCCAGTTCAAAGCAGATGATAGAATCCTTGTGAGTGGGGTTCAACGAATCCTGGATTATTGTCACCAAGTCCAACATTCTAGTGTCTTCCACTAGAATGTTGGACTTCCATAATAACCATAATAACAATTCATTTGCAACAGATGACAGAAAATAAATATGTGAAGATACATGGGGAAGATGTGTATTTGCCTCCAGGTTGACCTACGGCAACCCCATGCATTCCAGAGGATTTTCTTAGGCAATAATCCTGAGAGGCAGTTTTTGTCAGCTCCCTCCTCTGAAATGTAGCCTGGAGCAGCTAGTATTCCTTGGAGAGCTCCCATTCAAGTCCCAATTAGAGTTGACCTTGCTTAGCTTCCAAGATCAGATGGGATCTGGTATCTTTAGGTTCCTAACCTCATTCCTGACCCTATCTGTCCCAGATTTAAGAAACAAATCCTGGTTTAAGCCTGGCGAATCCCAGTTTCTCCTCTGCTTAGTCCCGCCCTGGACTGTGTCTTGTTCACATTAGAGCTGACCTTCAGCAGTACTCATTTTTCTACAGAAGCAACTTTTGTTAAAATGTGTGATAGTTCATCAGAGAAACAATAGACTTTACTGGTTTTACTGCCTGTCAGCAAGCTTGTTTTCTGCTGCCCTGGAGTCTAGGATGTGGAACAATGGCTTCAAAATACAGGGAAGGATATTGCACCTGAATATTACCGTGTTTCCCGAAAGTAAGACAGAGTCTTACTTTCTTTCCTAAAAGTCCCCTCACGTCTTACTTTCGGGCACGTCTTATATAAACAAAGACGCACCCCGTCGCCGCCACGCCGCCGCGCAACGGCCCATCGGCCGCGGCACACCTCCGCGGCGCACCTTTCTGCTAGGCCTCTCCAAGTAAGGGAGGAAGAGTCCCAGAGGCGTGGCTAGCGGCACCGCGTCACTCTGACGCGTCGCCGCCAGCCACGCCTCTGGGACTCTTCCCTCCCTTCGTTGGACAAGGGAGGGAGGAGGAAGAGTCCCAGAGGCGTGGCTAAGGTGGCGACTGCGTCAGAGTGACGCGCGCCGCTTAGCCACGCCTGGGACTCTTCCCCTCCCTTCCTTGAACAAAGGGAGGGAGGAAGAGTCCCAGGCGTGGCTAAGCGCGACGCGTCAGAGTGACGCGGCGCCGCTTAGCCGCCTCTGGGACTCTTCCCCTCCCTTCCTTGGACAAAGGGAGGGAGGAGGAAGAGTCAGAGGCGTGGCTAAGCGGCGACGCGTCAGAGTGACGCGGCGCCGCTTAGCCACGCCTCTGGGACTCTTCTCCCTCCCTTCCTTGGAGAGGCCTAGCAGAAAGGTGTGCCGCAGAGGTGCTGCGTCGATGGGCCGGTTTGCGCGGCGGTGACCAGGTACGGCTTCCATTCGGGGTACGGCTTACATTAGCCGACCCCCCTGACACCCCCGATACGTCTTACAATCGGGGGTGTCATACTTTCGGGGAAACACGGTAGGAAGAACTTCCTAACTGTGAGGGCTGTTGAACAGTAGCACTCTCTGCCCCGGAGTGTGGTTGAGGCTCCTTCTTTGGAGGCTTTTAAGCAGAGGCTGGATGACCATCTATTGGAGGTGTTTTGAATGCGATTTTCCTGCTTCTTGGCAGGGGGTTGGACTGGATGGCCCACGAGGTCTCTTCCAGCTCTATGATTCTATATGAATATGAAGAAACATGTGTATGTGATATACCCTGGAAACTAGACATTGGTTTCTCACAATAAAATCAAAATTTAATGTATTACTAGCTGTGCCCTGCCACTCGTTGCTGTGGCCTATAGTAATAATTTTTGAAGTAGAGGTAGATATCTGGACTATTATGAAAGAGAGGTACCTATATTTGGAATGGCATGTGGACAGCCAACGGGCAATGCCCATTTTTTCCCCTTGCCTGTGCGGACTTAAACCCCCTTTGGAGAGGGTTTCTTAAACCCATTTCGAAGTGGGTTTAATGTATGTGTGGAACCGGTCTGGGACTCTGGATTAGGCCCGCATTAGTAGTGAGTGTAGAAGGACACTTTTTTTGGGCTGTAGATAGGGTCTTTTTATATCTTACAAAAAGACTGCAAAGGCAGTGTATATATCATATCAAAATACATTTATACACAGTATAAAACTCACAACGTGAGTATCTAAGTGAACAGCGAGAAATAACATGAGTGTATACAGGCAATGCAATAAGATTCAAATAATCAATCAAACATCAATGATGAAAACAGTTCAAATAGCCATTGAGAAATCATAATAACAATGCAAATGCAAAAATTCCAGGGCTACAAGAACGCTTACAGGGTCCGTTGTGGCGAATCTAAACCTAATTGGTACAAGGCGGACCCTTAACAGAAAGAGGAAAACAGCCAGGGGCGGGTAAGCCCCAACTGAAACCCGTGATCGGGTGGCGAACGAAGGCTATTTCTGGGGTCTTGCTCTGCCCACGAAGTGCATCACCGTGGTAACAGACGTCGGCTCCGCCCACTGTAGAGTAGCAAGGGATGGCGGGAGTGGTAGTCCACTGTGGAGCAAAGACACCCGAGCTCAGCTGTAGCGAGCAGCACGGAAAGAAAGGGAACTCAAGTCCATTCACTGGCGTCTTCAAAGGACGTGAAGTGAGAGGACCAAGCCTAACGGCGGGGAGCTCAATAATGCCGACAGCAGGCCGTTTCGTCCTTTTAAAACAGGACTTCCTCAGAGGCAGCATTACTGACGTCCTCACATGTGTTGAGTCTAAATAATAAGTAATTAAATGAAGGTTGCGGTTAGGGACCTAAGCGAACAGTGCCAATGGGGGATACGGAATATTTGGTATAATAAACATATTTACCATCAAGAGTCTTTTAAGAGTCGTGGAGGACGGACCACCCTATCCGGTGGAAATGGCAGGGAGGAACAGTAGTGGGAGGCTTTTATAGGAGTGGATTAAAGGTGTAGCAAGTAAGGACAGGTTAAAGGCATAGTAGGTTCAACGCTATTTGTTCAATAAAGCATTCAAACTGAGTGGGTCGTTGAGGCCTCCAAATTGCTTTTTTGTTGATAATTGTATTATCCAAAATGTTTGTTTGAGGTACTTAATGATGTCGCAATGGGGGGCTCTGACTTTCTCAGTATTTGGATCTTAATATGGTTGAATGAATGTCTCTGTGAGGTGCAGTAATGGTACAAGGTAGAATCTGTGGCTAGGAGTTTGATCCGAGATGTGTGCTCAAGGGATCGCTCGCGGAGACTCCTACTGGTAAAACCTATGTACTGCAATGCACAATTACACTCTAGTAAATAAATGACAGAAGTAGTCTGGCAATCAGAGAAACATTGCAGCTGGAATTGTCTATGATTTGTGGAGCTGACAACGGTCTTCTGGGTGTTGATGTTTCTACATATGGCACATCCTCCACACGGGTGTGTGCCCTTGCCTAAGGAACTCCTGAGAGGTGGTTGATAGAGATCAGTGTGGGACAAGTAGTCTCCGATGTTGCGTGTCCTCTTGTGTGCCACCATAGGAAAATCTTCAAGACCTTCTATGTGGGAGACGAGTGGCCAGTAGCGTTTTACTATGTTCACTACTTGTTGTTTGTGAGGGCTCAATGTGAGTGGCCAAACAATGCGTTTCTCCTCCTTTCTCGTCTTGGGCACCAGGAGTTTGGATCTGGGGGTGTTGTCTGCTCTTCTCTTAGCAGCTGACAAGACGCCAGTGGGGTAGCCCCTCAATGTCAGGTTGTGTAGTAGTTTCTCAGTTTCTCTCTTGTAGTCATCGTCCCTGGTACAATTCCGCTTCAATCTGAGTAGTTGTGCATAGAGGAGGTTGTTCTTGAGGCTATGTGTATGGTAGCTTTTATAGTGAAGCAGTGAGTTCTTTTGGATGGGTTTTTGGAAATTCTTGACCTGGATTTTAGATTTGGTAACGTAGGTAGTGACGTCTAGGTAGTTTATTTGGCGCTGATCGTAGGTGAAAGTGAAGGTAATGGCTTCATGCCAGCTGTTAAGCCAAAGGCCAAACTCCTCCATGTCTTGATCACCCTGTATTACGAAGTAAAGGTCATCTATGTACCTATAGGTTCTTCGTATCTTGGAGACGACAGTGTTAGGGGTTGTAGAGAAAAGATTTCGTTTCTCTAAGAAAATCATAAAGATGTTTGCCACCGTTGGCGCGACACTACTGCCCATGGCGACCCCATCGACTTGTAAAAAGAACTGCCCGTTAAACGTAAAATAATTATAATCAAATACGACATCCAAGAGTTCCATCAAAAAATGGGTTGGAGGATCCAAGATGGGTCTGGTGTCAAGTAAATCGAAAATGATGGCTCTGGCTGGTTCTAATGGGACGTGGGTATATAGGGAAACCACGTCCGCAGTGACCAAGTAGTCGTGGGGTCGCATGTCGAATCCTTCAATTTTAGAAATAAAGTCTTTTGTATCCAAAATGAAAGTAGGGGTGTCCTCAGCGAAAGGGTGTAGAATGTTCTCCAGGAATTTTGACAGGGGTTCAAGAAGGCCAGAAATTCCCGACACAATTGGTCTGCCCATGGGGGGACGCTGAGGCTTGTGGATCTTCGGGAGTGTATGAAACACCGGGATGCGGGGGGAATCGTTGGTCAAATAATTGGCCACATTCTCTGATATATACAACATTGCTAGACCCTCATAGATAATTGATGTGATAGTGGAAGATTATCTTCTGGTAGGGTCTGAGTCCAGGCGTTTATAGAAGTTGGTATCTGAAAGTTGACGGTTACATTCTCCAACATAGTCTTCTCGATTCATAAGGACTATGCCCCCTCCCTTATCTGCTCTCTTCCACACGAGTGTGGGGTCCGATCCTAGTCTCTTTAATGTTTCTACCTCAATTTTAGAGAGGTTGAAAAACTTCTTGTCCGCCCTATGGTCTATGGAACTCACCTCCCGTAGAACAGTGTCCTCAAAGGTGCGTATGTTACTCGGGATCAATGTGGGTGTAAAGCTGCTAGGAGACTTAAATTTATCAAATTGTCCAGCCACATGAGTGTCATTTTGTTTATTAGGAAAAAAAGTCTTTCAATCTGATTGTGTGAAACAATCCTGCCAGGTCCTTGCGGATCTCTAGGTCAGTGGTGGATTGCCATTTGTATATGATACCTCCCTTGAAATCATTCTCGTCTCTCTTGAGTTTCTGGAGTTTATCTTTTTTCTGTTCATCTAACAGTATTTGGCAATCCTTTTTAATCTTTTCAAAGTCCGGCTTATTGGCAGGAGGGTCTAGAGTGCTCTTTAATTCAGCTATTTGTTGTTCCAATTCGTCGCATTCTACCGTGGCCCTCTTGATTATAAGAACCAAAAGGTCACGGGAACATTTTTCCACAATGGCCATCCAAGATTTGATAAAGTTGGGGTCTGATTTGTACATGCCTGGAAGGACATGAACCCTCAAGCCTCTTGGGATAAGTGATCTTCTAATGTACTCTGATAAAGAGGAGGCAGTCATTTGCACTTTGACCAGCCTGGTCTCCTTCTCAAATAAATCATCCATTGATGGTTCAAGGGTATTATTAGACTCATTACTACCATCCTCACACTGCTGAAAATAATTCCATCTTTGGATGGCAGTCTCAACCTCCTCATCATTAAAAGAACTCACAGTAACTTGATCAGTATTAGTTTCCATCCTAAGCCCAACGAACAAGTCGTATCAAACAATCAAAACAGGGGGCAGCACTGTTAAATCATACAATGCCGCCGGCACTATTGAGCTCCCTGCCGTTAGGCTTGGTCCTCTCACTTCACGTCCTTTGAAGACGCCAGTGAATGGACTTGAGTTCCCTTTCTTTCCATGCCGCTCGCTACAGCTGAGCTCGGGTGTCTTTGCTCCACAGTGGACTACCACTCCTGCCATCCCTTGCTACTCTACAGTGGGCGGAGCCGACGTCTGTTACCACGGTGATGCACTTCGGCTAGAGCAAGACCCCAGAAATAGCCTTCGTTTCGCCACCCGATCACGGGTTTCAGTTGGGGCTTACCCGCCCCTGGCTGTTTTCCTCTTTCTGTTAAGGGTCCGCCTTGTACCAATTAGGTTTAGATTCGCCACGACGGACCCTGTAAGCATTCTTGTAGCCCTGGAATTTTTGCATCTGCATTGTTATTATGATTTCTCAATGGCTATTTGAACTGTTTTCATCATTGATGTTTGATTGATTATTTGAATCTTATTGCATTGCCTGTATACACTCATGTTATTTCTCGCTGTTCACTTAGATACTCACGTTGTGAGTTTTATACTGTGTATAAATGTATTTTGATATGATATATACACTGCCTTTGCAGTCTTTTTGTATGATTTAACAGTGCTGCCCCCTGTTTTGATTCTTTTTATATCATCCCTGACACACCAGGGGTTTTTTTTGGTGCTTGGTCAATTAAGCTTTATAATGCATTTGTACTTGGTCTACCTCTCCATTGGCACTCCCTTGTTGTGGGGGGAGAGGCTTGCGTACCCTAATGAAGTTGTGAGCTATGCTGGTGGTGGCATAATAGTCACCGGTAGGGCCTCCCATGCCAGACAGGTCTCAACCGAAGGGTCTGACAAAAAGCGTCAACGGGCAAGATGGGCTCTCTAGCCTTTTGACAACCATCCTAAGAGAAGGAAAACTCTAAATTCACACCCGGGCAGATGGTGCTCGTCTAACCCTGTAAGGTCAACCATCTATATAAATGTAATGTTCATTTGTGAGATTAACATAACTCAAAAAACACTGGGCAGATTGCTGCCACAAGACACCTACTAACCCAAGGAGTAACCATCACTCAAAAAATTGATTTTGTCATTTGGGAGTTGTAGTTGCTGGGAGTTATAGTTCACCTGCAATCAAAGAGCATTCTCAACTCCACCAATGATGGAACTTTTACTAAACCAAACGTGGCACACAGGACTCCATGACCAATAGAAAACAATAGAAGGGTTTGGTGGGCATTGACCTTGAGTTTGGGAGTTGTAGTTCACCAACATCCAGAGAGCACTGTGGACTCAAACAATGTTGGATCAGGACCAAAATTGGCACAAATACTGAATATGCCCAAATATGAACACTGGTGGAGTTTGGGGAAAATAGAGCTTGACAATTGGGAATTGTAGTTGCTGAAATTTATAGTTAACCCACAATCAAAGAGCATCCTGAAATCCAGCAACAATGGAATTGAACCAAACTTGGCACACTGAACTCTCATGAGACCAACAGAAAGTACTGAAAGGGTTTGCTGGGCATTTACCTTGAGTTTGGAAGTTGTAGTTCACCTACATCCAGAGAGCACTGTGGACTTATATAATGATGGATCTGGACCAAACTTGGCACGAATCCTCAATATGCCCAAAGAGGCAGAAGAGAAGAGGAGGCTTGGAAGCGAAGGAGGAGGACAAAGTAAACGGAGGAAGCCGGGGTGGGAATGGAAGCATGCCCGGCACTCCGGCCCCACCCCCTACTCCAGCCTCGTCCCCGCTCTGGCCCCCTCTCCCTCGCTGCACTCCTCCCTTCTTCCCTCTTGCGTTCATTCCTTCCTTCTTTCCCTTTGGCAAGGGAGGGGGATGTGGTGGAAGGGGGAAGGAATGAAACAGGGAAAGGAGGGAGGAAGGAAAGAGAGAGGGATGGAGGGAAAGAAGGAAGGAAGAAGAGAAAGTAGAAAGGAAAGGCAGGAAAAGGTAAAGAAGGAAGGAAAGAGAAAAAGAAATAAAAGTGAAAGAAGGAAGAAAACCGGGAGGGAAGACAGGAAACAGAAGAAGAGAAGGGAAAGCGCGAGGCAAGAGGGGGGGGGGGGAGCGCGCGAGGCGGAAGGGAGGAGGAGGGCAAAGGCATGCTCTGCAGTGGCGCTTGTTCCTGGCCGCCGCCTCCTCCCTTCCCCTCCGTTGTTGCTCTGCTGCCTGCCTCCCTTAGGCGGGCCGGTTAGAATTGGCCAGCGGGCCGTAAAATGCCCAGGTCTGCTCTAAAGGAAGGCAAGAAGCAGTCCCCCCGGTATAGGGAGACCACGACCTTGCTCTTCACTGAGTATTTACAGCCCAGGTGCGACGGCACAATTATCCTGCTATTCTGTTCTTCATCACAAATCAAACAGTCTGTCAATTTGTTCAAATAATGTACTATGAATATAAGATTATGAAGCGTTTAAGGCAACCTAATACATTTAATTTTTAAATGTATATTTCCTTTTTTTTGCAATAATTGTTATTGAAAGTTTTCATTTTATAAACATTACATCACATATATCAAACATACACGGTCACATTAGGAAAGGGGGAAAGGGAAAAAAGGGAGATGGGGTATGTTGACTTCCATTCTAGTTCCATACTGTTTACATGCATTCTTTAATCTTTTACTATGTATTTGAGGCATCCCATATGCTATTATTCTTTCCAAATAAATTTTGACGGGGATGTTTTCCTTGTTCTACTTTTTAAAAATGTATATTTCCTTATCTTTTCTCATTGTTTGATTCCAACAAACTGCACAAAAAGCTTATTTCCCGCTGCAGAGAAGTATCCAGTTGCACATTCAAGTAGTGTCTAGAAAAAAAAGTACTTTGTCGCAGAAAGTGAATTAGAATAAAACTGATTGCAAATAGTAAGATAGTAAAATCACACATTTACGTTTCACCTGTTGGCACACCTATAAAGGAAGGAGTTCCCAACCCCTGTGCCATAGACTCTGTAAACACTACAGTTGTATTTAATGGTACTTTTTGAGAGCCTTAATGAGAAACATACCATAGGAAGCACTGTGAAATTTCCAATTAAAACAATATAATTTATGCATTACCATTTTAATGGATGGTAATGGATTCATGATTTTTTTCCGCCAACTGCTTCCTGAGCAATTCTTTTCTAGGTTTCGAAGGCTGCTTTCCAACAAATGTATCAGCACCCATTAAAGTTAAGTACCTATACCCAATAGATGTATTGGGCACTGTTTATCCCTGGCTGCACATTTTTTGTCCCCAGCACTCTCAGGGTGAAAATCATATCCTATTTTTGTAATGTTTGCTTTAATTGAATTTGGGCATACTTCTGGGGAGAGAAATATAGTAGAACTAAACGCTGCACTTGTGTGCTTGGAGGAGGAAAGTACAGATAAGTTAGAACTAGAGGTGTGCGTGGTATCAGTTTGTCCCGTTTTATTTGTTGTTTCATTCCGTTTAGGTATTCCTAAAGATATTACTTCTCCAAGATGTACGCTGCCACCATTAGACTTTTGATTACTGCAGGAAACTGCTTTAAAACTTCTCTGACAGAGGCACACGTGAGGCAGATGTGTTGAACAATAAAACAATGATGTTTATTTATTTGAACAAAATAGGCATTAAGCTTAGTGGTTCAGAAATATTGGCAACTTGCCAATTCCTGGGCCTACTTTTCCAGGCTTTACCAAGCCTAACAGCTGGGGAATTCATCACACTCCTGTTTTCCAGAGGTGCACAAAAACGGGGGCCTTATGAATGAAACAAACAGAAACGGATAGCGATTCTATACGAATGCACAAGACTTGTGAGAACTACAGCTGGCCTAGTCTGGTTTGTTTTGTCTCTATCTGTGGTCCTGCCCTATTGCCTTAGCCTTTCAGCAGACCAAATTTGGCAGCCATGTATTGGGGATTCATCACTATAGACATAGCGAACAAGTTAGTGAGCTGCTTCTCCAAGGAATATACTCACACCTGCATTATTTATTTTTAAAAGAAGGATTGCGTTTATTTCAGAAAAATACTTTGAAATGGAAAAGATAACGTAAACCCTGACTCCACTGAAGTCAGCTAAAAGATAGGCAGCTTCCCACTTTTTTTCTGCTCTTAGAACAAAGCCAGTATGTCACCTCCTCATGATGGAATCAGTAGAGATGGAGAATAAAGTGATAGTGGCAACCTAGAAATGCAGGTCGGAAGGATCAGCAAAGGTTGAGCAGACAAAAGACAGTAGGGTTGCCACTTTTTGATATAAGAAATAAGGGACATTTACCTAAAAATACAGGATTTTTCACAAAAATAAGGGGCACTTCATAAAACATAACTGAGGTTATGTTTCGCATGGCCTCCTTTTTTCCCGCGCTCCCAGGGAAATCTCCCACCGCCGCCTCCACAGACCCGGCACCTCATCCCCTCCCGCGCAGCCTCCTCCTCCTCCTTTGCCGCTGCTGCGACCATTACGCAAGGCCCAGAATCCCCAGCAGGCCCGAGACACAAGTGGCCGTGTGCGCAAACCTCACTTTGGCTACCTCTCTGCGAGCGCCTCTTGCCTCCTCCTCCCCGCCCCTTCCGCCCTTCCTTCCTTCCAGGAAGGCCCATCTCTGCCGGTCCGTCACTCCTGGCGCACACAACCAAATTACCCCCTCTCCCTTCTGCTCCTCTTCTGCGCTCACCTCTCTTTATGCTCAAGAGCGGCCAAGGAAGGCGCCAGGATGGTGGTGCCGTCGGCTCGGGTGAGTAAGCCAGACCAGGCCCGGTGTTTGTGTGGAGAGAGCGGCAGCTACCAGGCATTCACATAGAGTTATCCCTTCCTTCCTCACTGCTGGCCTGGCCTCACCTCCTGCTGCCACCTGTCCTGTCCTGTCAATGTGGGACAGGAGCACGAAATTCAGAGCAAAACTACAGGATGTCCCATATAATACGGGACAGGACACTAAAAGACAATCTGGCATAGTTCAAGAGATACTCACAAGGAAACAACAAACGTAGTAGTATCAAATATCCATATAATCAATAGTCATGTAATCAATAGTCATAGTCATATATAATCATATACATGTGAAGTAAACAAGTAGTCATCAAACATCAATAATTAGGCAGTACACAAACATCACCCCGGAGGGTTCCTACCCTTTAGCGTTGCATGTCCATGTTTAGATACATATAGTTCAGGCACAAGGGTGGAATTATAGGGAGGAAGTCAAAAACGCCCAGATAGACAAGGGTGGTAAGGAAAGCGGAGTTAGGTGGGTGAGTCGGTTGAGTTCCAGGCAATGCTGCAGTGACGAAAGGTCCGAGTAGACTCAAACCGATCCAAATAAGCAGGCCGACGAGGATAACTCTGTACGATGGTACCAACTCCCATTTCGACCCGGTGGAAGAAGGGTCTTCATCAAGGCCAGTAATAACAAATTAACTCCTGTAGTATGGGTGGTAAAGGTACGTTTTCTGTGAAGGTAAGTAAAGGGGGACTATGATAGTATGTTTCATAACAACCCCACAATCCAGCGTAATAGCTAAAGCATATAATATACAACAGGGCTGTCCAACTGGCGGCCCCGGGGCCGGATCCGGCCCCGTAGCCTGTTGGACACGGCCCCACCTATGCCCTCAGCCGCCATTTTTAAATTTTTTTAAAAAAATGGCGGCCGGGGGAGGGGAGGCGGGGCAGGAGGAGGAAGAGAGCTAGCTCCTCCTTTTCGGCGCCCTCCCTACCTAGGGCGGGGAGCCGAAAAGGGCAGAAGGCGGCGCCAAGAGCAGCGCGTCACAGGCCTGGCGTGACGCGCTGCTCTGGCGCCGCCTACTCTCCTCCTCGGCGGCTCCCCGGCCTAGGAAGGGGGCGCCGAAAAGGAGGAGTAGGCGGTGCCAAGGGGCAGCACGTCACGCCAGGCCTGTGACACGCTGCCGTTGGCGCCGCGTTCTGCCCTTTTCGATGCCCCTCCCTTCCTAGGGCAGGAGCCGCCGAAAAGGGCAGAAGGCGGCGCCAAGAGCAGCGCGTCACAGGCCTGGCGTGACGCGCTGCTCTTGGCGCCGCCTACTCCTCCTTTCAGCGGCTCCCCCAGCCTAGGAAGGGGGCGCCGAAAGGAGGAGTAGGCGGTGCCAAGAGCAGCGCGTCACGCCAGGCCTGTGACGCTGCTCTTGGCGCCGCCTACTCCTCCTTTCGGCAGCTTTAGGAGGGGGCGGGGCCTGGGCTGGGGGCGGGGCTTGGGGCGGGGCCGAGTGGCCCCGCAGGTCATCAGTGACCTCTTATCCAGCCCTGGACCCGCTAGAAGTTGGACAGCACTGATATACAACATTGGTGATAATCAATAGATCTATTGTAGTCAGTAATATTATACAATCAAAGTATATTAGATAAGCAAAGTTGCAATAATCATAACATTAACATACATACCAGAGCCATGGAGGTAAAGTCACACACCCATGGTAAGACCAGCGGCCGAAGCAAGTTAGAGTCTCAACGGGGGAGGCTAAATACCATCACAAACCCTTGGAACAGGTGGGGATCATCTCAATAAGTCAGTGATAGTTAGCTTATCATTTAATCCGATTGGAATTTCGGTTTTTAAAATTTGGATCCAATGGGTTTCAGCCTTCAAGAGGCACTTATCCACATCACTGTGGGGAGGTATTTGGACTCTCTGTATGCCGAAGAAACGTAATTCATTCGGACTGTGTTTTGAAATGCACATAGAGGGGGGAATCCTCAGGGAAAAACTAAAAGAAATCTGAATGTGAGAATCTCGGAACATCGTTCTAAAATTAGGGCGCTGTCTGAGGATTCCCCCCTCTATGTGCATTTCAAAACACTCAAACACAGTCCGAATGATTTACGTTTCTTCGGCATACAGAGAGTCCAAATACCTCCCCACAGTGATGTGGATAAGTGCCTCTTGAAGGCTGAAACCCGTTGGATCCAAATTTTAAAAACCGAAATTCCAATCGGATTAAATGATAAGCTAACTATCACTGACTTATTGAGATGATCCCCACCTGTTCCAAGGGTTTGTGATGGTATTTAGCCTCCCCCGTTGAGACTCTAACTTGCTTCGCCGCTGGTCTTACCATGGATGTATGACTTTACCTCCATGGCTCTGGTATGTATGTTAATGTTATGATTATTGCAACTTTGCTTATCTAATATACTTTGATTGTATAATATTACTGACTACAATAGATCTATTGATTATCACCAATGTTGTATATTATATGCTTTAGCTATTACGCTGGATTGTGGGGTTGTTATGAAACATACTATCATAGTCCCCCTTTACTTACCTTCACCACCCATACTACAGGAGTTAATTTGTTATTACTGGCCTTGATAAAGACCCTTCTTCCACCGGGTCGAAACGGGAGTTGGTACCATCGTACAGAGTTATCCTCGTCGGCCTGCTTATTTGGATCGGTTTGAGTCTACTCGGACCTTTCGTCACTGCAGCATTGCCTGGAACTCAACTGACTCACCCACCTAACTCCGCTTTCCTTACCACCCTTGTCTATCTGGGCGTTTTTGACCGAGCCCCCCTGGACTTCCTCCCTATAATTCCACCCTTGTGCCTGAACTATATGTATCTAAACATGGACATGCAACGCTAAAGGTTAGGAACCCTCCGGGGTGATGTTTGTGTACTGCCTAATTATTGATGTTTGATGACTACTTGTTTACTTCACATGTATATGATTATATATGACTATGACTATTGATTACATGACTATTGATTATATGGATATTTGATACTACGTTTGTTGTTTCCTTGTGAGTATTGCTGCTTGCAATCCCCCCCCCCCGACCTTTTGTGATTATAGTTCAAGAGATACATTTCTCTTCTCTTTCCCATGCAAACTATATTGCATTCTTCAATGCAAGCTGAATTGCATCTTTGGCTCCTTCAGGAAAAAAAAAACACCCTTCTGCTTCTGGAATGCACCACGAAGACAACTCAAATTGGAATTTCTACTCTCAGTCACACAATACTCCCATATCCAATTCTCCATCCTTGTAAAAGGGAAATTATATGCCTTATATTATCATCATTTCCAGTCTTGAACCTGTTTCTTTGATAAATGTGTTCCTTGGCTAAAGTGATTAGAGGAAGAAAGAATTCCGAATTCAGCCTGCATTGTGAAATATTATAGAATAACACTGAATATTTTATAGCAGAAAATAGAATTTGCTATCTTTTTTTAGTATGATAAAATGCAAATCACTCTAAGTTGTGATCACTCACTCTCCAATCCTCCCTCCCTCTTCCAAGCTCTCTTCCACATTTCCTGCCCACATTAAAACAACATAAAATTCAAGCAGGCTACATATCATAAGTCCTAGGTTTTATTCTAATTTGAATTAAATATAAATAAGTTGCTAAATAATGTATTCATTTTTGATGGGGGGAGTTATGGAGCCTTGAGTAGCATCATAGAGTTGGAAGAGACCGCATGGTCCATCCACTTCAACCCCCCTGCCACATTTGCATTTTCTTTGTTGTATTAACATTGAAGTTCATCTTGTATCTACTGCCTATCGGGCTCTACCTGGAGACATTGGAAACAAGAGAAACAAATGTGTGTATTAACATGATTGAAGGTAGAGAAAAATAGAACTGACAACCTTAAACACTGGGCATGGTTTTATATTAACATCTACATGAAGCCGCTGGGGGAGATCATCTGGAGTTTCGGGGTGCGGTGTTATCTGTACGCAGATGACGTCCAACTCTGTCATTCCTTCCCATCTTCTACTAAGGAGGCTGTTCAGGTCCTGAACCGGTGCTTGGCTGCTGTGACGGTCTGGATGAGGGTGAACAAATTGAAATTGAATCCAGACAAGACAGAGATACTCCTGGTCAGTCGCAAAGCCAAACAGGGCATAGGGTTACAGCCTGTGTTGGACGGGGTTCCACGCCCCCTGAAGACACAGGTTTGCAGCTTAGGAGTGATCCTGGACTTATCGCTGAACCTGGAACCCCAGGTCTCGGCGGTGGCCAGGGGAGCTTTTGCACAGTTAAAATGTGGCGCAGCTGGCTAAGTGTCAGCTGCATAAGATCTCTCTGACCAGTAGGTCATGAGTTTGAGGCCTGCCCGGGTCAAGATGGGTGCTCGACCTTTAAGTGTAGCCTGCTGTCAACCTTTGCAGCCCTAAAGACAGTTGCATCTGTCAAGTAGGAGATAAAGGTACCACATTAAGTGGGGAGGCAAATTTTGACTGAATTATGAGGCCATTAAAGAACTTCAGGAACGCTGAGGAATGTGGAGGGAACAACAAGGGACGCTGGGAATGCTGAGAGATGAGGAGTGCGTCAGCTCCCCCTGGTGGCCAGAGCTTGCCTCTATTCGTCTATATGTTGTGTATGTGGAAAAAGGCAGGGATTGTCTGCTAAGTATGTATACCTGTAATCCGTTAAGTCCCCTTCGGCGTGAGAAGAGCGGAATATAAATAAAGTGTATTATTATTATTAATTATTAAAACTCGTGTGCCAGCTGCGCCGGTACCTTGGGAAGTCTGATTTGGCCATGGTGGTCCATGCTCTGGTTACATCCCATATAGATTACTGCAACACACTCTACGTGGGGTTGCCTTTGAAAACTGCTCGGAAGCTTCAAATGGTCCAGCGTGCGGCAGCCAGATTACTAACGTCAGCTCCACTGCCTGCAAATCTGTTACTGGGCACAATTCAAAGTGCTGTCTTTAGTGTATAAAGCCCTAAACGGTTCCGGCCCAGCTTACCTATCCAAACGCATATCTCCCTACAAACCCACCAGGAACTTGAGACCATTAGGGGTGGCCCTGCTCTCAATCCCGCCGGCTTCACAAGCACGTCTGGCGGGGACGAGGAACAGGGCCTTCTCTGTGGTGGCCCCTCAGCTGTGGAACTCCCTGCTCAGGGATATTAGATCGGCCCCCTATCTCCTAACCTTTCGAAAAAAATTGAAAACTTGGCTCTTCGAGCAAGCTTTTGAAGCTTGAACTTAATCTGATAAACTTGAATTAGAAAATGACCCAGGAACGACTAAGACGACGGAACGAATAAGGACTGAATATGACGACATAGTTTTTTTAAAAATTGTTCACTGTTTCGATATCTTTGATGTTTTTAGATATTGTACAATGTGATGTTTTTATTCTATTGATATGTGTATTTATATATGGCATCGAATTATGCCGATTGTTCGCCACCCTGAGTCGCCTTCAGGCTGATATGAACAGGGTAAAAATGATGTAAATAAATAAATAAATAAATAATTGTAGCTGGTGTACTCCAGCAGGGCTTCTTAAACATTTTCCTCTTTCTCCCTGACAAAGTTTTACACAACCCCTAACATATAAGTATATAAAAACAGGTATAAAAATCAATTCATTGCATTACAGACTGATTTTCCTTTTTGTGGAGTACAGTTGAAGCATTTTCTACAGAGTGCGCTGTAAACACTGCACTGCTAACACATTGGTGTAAATGTCTAAAACACTAAGTGGCATTCAGAAATCTTTTACTGTTGGCAAATTTTTCGTGTCTCCAATATTGAGATAAGGGGGGCCAATTTGAGGTCAGAATCCACGGTTTAAGAAGCAGTGTACTAGAGAACAAATGGAGTCATGCCAGGCCATATTTAATTTTTTGTTGGTGGAAATGAATGTGTTCTTCTGAGTGCATGAAACCAAATGTGTTTTGTGAGTGTGCAATTTAGGGTTTTTCAGATACAATGTTTCCATCATTATAGCAGAAGCAATTGTTAAAACCAATGAATAATTTCTGCAGGGAGATGTTAATTGATCTTCAAAGATATATGCTCATACCAGAGATGTGTTGGGAAATGTGCACGCAGGAGATTCTTGCCCAAGGTTGTGGTGTCCATTAAGAGCTCCCTAACCGCAAATTGAAGCACTCATAATCGCACAACATTCTTAACGCCACCTTGAATCAGCCTTCAAGCCATTTGCAGTCTCTGTGTTTCAATAAATGGGAAACTCCCATTTTTCGGCTGCAGAAATCGCTTCCAAAGTGTTTTCCGATGGTGTGATACTGTGTGCAGTGTGCTGCTGCAGAGAGTCTAGGACTTTCATATAGTTTGGGAAGTTGTTTTTGGTGTTCCTTTCAACTGCTTCACTTTCTTGTCCCCAAGCTTCTTGCAATTCCAGAGGATCTAGCATTACTTCCCATTTTCACCCTACTTGCTTCCTTGAACTTTTAAAAAGATAACTGTAAGATTTGCAGGTAATTCCAGGCCTTGATAGAGATTTTCCTTCTTAGGTTGTGTGTTGAAGTGATTAATCTGTATACCTTAATAAAGCGGAATGTTTGTATATATGTATGTATGTGTGCGGAGGGCGGATATGTGGCAGCTATTTGCATAAAGTCCTTTGATTGGCCAGCCTCGCCACTCCAAAATTCTAAGGCACCAGACAGAGGGCATTGATTGCCACTGATTAGCCAGCATCCCAGAATCCAGGCCTCTACATTCAAACAACAGGATTTCTTCCCACTGAGGGGAAAAAATGCACCATCAACATTCCCTCCCCACTTGGCTCTGTGAAAACAAAATGGATTCCTGTTTTCCTCTCCTTTTAGAAAACAGCCCTCAGCGTTTAGAAAACAGCTGCCGGTCATTTGGCCTTTTAAAGTTACCAATTACCAGCAGAGCAGGCCAGAACATTACAGGCCCCAAAAGAGAGTTTAGGACAGGATGGCCCACGAATGATGGGATTTGCAGTACCGTCACCCAATTAACTTCCCAGAAAACACTGTAGCCCCTACAAATCACAAACCAGGCCCAAAATTTACAGTACGGCTTCATTAACTTGATTTCCCTGACTAGGCCTCAGTTAATGGGACATTGTGTATGGCCTGAATTAACAGTAATCAACCTTGGCACACTGAGCCCCTATGACCCATGATTCATTCTACTGCAGTTTGGAGTAGGGAGGACCATGGATGATGGGACTTGAAGTACCATCACAGGTTATGAGATTTGTAATACTTTCAAACTCTTCATTCCCCACAGACCAAGGCGGCCCTGAACCACAAGACCAAACTTGGCACACAGTACCCCCATGACCCACACTCCATCCTACTGCAGTTTAGAGGAGGATGGACCATGAAGGATGGGATTTCAAGTACCTCCATTCACTTCCCAAGCCCGCTGCGACCCTCATCCAGTGCATAATCATGACCACACTTGGCACAAAAAGCCCCCATGACCCAATGGACGTCCTGATGCAGTTCGGAGGGCGGACCACGGATGATGGGACTTGAAGTACCTCCACTCATTTCACCAGACCATTGCCAACCTCATCCAAACACTGATCAAGACCAAACTTGGCACACAGAGCCCCCATGACTCATTCTACATTCTGGTGCAGTATTGAGGAGGATGGACCACGAATGATGGGACTTGAAGTACCTCCACTCACTTCCCAAGACTGCTGCGACCCTCATTCAATGATTAATCAAGACCAAACTTGGCACACAAAGCCCTCATGACCCACTCTACAGCCTGGTGCTGTTTGGAGGAGGATGGACCATGGATGACGGGACTTGAAGTACCTTCACTCACCTTCTGAGACTACTGCGACCCTCATCCAATGAATGATCAACACCAAACGTGGCACTAAGAGCCCCCATGACCCACTCTACATCCTGGTGCTGTTGGGAGGGGGATGACCATGGCCAATGGGACTTGCAGTACCTTCACTAACTTCCTGAGACCACTGCAAGCCACATACACATCTAATAGGAACCAATCTTGGCACACAATGCCTTCCTCAAATAACCCGGGCACCGCCGGGTCCTCAGCTAGTTGTATTATATAAATGAATATGGGGGCTCTGTGTGCCAAGTTTGGTCTTGATCCATCATTATTGGGAGTTGTAGTGGTATCATGAAATTGCTGAAGGTAGTGTAAGTCCCCTCATCTCTGCCCCCAAAGTGTAGTAGGATGTAGATTGGGTCATGGGGCTCTGTGTGCTAAGTTTGGTCTGTATTGGTGAATGGATGAGGGATGCATTCTTTTTTGGAAGTGAGTGAAGGTACTTCAAGTCCCATCATCCGTGGTCCGATCTCACAGTAAACTGCACCAGGCTGTAGAGTGGGTCATGAGGGCTCTGTGTGCCAGATTTGGTGTTGATCAGTCATTGGATTAGGTTTGTAGCAGGATTGGGAAGTGAGGGAAGGTACTGCAAGTCCCATCATCCATGTTCTCTCCCCCTCCAAACTTCAGTAGGATGTAGAGTGGGTCACTGGGGCTCTGTGTGCCAAGTGTGGATTTTCTCGGTGTTTTTGGGGGCCACAGTGGTCTGTGGGAACAGAGGGTGTGAAAATAATATGTATAGTAAAGGTGGGAGAGAGTAAACAGGAGAGAGAGAGAGCTGATATTAAGAGCACATTTCTGCAGGGAGAGCAAAGTTCCCATAGCAACTTGACTCTGAAGCTGTAGTGGGAGGAGCCAAAAGGCTTCTGACAAGACCAAGGAGGGAATTCTAGTCAGTTAGGGTTAGGAGCTCAGTGTGTGAGAGGAGCTCAGAGAGAGAGAGTTAAGAGTTTAGAGAGAGAGAGAGGTCAAAGTGAGTGGTTAAGTCTGACCAGCTCTAGAGAGAGAGCAGGGTTAGGATTAGTTTAAGGCTGAAAGAATACAGTCTTGGTTAACTGAACCTGTGAGTCAGTTAGTTTAGAGAAAGCCTGAAGGCTAAAGGAAGACAAAGTGTCTGAAGAAGGCCAGTGTGCCTATATATTGAAAGAGTGAAAAGCTAATCTAGCTGGTTGATGACAATAGTTAGCTATTGGTTGGTTTTGCCATAACTAGAATAAGTAACCTTTTTAAGTTGTGCCTCCTCGGAAGAGTTATACCAAACCAAGCTTTGTACCAGAATAAACTATTAGTTGTTATTTCATCTAAAAACCTCTCTGTGCCATTGATTTCGACGTCAAGCCTCGTTTCAAAAGTTTATTCCTGTCGCATGAAAGCGTTCATTACCTCACAAAGAGCTTCCCTCACAAAAGGGTTTCAGATTACTTCTCTCTCACAAAATGGTGGCAGCAGTTTAAAGACAAGGATTTATGTGGTGAATTAGAGACAGAGTGGTGGGATTCTAAAAGAGGGTCCACCCTGTCCAGTTGATAGCCTCTCCACAAATCTTCACAAGTCTCCATAGTTTTAAAAGAGTGAACAGTAAACTTGGCTTCTCCACAAATTGGTAGAGCGGTGGGATCGCCTGCCCTGCCACGGTGACCCGACGTCTCCTGAGTCACCACAAATTGGTGAAAGAGCGGTGGGATTGAAAGGATAGCCGACGTCTCCGCAGGTTGTTGTAGGTTTTTTTGGCTGTATGGCCATGTTCTAGAAGCATTCTCTCCTGACGTTTCGCCTGCATCTATGGCAGGCATCCTCAGGGGTTGGAAGGTCTGTTGGAAACTAGGAAAATTGGATTTATATATCTTTGGAAAGTCCAGGGTGGGAAAAAGAACTCTTGTCTGTTACCGCTAGGTATGAAAACCCAATTTTCCTAGTTTCCAGCAGACCTCACTACCTCTGAGGTTAGATGCCATAGATACAGGTGAAACGTCAGGAGAGAATGCTTCTAGAACATGGCCATACTGCCTGAAAAACCTACAACAACCCAATGATTCCAGCAATGAAAGCCTTCAACAATACATTTTCCTTCTTAATTAGAGATTTGCCTTCTTGAAATTGGAAAAGACTGAGAACTGCAAAACTGATAATGTATTTTATGACCATTTTAAGTGTTTGAACTTCAAAAATGCAACACCTTAAAGCAGGGGTCGGGAATCTTTTTGACTCAGAGAGCCATAAAAGCAAAATATTTGGAAATATTTATTTCAGTGAGAGCCATATATATATATATGTGTGTGTGTGTGTGGAATGGATTATATATATATATATATATATATATATGTATGTGTGTGTGTGTGTGTGTGTATATATATATATATAAAATACATTTTAAGACTAAATTCAACTAAATGTGAGTATGTACATACATACTCAACTTATCCAATCCATAATAATTTTATTATTATTGGGAAAAGGAGGATATAACTTATCACAAAATACAGAGTTAGGAATATACTCGCCGTTTAAGATGACTCGGCTTTCAGCACCTCTGTAGTTTCCTGACTCTCTTGGGTTCAGCGCCATGGCTGTGCCTCGAAGCAGGGGCTGCCGCTGGCACACCATCGCCATCTTAGATGGAGGGTGGGAGAGTCAATGCGTGGCCCAGGCCAGGTGCAGCATGCAGGCGAGGAAGGAAGGAGGGAGGTGCTGGCAAGGCTCGCCAGCAGCAGCCCGCTTGGAGGCTTTTGAGGAGCGAAGCGAGGCAGAGGGGGGCTGAGCCGCCTTCGCTCTCCTTTGCCCCAAATTCCACGTGCACCGCTCAGCTGGAGGCAGAGCCAGCGCCAACCTTTGCGCCTGTCCCTCACATGCCGGCTCTCCGGTGGGCGCGCCTCCTTCGCCTCAAATTCCACGCGTGCAACTGAGAGCCGGCATGGAGAGCTTGGCGCTGAGCTGCGTGCGCCGCCTTTGCCCTCCTTCACCTCAAATTCCGCACGTGCAGCTCAGCTGGAGGCGGGGCCAGCGCCAAGCACTCCATGCCGGCTCTCAGCGGAATTTGAGGCAAAGGAAGGCGAAGGCAGCACACGCACCTGAGAGCCGGCATGGAGAGCTTGGCACTGGCCCCGCCTCCAGCTGAGCTGCGCGCATGGAATTTGGGGCAAAGGAGGGCAAAGGTGGCGCGCGCAGTTGAGGCAGGTGCAATCATCGAAAAAGCCAGATATGGCTCGCGAGCCATAGGTTCCCGACCCCTGCCTTAAAGGCTTCTGGTTGTTGAGTAGAGTTCAAGGCTTGCCTTGAACAGAGAGGAAGAATGGAGAAGAAATAGGGACAAAACAATCCTGAGAGCTACCCAAACATCTACCATCGTTCCAAATAATGCACCCATCATTCTTTCTCCTTTGATCCCAGCCTCGTACGCTTGATGTTTAGATAGAAATTCGCCTTTCTTATTTTCCCCCTCCATCTGTGAAACCTGCAATTATAATATTATACAATTTCAATCATCGTAAGTCACCAATATGTATATCAGGAAATTCAAAATAGGCACACAATGTTACTTACCACATTCATTGTTGTGTGTCTTCAATGTTTAATAAAACATTTAAGAAAATGTATTCATATATTTGTTGTTGTTGTTGTTGTGTGCTGTAAAGTTGCTTCTGGCATATGGTGACCCTAAGGTATTTCTATCTTGGGGTTTTCTTGTCAAGATTTGTTCAAAGGGAGTTTGCATTTGCCCTCCTCTGAGACTGACCGTAATTGACTTGTCCAAGGTCATCCTGTGGATTTCCATGCCTGAGTAGGGATTCAAACCTTGGTCTCCAACACCCCAAACTGCTGCACCATGCTGATTTTATGTAAAGATTACAAAACTGCTATTTGAGTATAAAAACACTATCCATTAAAAACACATAACCTTTATATTTTTTTCCAAAATGTATATGAGATTAAGATTTCATCATTGTTTCTAATGGAGGTGGCATAAGACCTTTTTTTTCTTCCATATTTCTGCACATTTAGCATGACAGGTGCTGAACTGGCAGCACTGGAAATTGAAGTCCTCTATTTTTCCACAGGCCTGGCATAGCATGGGCAGAAACAGCCATGCAAGCTCCCCCACACTGCCATGCCATTGTGTCTGAACCCTCTTCTGAAGAGATCACTTCCGGAGGTGAGTGGGAAGGTCAGTCTTTCTGTGTGTCCAGTAGCTGTGCAATATGCCAGTGGCTGCCGAAGCTCCCAAAGTGCTTAGCATGTTGTGGGCAATCATCTATCACTAAGTTGGTTGAAAGTCCAACTTGTATTGAATAGGCCTGGGCAGTCATGGTTCTAAATGATTCTATAGTACTTATTTATTTGTTTGTTTGTCCAATTTCTAGGCCGTCACTCCTGGGAGGGTCGAGGCGGCTCACAACAGGGCAATACACAACAAAACACATTAAAACACATAAACACATAAAGCACTCTAAAATATCCATACATTAAAAACACTTACAAAACTAAAGTTCTGGTGCTGAAAACTAGGTGGCGCTGCTGCTTTACTTCTACAGTGTTGCTAAAGTTCTGGTGGTGAACATTTCAGAACTCTTAACAAAACTTTCAAAATTTTGTTATAAATAGCAGTTCCTAATTGGTTCTGTCTTAAAAATCACCAATAATGAAATGATAATGAAGTTTTGAAAGTTTTCTTAGAGTTCTAAAATGTTCACCACCAGAACTTTAGCAACACTGAAGAAGCAAAGCACCAGCGCCACCTAGTTTTCACCACCAGAACTTTAGTTTTGTCAGTACTTTAGAAACATTTAGAACCATGACTGCCCAGGCCTAGTTTTGAACTAATAGGAAGCAACATTTCTTTAAGGTGGCCATATTGCTGCTAGGCTACAAAGAAAGGGAGAGAATCAAATGTACATATCTAAAACTAACAATTAGAATGAACCTCATGAAACAAAGAAAGCCCAAAACCTTATGTTCCCTTCGGAGTTGAGACAGGCGGCATATAAATATCGTAAATAAATAAATAATGTCAAACAGTCAGATCGTGGCTAACTGCCACTAGCTCTCTTCATAGCTACAGCACTAGTTCCTAGAGCAGGGGTGGGCAATTATTTTTTCCAAGGGGCCACATGAGAGCCAAAAAATATTATGGAGGGCCGCACCTAAAGGCTGAACTACATTCTAATCTAAATTATTTATTTATTTACTTACTATATTTACTATATATTAGACATCATTAATATTAACATATTAATATATCAAGAAATATTCATATATTATTAGTATTAATTTCATAATTATTATATTAGAGTATATATATAGACATAATATATTGAAATTATAATATAATATTATATTATATTATTTATTATATTATTATAATAAAATTATTATACAATAATAATAAAAACCACTAAAATTAAATTAAATTCAAGAAGACAAGGTGTGAACCAAGATGAAGGCTGACATCCTCAAGAGAGGAAAGATCCCAAGATGGAATGGCCTAATGGCCCCAGCCCAGAGGATGGCAAAGCGGATCCAGCTGCCGCCGCAGCAGAGCTAGCAGGGCAGCAGGCGATCGGAGGCTGCAGGCCTCCGGCCGCTCTCGCCCGCAGCCGTTCCCCAGCTGATTGCCCTGCTATGGAGTGCCTGCATCCCTGGAGGCGATCCTGGCCTGCAGGGGGAGCAGTCGGCAATCTGAGGCAGCTTATTCGACCTGGTGACCCGAAAGACGATCAAGTCTTCCGGGTCACCAGGGCAATCAGCCCCCGCAGGTCGCCGAGTGTTCCTGCTGCAGGCCCGGATCGCCTCCAGGGATGCAGACACTCCAAAGCTGCTGCTCCTCCGACCTGTCTGCCAACACAGGCCCCACAGAGCCCGCAATGGGATGGCGGCAGCGGCACCCCTTCCTCTTGGCCCCGCCACCGACGCCCTTCTCCCCGGGCCGGACAAAATTGGCTGCCGGGCCACATCCGGCCCGCAGGCCGTAGGTTGCCCACCCCTGTCCTAGACCATGGTCAGAAATTTAATGAAGTTGGGGTTCTGGCAAGGGGTGCCTTGTACCTCACTGAGGATGGTAGGAATGTTTTACTCAAAAGCCTCAGTAATCTGATCATGACAGCTTTCACTTGGGTTTTCTACGGGAGAGACATAGTACTTGTGAAAGCAGAAGTTTAACGGGAGAGAATACCCCAACTGTTATAGAGAGAACAATAACTCAACAAAGAGAAAGAAAAAAAACGTAAATAAGCAGCTTGGCGGGTGTCCATGGTCTTTGAAGTCTCTACACCAGAGTTTTTCAAACTGTGCTCCTCCTGATGTCTTGGATTTCAGCTCCCACAATTCCTAACACCTGGTAAGTAGGCTGGGATTTTTGGGAGGAGCATGGTTTGTGAAGCACTGCTCTACACTAATACTCAAAGCATGGAAAATAAACAAGATGAACTTGAAATTTTAATACAACAAAGCAAATACGATATAATGGGTTGGATGGGTCTCGTGGTTGGAATGTAGTAATAAAGGATTATAACCTATTTCTGAAAAATAGACCTGACAGAAAATTAGAAGTAGCGTTTTATATCAAGCATGTTTACACTAGTGACTTAAATCCAGGAGAGTATCTGGGTAAAATAAAATAAAGGGTAAAGAAACAACAGGGATGTCATTGTGAGGGTCTGTTACAGACCTCCAAGCCAGACTGAGGAATTTGATTATGTTTTCTGCACATTTAGCATGTAAACCATACTTTCAGAAAAGAAGAGATACAGTAGTAATTGGATAGTTCAGCTAGCCTGATATTTGTTGGAAATAAACTCTGCCAAGAATATCAGATCCAACAAATTCCTCATTTGCCTTGCAGATAATTTCATTGTCCAGAAGGTGGAAGAGACAACAAGGGGATCAGCTATTTTAGATCTGTTCTTAACTAACATGGGTGACCCGGTAAATGGGATGGAAGTGTTGAGGTTCCTTAGACAAGAGTGGCCACATTCTTCTAGAATTTGCTAAATAGTAGAAAGGGGAAGCCAAGCATAGTCAGACGTGCATTCTCAACTTTTATTTAATTATTTTATTTAAAACTTTTATACCCCGGCCTTCTCACTTCCGAAGAGGGACTCAGACCAACAAACAGCAAGTATTCAATGCTAACATTTAAAATCTAAAAGCATCATAAATTTACAATAAAATTTACAATAAAATACAATACAATAAATACATTTAAAAAGCCTTTCACCAAAGTAAAATCAAGTCCAACTTAAACCATATATTCGGTGGGCGCCTGCGAAGGTGGTGGGACCGAGAGCAGGGCCTCTCCAGACGATCTTAGCACTCTTGACGGTTCATACGGGAGAATACGTTCGGACAGGTAAACTGGGCCGGAACCGTGTAGGGTTTTGTAGGTCAACACCAGCACTTTGAATTGTGCTCGGAAGCTAATTGGCAGCCAGTGGAGCTGGCGCAACAGGGGAGTTGTGCGCTCCTGTACCCCGCTCCCGTTAGTAGTCTGGCTGCTGCGCGCTGACTAATTGCAGCTTCCAGGCAGTCCAGAGGCAACCCCACGTAGAGAGCATTGCAGTAGTCTATACGGGATGTAACCAGAGCGTGGACCACCGTGGCCAAGTCTGACTTCCCAAGATACGGGCTGATTTCACTAAATTTAGGGAAAAACTAAGTGGAGAAAGGAATTTGTCATGGATGGGAGTTAGTGAAAAGTGAGATATTGGAGGCACAGCTTCAAATAGCTCCAATGAGGAGGAAAAATAGAAGGTGCCTAAAGAAACCAGAATAGATGTCTAAGGAACTTTCAGTTGAGCAGCGCTCAGGCCTGCTCCGGTCCTCCCTGCCTCCCTCACTGCAGGTTTCGGGCCGGCAGGGCCCGCCACGCAGCATTTTCCACGGCCCAGGGCCGCTGTCCTCACCTACTCCTTGGGTGAGGAGGGGCCTGCGGCCCGGCATCCAACCCCTCCCACCCAAGGAGTTGCCAAAAAATGGCCCTGGGCTGCGAAAAACGTCGCATGGTGGGCCCGGTCTGCCCCGGTCCTTCCCACCTCCCTTGCTTGCGGGTTTCGGCCTGCCAAGCAGCACTTTCCGTGGCCCAAGGCAACTTTCCGGCAACTCCTTGGGTGGGGAGGGGCCAGATGCCGGGCCTACCACACCTGGGAGCCAGATAGAATCGTCAAAAGAGCCATATACAGTATACCTCGCGGGCCATGGGTTCCCAACCCCTGAACTAGACGATGTGAGCGAACAATGATTTTAGTAAAGAGACGCCGAGGATTTATGTTTTTATTGTTGCTATTGATTTTATATGAATTTATATTTTAAATGCTCGTGTTTTAGTTGTTTTAATTGTTTCTTATGTCGTTGGGGGCATTTAATTGTGCCAAATGTAAACCGCCCTGAGTCGCCTTCGGGCTGAGAAAGGTGGTATATAAATACGGCAAATAAATAAATAAATAAAATGTACCTATAAAAAATGGAAAAAGTGAGAAATCACCCAAAAGGAATGCAAACAAATAACCAATATTTATTTAGAGAAAAGGTTAGGAAAACCAATGCGCAGAATGAGTTCAGGAATGCTATAAAGCAGGGGTGGGCAATTATTTTTTCCAAGGGGCCACACGAGAGCCAAAAAATATTATGGAGGACCACACCTAAAGACGGAACTACATTCTAATCTACATTATTTATTTATTTACTATATTTACTATATATTACACATCATTAATATTAACATATTAATATATCAAAAATATTCATATATTATTAGTATTAATATCATAATTATTATATTATAGTATATATATAGACATTATAATATATTGAAATTATAATATAATATAACATTATATTATTTATTATATTATTATATTATTATTATAAAATTCTTATAAAATAATAATAAAAACCACTAAAATTAAATTAAATTAAAGAAGACAAGGTGAGAACCAAGATGGAATGGCCCAATGGATCCAGCCCAGAGGATGGCAAAGCGGACCTAGCCGCCGCTGCAGCAGAGGAGAGCAGAACAGGTGATTGGAGGCTGCAGGCCTCCGCCCGCTCTCGCCCCCAGCCGTTCCCCATATTGCCATGGTCCTGCCTCAAAGTGGGGGCTGCTGTGGGCTGCACCAGGGCAGCGGGGGTTCCTTCCTGCCTTCTCCGGCGGCTCCGGAGTGCCCTCGTGGTGGTGATCCTGGGCTTTGGTCCTCTTGCATGGAGGTTCGCGCATCGGTAGAGTGAGGGAGGGCCCGAGGCTGGAGGCAGCACCAGCTCTGGGTTCTCTGCCTCCTCCTCCTGCCTCTGGCGTGGAAAGGCTCCAGATGGCCAGCGTGGGAGCGTCAGAGCTGGCGGCGTGGCGGGGAGGAGCCTTTGGATGACTTCCTGTAGCCCCGGATGAGCTGGCTGAAGCCTGAGGAAGAGGCGGAGAGCCTGGGGCACTCCAAAGCCGCAGCGCCGCAATGGGATGGTGGCAGTGGCACCCCTTCTTCTTGGCCCCGCCCCCAACGCCCTGTCTCAGGCCGGACAGAATCGGCTGCCGGGCCGGATGTGGCCTGTGGTCCGTAGGTTGCCCACCCCTGCTATAAAGGTTAAAAACAATAAAAATGGCTTTTATGATTATGTTCATAGCAAAAAAGAATAACAAGGCAATGGTAGGCCACTGCATATAGATGGTGGTGAAATGCTAACAGGGGACAAAGAAAAGGCGGGACGACTCAACACTTTCTTAGCCTCTCCCAACAGGTTAACAGTGCTCAACTTGGGGATAATGGGGCAGTAGAAGGGAATTCCTGGAGAATCAGAGAAGTTTCAGCATGCTAGAGGAGGGCAAATGTTATTCAAAATGAAAAAAAGAGACCCAACAATTACTACCCCATCATCTTGACATCAATATCAGGAAATAATCTAGAGATCATTCAAGAGACAATCTGTAAGCACTTCTAAATGAATTCCATACTCACAAAAAGTCAATACCAGTTTCTCAGAAACAATTTATGCCAGATGAACTTTATGTCTTCTTTTCGATAGTCATTTCAAACTTGGCAGATGAAGGGAATGATTTGGATGCAGCATATTTCAATTTAAGGCCTTTGAAAAGATACTGTGCCGTCGCACCCGGTCTATATATACTCGGGAAGGGTGAGGACATAGGCTCTCTCTACCGGGGGATTGCTTCTTGCCTTCCTTTAGGCTTGGGGCTCCCAAGGACCAAGCTGGACACTATAGATAACTCAAACAGGCTTTATTGTTCTTAACATGAGTTATCTTCACCCAGGCACTTTACTTTGTTCCCCAAAAGGATAAAAGAAATATACTTTACAGTCTCTTAGTTGCTTGGGTCCAGGAAGCTTCAGCCGGATGGCTCTCCAAGTCCTCTCTGTCTTTATGGTCTCGAGGTAAGGACACTCGAGACCCCAGCCAGCTGGCCTATACTGAAGGTATGGGACCTTCCTCTGGATGCCAGCTGACCAGTTCAAAGGCGCCTGGGTCTCCTCAGAGCTACCCAACCATCTGATATGTTGGGCTTTCCGTATGAGGCCCAAGGAAAGTCTTTGTCTGTGTTGAGAGATGGCTTGACCAAGGCTGACCCTGGCAAACCTTCAGATATGTCCTCTTCTGGAGAGATCCAGGAAAGCTCTGAAAACAAAATGGCTAGATTCCCAAAGTCCCTGGACAAAGGGATGGGCAAACTTAAATGATTGACAGTGTAAAGAACCAATCAATGCAACCAAACCTTTGCAAAACTAAACAGGCTTGCAGAAATACAACACAACAGTGTAAACCTTTGGAACTTAAAGCTTTTCATACAAGTGGCGCTTGCTGCGCCGTCACAGATACCCTGTAATAGTCTTACAAAATATCTAAAACTAACAAAAATAATTTCAACAGGGAGACATGTAAGGTACCAAAAGTGAAACTATGCATGTGTGTGTGTTTGTATGTTTGTGATTTCCAAGATGGCTCTCACTTACAGAGTACACTGTGATTACCACTGATGATGGATCTGGACCAAACTTGGCACGCAGACCCCTCATGACCAACTTGATGTACTAAAGGTTTGGAGAGAATTGACTTTGGATGCTGGGATTTATAGTTCACCCACATCCAGAGAGCACTATGAACCCAACCAATGATGGATCCCAACCAGAACTGACACACATACCCAATGTGAGCAACTTTGAATGGTTATGGGATTTGGAAAGAATTGAACTTGGAGGTTGGGAGTTATAGTTCACCCACATCCAGAGAGCACCGTGAACCTAACCAGTTATGAATCTAGACCAAACTTGGCACATATACCCAACATGGCTAATTTTACCTACTGGTGTGGTTGGAAAACAATGACATGATTGTGGGAGTTGTAGTTTACTCACATTCTTATTCATTTTGTAATGGGTCAATTCTTAAACTTCATAACCCAACAATGAA
This sequence comes from Anolis apletophallus, assembly GCA_030556195.1. NCBI lineage: Eukaryota > Metazoa > Chordata > Lepidosauria > Squamata > Anolidae > Anolis > Anolis apletophallus. The sequence continues at coordinate 30,988,726 of JARBWK010000009.1, forward strand.
TAATTCTTATGTTTGTCCTTATGAAAAACCTAACCCAGGCATCAGCAGATACCTGAGCAAGTAAGCAATAAAAATGAAATGCACATATATGGGATGGGTGACACCTGGCTTGAAAGCAGTATATGTGAAAGCGATTTTTGGATCTTAGTAGACCACAAGATGAACATGAGTCAACAGTGTGATGTGGGAGCCAAAATAAAAGCCAATGTAATTATAAGCTGCATCAATAGGAGGATAGTGCGTAGATTAAGGAAAGTCATAGTCCCACTGTATTCTGCTTTGGTCAGATCTCACCAGGAATACCAAAATTACCTTTACCTAGAGTAACTTTACATATATTTACATATATTTAGCAAAGTAAAGGGGGGGGGGCTAAGAAACCCTATTTGGCCCACTGGCAAAAGTACACAATATGAATCAGTGCATGATGTGCTTTGGTACACAGTGTGCATCCGTAACCAATATACATTGGTATACAATGTGCATAAGGCACTTTGCTGGCTGTGATATGCAGTGACATAACCACAGCCCTCTATTTATTTATTTATTTACAATTTTTATATGCCGCCCTTCTCAACCCCGAAGTGGACTCAGAGCGGCTTACAGAAAACAGCAATACTGCCAGAGTGGCTTACAATGTACATATAACAATATCGCCGGAGCGGCTTACAGCAAACTGAAAAACAACAAATAACATTACTGTTATAGCACAACGCCAGCACTACACATCACATTGCTCTACAACATATCGCAATATTGATTAGCAATATTGCATGTAATACATATATACAAATTATAATAATACGATTTAATTATTATAGCACATTATCATTGACAGTAATATACTGTGTTACATTACAACACCACCAATACCAAATGCCTATACAACACATTATACCGTAATCATACTATTATTATAATAAAATAATAATATATTAATATATTAACACATAATTAATATTAACATATTAATATATCAATAAATATTCATATTAGTATTTATATATATATATATATATACACACACACACACACACACACACATTATAATATACCTCTACTAGGTAATAATGTTCCAAAATTCACCACTTCTAATGCTTGCATATTTAAGGCCAATTATCCAGAACTACAGTAACTTTACTACATGATTCCAGTCACAGTGTTTGTTATTTGGAGTTTATCTTCAGGTTTTAATTATCCAAACTGCACTAAAGTGTTGGAGAGCATGAAACCTTTTGTATTATAAATTACTGGTGTCATATTCCAAGTTCTGATATATTTTTCCTTTCACTATTTGTAGCCTTCTAAATGTCACTGAATGTAATATGAAGTATCAGAGGAAAATGCATAGATATTGTTTTGTGGCACTTTAGGCACATGGGTTCTGCTCCATTCCTGTCTTCTTACAAACTGGATACCCTTGATCCAGTGCGGCTCTCGGTACAGTGGTTAGCATTGGCATTAGCATTGGCATGACACGCCACTCTCAGTAAGTCAGTGGTTCTCAACCAGTGAGTCCCCAGATGTTTTGGCTTTCAACTCCCAGAAATCCTAACAGCTATTATTATTAATTATTATTATTATTAAACTTTATTTATACCCCACCACAATCTCCCAGAAGGGACTCAGGGCGGCTTACATGAGGCCAAGCCCAACAACACAGCAATAAAAAAACAACACAGCATCAAATACAAACAATACAATCAATAAAAAACATAAACAGTAAGTACATAAAATTAAAACTGTAGTGGCCAGGCCAAGTGTCATATATTAAGATTTTAAAAATAAATAAACACTAGACGTGGACGTAGCTAGCGGAAGGGTTTTTGTGTAATGTGGAGAGATCAACAGTTAAAGTGCGCCTGAGGACATTTGCAGGGGATTGGTCAAAGCAGGACATTGTTCCCTTTATTCAGGGAAGGCACATTGGAATAGCCACGTTTTCAGGCTCCTCCTAAAAACTGCCAAAGAGGGAGCTTGTCTAATCTCTCTGGGGAGCGAGTTCAAGAGTCGGGGGGCCACCACAGAGAAGGCCCTCTCCTCCGTCCCCACCAGTCGCAACTGTGAAAGGGGCAGGAGCGAGAGCAGGGCCTCTCCAGATTATCGGAGAGATTGTGTAGGTTCGTAGACAGAAATGCGGTCACATAGGTAGGCAGGTCCTAAACCGTTCAGGGCTTTGTAGGTAAGAACCTGCACCTTGAATTGGGACCGGAAGATGAACAGCAGCAAATGGACGTTCCAGTTAGTAATATGGCTGCCGCCCGCTGGACCAATTGAAACTTCCGGGCCGTCTTCAAGGGCAGCCCCACATAGAGTGCATTACAGTAGTCCAATCTGGAGGTGACTAAGGCGTGGATCACCGTGGCCAGATCCGACTTCACAATGTACGGTCGCAGCTGGCACAATTTTCAATTTTTTTAAACAACCTATAATTTGAAATGTTTTTATTCTTTGTATGAGCTCGGTAAAAACTTTGGTTACTGTTTTTTCTACTTTTTTATTTTGAGTATATTATATGTTTTATAATTGTTTGTTTTGGTCTTTGGCTAGTACAATTAATGTATTGACATTCGTAAATATAATTAGAGATTTGTTTCCGAGAACACAAAACAGTTTGAGTGCATGCCTTGGAATGAATTCATGTTTATCACTGTATCAGTTGGTCAGTTTTTAAGGCACGGATATAAATACAATGCAGAGAGGATAGACCAGGGGTGCTCACACTTTTTCAGCATGCGAGCTACTTATAAAGCAACCAAGTCAAAAGGATCTACCTACCCACTACAAAAATGTGAAACATATAACACAATATATGCTTTGAACTGGGTTTTCGGAGTCGACACTGCCATATAATCTCATTCAAAGCAGATAACATGGGATTTTATTCAACTGTGTGGAAAGGACCTCAGATAACCCAGGGCCGGCAGCACTTGGGCGGCATCGGGAGCCTGCGTGGCGGGACTGAGCCTTCCTCCCGCCCTGCCTGAGATCTACCAGGACACCCTACACAATCTACCAGTAGATCGCGATCTACCTAATGAGCACCCCTGGGATAAACTATCAATATTTTCCCTCGTCAAAATAAGCAAATCCAGTGATCAAACACTTGTGAGTTTCAAACCATTATTAGAATTCATGTTGACCCAACATTTACAAAACTCAGAAACTGAAAGGTATGCTTGACATTTCAAATAGGTTTGCATTGAGAACAGAAATGATGTTATTGTGAAATGTACCAATTTGTGCATAAATACAACTGTCTGTCCATTCGCCCACACAAAACTTTCCGTTATTCTTTCAGAACTAAATTCCCATGCTACATCCAGAGAGTTTAGAACTGGAATATATGAAGCTATAATAAGGGAAAGTCAAACGTAAGCTTGCAAATGAAGGCTGCTATCCTATACAAACCTAGTTATGATTCTCTTCGTTAACAGAATTAAGGGACCTACTAACCAGAAATCAAATTCTATGTGTTGTCGAAGGCTTTCATGGCTGGAATCACTGGGGTTCTGTGAGTTTTTTTGGGCTGTATGGCCATATTCTAGTATCATTCCCTTCTGACGTTTCGCCTGCATCTGTGGCTGGCATCTTCAGAGGTTCTGTTGGCAGTGAAGCAAGTAGAGTCTCTCTCTCTCTCTCTCTCTCTCTCTCTCTCTCTCTCTCTCTCTCTCTCTCTCTCTCTCTGGAACGAGAGAGAGGGCCTTCTCGGTGGTGGCCCACGGCTTTGGAAATCCCTTCCTAAAGAGGTGTACCCCTCTGTACTGGCTTTTCATGCACAGGTTAAAACCTTCAAATGGAAGCAGGCCTTTCCTGATAACCCATAATAGGCTGCAACGAGTAAGGCATAACAATGAAGGCTATCTCAGACTCGACAACTGAAACATGACCGAAATATACAGAGCTTTCGGATTTTTTAATACAATTTCTTATAGTTGACCTCAGTAGCCTGAGGCCGAGGGAATTTTAGTGGAATATGTTGTATTTATTACTGGTTGTCTATGTTTTATGTAACTGTTATCTGTTTATCAGTTTTATTTTATTTCGTGTCGTGTAATTTCTGTTGTTTTGATTTGTCTGCCGCTTTGAGTCCATGGGAGAAAAGTGGGATTAAAAATAAATAAATAAATAAATATTATTTAAAAATATTACTTAGTCTATTTGTAAGTATTGTACTTATTTATATTGCTGAATGGCAATACTGCTGATGATACTGTTTTATTGTTTTTATTAATGCTTTATGTATTTTAATTATTGCTGTATTATTGTAATTGTTTATATGTAACGGCATCGAATCATTGCCATAGGTAAGCCGTCTTGAGTCCCCCTTCGGGGGTAGGGAAGAGATGCGGTAGAAATACCAGAAATAAATAAATAAATAAATAATATATACTTAATCTACTATATAACTTCATCATGTATCCCCTCTTTTTTCTACTACACAACCTTTCTACTATCCAATATTTCTTATATGAGGAGTTTAACCACATTGACCATATTATTTTAAATATCTATGAATTTGTACTCCAATTTTAAATCACCAAGTTAATCAAAAGCAAATACAGTATATCACTGATTTTTTCTGATACTGGTTATACCAAGTCTGAGTGTTTCAGATATTGATAAATGGACTATTAACAGTTTTGGAAGCAAGAGTATGGCTTCTACTAAAGCTTGCGTAACTGAAAAATGTTGAAGGAAATACATTATGATTCCAGAATTTAATTCAGGAAAGTGTTGTAATTTTAGTAACTTTGAAGTGCAAGAACTCATCATGAAAAAGTCACAATGGTTACACACCCCATCTCTAGTTACAGTCTAGAATATCATATTGTATCCATCATTGCATTGCCATAACAGATATCGGGCCACGGGGACGGAATAAGTTAAATTCTTATGTTGCTGAACTGCTGACCTGAAGGTCGGCAGTTCGAATCCACCAGTCGGGTGAGCTCTCGCTGTTAGCCCCAGATCCTGCCAAACTAGCTTTTAAAAAACATGCAAATGTGAGTAGATCAAGTTACTGCCTTGGCAGGAAGGCAAACAAGCACTCCAGGCAGTCATGCCGGCAACACAGGCTCCTTGGCTTGGAAATGGTGATGAATACTTCCCCCAGTGTCAGAGTTGAGCACTGCCTCCAGAAGCCAGAGATGAAAGGAAAAGCCTTTGCCTTTGTCTGTGATTTTCTGTCTCATTGTATCAAGGCATTGAATGTTTGACTATGTTTGTGTTTGTATAAATGCTGTAATCTGCTCTGAGTCCCTTGGGCAGATAGGGCAGAATAATAATAATAACAACAACAATATTATTATTAATAATAATATCACAGCGTGATCTTGTTTGCTGTAGACTCATCTTGTTGTGTTTCTAATCATAATAATATTTTTTAGAACAACCTGAAATAATAATATTTTTTAAAGAACTTGAAATGTTTTTATTCTTTGTATGAGCTTGGTAAAGACTTTGGATTATTATTATTATTCTTATTCTGCCATGGGCTGGTCCATGACGTCATGAAGAGTCAGAAACGACTGAATGAATAAACATCATCATCATCATCATTATTATTATTATTATTATAACCGTACTAATAAAATCTCATTATTCCATTTATGGGGACAACTGCAATCTTTTGCTGGGGACATTGCCAAAGACATTGCTAAAGACCCTACACTGAGCAAGAAGAGCATAATGTTCCGTCCACATGTTTTCATGTTCTCCCGTGTGAGAGGAGCCATTGCTGCTGCTGCTTATTAGTAAGGAAGGCAGAAATGGGAGAGGCAATTCAGTTGCTGGAGATAAAATGGTGGTAGGGGGATCATAAACAAAGATGTGCTCACACATGGAGTGTACTTTCCTTTCCTTCCACCATTATCATCATTTGAAATGCCTCACCTCTCTTTCCCTCCCTATGAGCAACAATGGCCCTTCCTGAGCCTTGACAACTGCTGGGGGCGGAAGCAGTTTTTGGATAGTGCCGATGGCTTGAGAATAAACCCCAGTGTCTCATGCCACCTTTAATTTGAAATATAACGTAATAATAATACACTTAATTTATATTCCTCTCTATCTCGCAGAGGGGACTCATAGGGGATTACAGTATCACATATATAGGCAAATATTCAGTGCTTTTTAATATAGTAAACAATGACATACAATACACAAACAAAGGCAAAGGTTTCGCTTTCCATCTCTGACGTTTCGAAGTGATATTCGATTCTGGCCATGGGGAGGTGGTCTTCCATTTTTCCATGCTGAGGAGCCTGTAGACTCTCCTAGTCGTGTTGCCGGCGTGGCTGCATGGGCGCCTTTTCCCTTCGCGCCAAGGTGGTATCTATTGATCTATCTGCGGATACTGTTCCCACCTGCGGTGCTCCTGTTGTCCCATGCTGTGTGTACGACACTTTGAAGACGCTCGCGAGATTTCGCCATCCAGGCCCCGCCCCCGGCCCTGAGGAAACCCCTACGGGGGTGAAACGAAGGCGCGCAAGACCCTTTCATCGGCCCGTGGACGACCTTCTCCCACTTATTGATTATTTTCAGTGAGAATTCCCTGATATTGGAATTGATTTTGATGATTTTGGCTCTATTTTGGCCCTGTTTGGGAGAGGCGTCTGGGACTGTGCCTTTAAGATCCACCATTGACTCTCCTCGTTGGAGCCCGGGCGTCTTGGCTCGCCGCTTGTGTGAGCCTGTTCACCGCTACTATTGCCTTATTGCTTTATATATGATGTTTATACTTACCATGTGATATGTTATGAATGTTTCATGTTCTTGTGCCTATGCTGCATTGAAATTATAGATGTGTATTTACTAGAGAAGACTCCATTATTTTGTATTCACTGCATACATTGCCATTGTTTATTTACTAATTGTTTGCTGTCCCTTCCATTGTATAATCTATTGATCTACTCACATTATATGTTTTCGAACTGCGGTGTTGGCAGAAGCTAGGGCTAACAGTGGAAGCTCACCCCACTCCCCAGATTTGACCCACCGACTTTCTGGTCAAAATAATATTGTAAAATAGGAGTACCATCGATAGCATGCAATATCAATGCCATTAAATAAATGGGATTCTGCTGTATTATTTATTTTCCTGTCTAGGCTAATTAGAAGAAAGCATAGTAAAACATTAGAGCCTCATCATAATTCCATTCACTTACTAGAACAATAAGCATGTTAATAGTTCTCAGGTTCTGATACAAGGCTTCTTAAACCTTTTTGACTCGCATTCTCTTTCTGCCTGAGTAATTTTTACGTGACCCTGGGTATCTCTTTTGGCTTTTCTTCGTGAACGAAGATTCAGGAAAGACTCATCCCACGCTTTCTACAAGCGCATTGATAACTAAAAAGGCCAATCCAAGATAGGCAACTTCAGTTGCAGAAAGCACAGAAGAAAGTCTCCTTGGGAGATGTTTCCAAGTTGCGGTTCTTTCTGCATTGTCGTTTCTCTTCGAGACCCATTTGGCGTGTCTTCTCGAAAGAGGCCACAGTATTGTGGATAGTGCGTCTCCATGCTTCCCCATGTGAGGCCAGTGTGGACCATTGTCGGTGATCAATCTGGCCAAGCCTGAAATGTTGTTTCAGGGAGTCCTTATATCTCTTTTTGGGGGCACCTCTCTTGCGCTGACCCATGGCGAGTTCACCGTAGAGTAGTATCTTTGGGAGGTTGTGGTCCTCCATTCTAGAGACCGGCCCTGCCCAGCGCAGCTGTGTTCTCAATAGCATGGCCTCAATGCTGATGATCTCTGCTTACTGAAGCACAGCAACATTCGTCACATAGTCGGCCCAGTGTATATTTAGGATTGTGCAAAGACAGCGCTGATGAAAGTGTTTGAGGAGTCATAGGTGTTGGCGATAGATGGCCCATATTTCAGACCCATAAAGGAGAATAGACAGTACGATAGCTCTGTACACACTGATTTTTGTGCTTTGCCTCAGGTGTTTGTTGCTCCATACTCTTTTGTGAAGCCTTCAGAATGCACTATATGCCTTTGCTAATCTGTGATCTATCTCTTTATCAATCTTGGCATCTGAAGAGATGATGCTTCCCAGGTAGGTGAACTGCTGAACAGACTTAAGCACAGATTTGCCTATGCTGACATGGGGATGATGGTTTTCTTCCTGTGGTGCAGGCTGGTAGAGAATCTTATTGTTACGTCTTTTCTCGTTCCTGTGCCCGCACGTCACGCAGCTTATAGGTAAAAGGTAAAACATTTCCGGGAGTTTTGGGACTCCAGATTTCCTGCTACATCATTATACATTAGGTTGGTGCCAAGCCTTGATGCGCTTTAGATCCTGGCAGGGCAGGAGGAGTGGGCCTCCCTGCCCCTTCTGCCTGCCAGGATCTAAAGCCTTGAAGAGGCTTCATGAGGGGCCAACTTCAGCCCTCCAGGTGTTTTGGACTTCAACTCCCACCATTCCTCACAGCCTCAGGCCTCTTACTTTTCCTCTCAGCCTGGGCAAACTTGGGCCCTCGCTCCCTCAGGATCGGGTGAGAGAGAGGCAGCGAGGAGCGAGGGGGGCTCCTCCTTTTTGCTGCTTCCAAGAATAGAATACCCCCTCCCTCCCTCCTTCCTATTTGTAGAGTCCCATCTAGAATTCGGTGTGATTTATCCCAGTTTTGGCCTACAACTCCCAGAAATCCCAGCCAATTTACCAGCTGTTAGGATTTCTGGGAGTTGTAGGCCAAAACCATCTTGAATGCGCATGCGCTGGCATACGAACTACTAACGAATTCCGTTAGTAATTACGTTACATTTTAGAAATTTTTGGAAATTTTTTTGTAAGTCTATTACTAATCAAAAAATTCCCCCCCCCATTAGATTTTTCGATTCCCTATTTTTGGGTTCTAAACCATGCCTAGTATGTATATGCAAATAAAAGTATTCCAGATTCTTAAATCCAAAAAACCACTGGTCCTAAAGGTTCCGGATATAGATAGTCAACCTGTAACATATTCCTGAGTGAAAGAAAAAAATGGTTCTGTGTTCTTTTGCTACTTTCCCCCTTGGTGAAGATTGGGTCAGGAAACAGCTATTACCTCACTTTCTGTTTTCATAATATTTCTTGCTTGGCCAACTAATGTAATTTTTTTCTTGTCTTTTCTTCTTCCATAGCTGACATTATTTCAACTGTTGAATTCAACCACACAGGGGAGTTGCTGGCAACCGGGGACAAAGGAGGCCGAGTGGTTATCTTTCAGAGGGAACCAGAGGTATACATTTTTTTAAATTTCCTATTTACTATCAGAGTAAGTCTCACATTCAGCGGCAAATGATCCTTCCCAGTTTAACCAAGTTTCAGTAATGTTGGAATGATAATATCATTGCCATATTTTGCTGTAAGCCGGTCTGAGTCCCTCCTTGGAGGTGAGAAGGTCGGGTACAAAAATTTTATATATATATATATATATATATATATGTGTGTGTGTGTGTGTGTGTGTGTGTGTGTGTGTGTGTATTTCAAGTTCTCTGTCTTATTATCTCCACTCGGTGATAGAAAATGGAACCGTGTTTAAATTTGAAATGACACAAATATAACTGAGCAGTGCTTTTCAGGCTGGAAATTAATCACATGGACATTGAGTAGGCAGGAAAACTGTTACAGTGGAGCTTTCTCCAGAATGTATAACATTGAATTGGGTTTTGGTTAATTTAGGAGGAAATGTCCAAATGAGTAAGAATAGCATCTGTCACAGCACCTTCTGAAAGGAAGTCTATTAAATGTGTTGTCGAAGGCTTTCATTGCCAGAATCACTGAATTGCTGTGGATTTTCTGGGCTGTATGGCTATGTTCCAGAAGCATTCTCTTCTGACATTTCGCCCACATCTATGGCAGCCATCCTCTAGAACAGTGGTTCCCAAACTTTTTTGGCCTACCACCCCCTTTCAGAATTTTTTTTTACTCAGCGCCCCCCTAGAAATTAATTATAATAATAGTAATCGTGTTGGAAGGGACCTCTAAAGACCATCTATTCCAACGCCCTTCTACCTTCATGCAGCAGAAGCACAATTAAAGCACCCCTGACAGATGGCCACCCAGTCTCAATAATAGTCTCAATAATAGTAGTAGTAATAACAACAACACTAATGAAGAAGGTTGTAAGAGATTCCAAAGGTCATCTAGTCCCTTCTGTTTTTCCCTCCCCCCCCCCCAATGCGGTGCATGAGCTTTCCTCAACGGCAGCGGCGGTGACAGAGGAGGAGGGAGCCCCAGCGGCAGGCTTTTCCGCGGCCTTGCTCTCCTTCTCCCTTGCCCCATGCGCGGTCGCGGGGGCAGCGGTGGGAGGAGGCAGAAAAGCCATGCATGGGGTGAGGGGGGAGGGAAAGGCGCGCTCCTCTCCCCTTGCTCTCTTGCCCCCCGTGTGCGCCTTCCTCGGCGGCGGAGGTAGGAAAGGCGCGTGAGGGAGAAGAGAAAGGTGCACGCCTTTCCCTCCTCCCATGCCCCGTGCTCGCCTTTACCACCGTTGCCACCGAGAAAGGCGCGCAGGGAATGAGAGAGCAAGAGGAGAAAAGTGTGCCTTTCCCTCCCCCCTTGCCCCATGCGCGGCTTTTCTGCCTTCTCCCGCCGCTGCCCCCGCGGCCGCGCATGGGACAAGTGAGAAGGAGAGCAAGGCCGCTGTGGTAAAGTGATTAATTGGGTTGTATAGATAAATGCATAAGGTAGTGTTGAGAGAGAATAGGCAGGAGAAAAGGGCTGATATTAGAAGCCAGTGCTGCAGGGAGAGCAGAGTTGCCGTGGCAACGTAGCTATGAAGCTGAAAGGGGAGGAGTCAGAATGTATCTAACAAGGCAAAGGAGAGAAAGTTAGTCAGTTTGGAAAGTGAGCTCAAAGTGTGAGGAGCTCAGGTTTGAGTCAAGAAAGAGAGCTCAGTGTGTGTAAAGAGCTCTGGAAGTGTGATAAGAGTTTTAGTCTAGAGAGAGACGAACTCTAAGTGAGAAGTTGAGATTAATCAGCTCTAAGAGAAGAGAGCAGGGTTTAGACAGAAGGCTAGTGTGTGCCTGTATTGTGAAGTAAACAGCTAATGTAGCTGGGAAAGACAATAGCGGTTCTATTGTGACCCTGAGTATGTTATAATTAGTTATAGTAACCTTATTAAGTTGTGCCTCTACGGAAGAAGTTTTACAACACCAAGCTGTGTACAAAAACAATAAATCATTAACTGTTTTACATCAAAACAGACCTCTCTGTGCCAGTGATTTAGAGTCAAGCTTCATTTTAAAAGTGTGGTCCTGTCAGCGAAGAACTCATCACTCTTCATAAGTCTGGTGGTCATTGAAAGATAAATGGTGGCAGCGAACATAAATTAACATCAAATCTCCACAAATGGTGGCAGCGGTTTGGATCTTTAAGAGAGGGTCAACCCTGTCCATCCTGTTGATTTGAAGTGGACATCACCGCATGTTGGTGGCAGCGGGTGGGATAGCCTGCCCTGCCACAGTTTGATAGCTGACATCTCCACATATGGAGGTGGAATTCAAGATAGAACCGCATTTTGGCAGCGGTGGGATCTTTAAGAGATCACCCTGTCCAGCGGTTGATTTGGTGGCACCGCATTTGGTGGCATAGCGGCGGGATGCGTGTAAGAAATCTAATTCAGTGCTTGAGACTGTGTAAAGTGCTTGAGACTGTGTAAAGTGCTTGAGACTGTGTAAAGAGTAATAAAGGGTGTTGTGAGGTAAAGTTGAGTCTCACAAAATGGCTACCAGAAGGATTTAGGAAGGATCGACGGAATCCATATAACACCCTTATTCTAACGCTTAAGGTTGTGTTAAAAAGTCCTGAGGCATACCTGAAGTAAAAGGCTGAGACCTAAGGTGAAGGTTTTGGAAGCCTGAAGTAAAGGGCTAAGTTGAAGTCCTGAGGTAAACCTGCAAGAGAGGGCTGAGTTGAAGTCCTGAGGTAAACCTGCAGGAGAGGGCTGAAGTAAAGGCCTGGAAAATGTCTGAAGAATTCAAGTTTAAGCTTGAGATGAAGGAAAGTTGTGAGGCGAAGTCAGACCTCACAGGAATGGCCATGAGGAAACAAAAGAAGTCAGTCTCTGAGGAGATTCAAGATTTGAAATATCAGATAGAGATAAAGAAATTAGAGATAGAGGAGAGAAAAAGAAAAGTTGAAGGAGAGAGAAGGAAAATAATTCATGAAAGAAAAATGCAAGAAATCAGAGCTGAAGGAGAGAGAAAGAAAAAAATTCATGAAAGGAAGATGATCAAATTTCGGGAGATGTGCAAGATGGACGAGAGAAGGGAAATAAAATATGTGTAGACGAATTATTTGAACAGATAGACAAAAAATGTGAAGAAGATGATTTTGGTGGCTCTTCATTGGGTGTAGACCACTGTTCAGATGTGGTGGAGGGCCAAGTCATTGTCTATATAGAAGGAGAGGAATTCAGATGCAAACAGGAAATTGCTGAGGAGATTTTGGACTTGCAAGCAGAGATTATAAAAGTTGAGGAAAAACTGAAGGAGATTGAAGTGAAAAAGGAAGCCCAGAGACGGCTTAAAATAGAAAAAAGTGCCTTTCGTGAAGAGAAAGAGCCAGTTTCAGTTGTGGTAAAGGAACAGAGGCCACTTGAGAAAAAGGCGGGAAATTCAGAAGAGGAGATTTCCAAGCCTCAGTTTAAACCCTTTCCCCACAAGCAGCTTGAGGAGAAACCTGCTTTGGAAAACACCACCAGTAGGCTGAAAGGTGTAATAGAAAAAGTTTCTGTCAGAGCAGAGCAAAATGGCAGATACAATTGTTGCCAGTTGTTTGAGAGTAGGGAGCTGGAAATTACCTCACCTTCCAAAGGGAAGAAAAGAGGGAGATGGAGTGCAGATGCTGGAGCCACACAAGAGAAAGACTCCACAGTTACCAGTGAGGTAAAATCTAAGGTTACCTCAGATTTTAAAAGGAAACTGCACAAAGAGGAGATCCCTGTGTTAAATCCCAGAGAGAAGGGGGAAATAAAAGATGTTTTGAATGAGAGAAAAGAAAAGGAATATAAGCTTCCAAAGGTCTCTCAAGAGCGATCTTTACGGTTCATGAGATCGGGTGTGGCTGTGTCTCAGGCGGAGTTTCTGAGAGCAGAGATTGCCATTGACAGAGCTGAAACAGATGCTTGTGATAAATCTGCAGGAATAGAGCTGCAGCAAGATAGAGAGAGCTTACCATGTGAGGATAAAGTATGCAAGGGTTTGGATCCTCACAATGATAGTTGCCAGTCCTTTGTGAATAAGGAGCACAAGCCACAAGACTTCAGCAGTGAGGTGGACATGGCAGATAGATTTAAAGACAAAGAAGAGTTAAGGAAGCCATTAGCTGCAGGAGATCTTTTACCTTTAACTTCAAATGAAGAAATTACTCTTGCAAGCGTCATTGACAAATGCAATGGAGTGCGAACTGAAGAGAAAGCAGTTCAGGTTGAGAAAAAATGAAGTATATGCCCAAATTACAACATTCTGATGACGCAGGATGAAGCCATAGTAGAGATGGGGCATCAAGAAACTGTTCTGGAATGTATAGTAAAAGATGACACAGAGCTTACTAATAGTGGAACTGTGGAACAAAAGCCCATTGAGAGCCAAGAAGTCAAGAGCATAATTGGAAATGGTGCAAATCCCAGTGGAAAGGAAAGACTCAAAATGTTTCAATTAGTACCAGAAGAACTTGAAACTTCCAGGTGCTGCAAGGTGACTCAGTCAAGTTCTGTGTGTGGCACTCCTGAGTATAATAGGAAACATGCTGCAACTAATATGAAAGTTCTTAGTGAAGACACCAAGTCCCTTTCCATGATGAAAGAAGAATGAGTCTCCTAAATCTCTAGAAGATGTGGAGTTTGACTTCTGTTCTACATCAGCAATGAAGTTTCATGTGTGTGTGGTTGAGCTGAGGACCCCTGTTGCTGCTGTGCATACAGAGAAAACATTTGAAGGGACTGTGCCTCAGTATGCTGGGAATTTCACATGTTCTGCCACACCTAGTGATATAGTTGGTGGAGCAGAGCCTGGAAAGGATGTTGTGGAAGTCCAGACTGAGAGTTTTGGTGGTCCTGATTTTGCACATGAAGAATTTGATCTTCTTGAGGACCCTGCTGATTGCATTTCAGTCAGTGTTCCGGATGTTCCTGTGTGGATGCAAGAATCCAGCAAATCTACTGCTGCTGACATCAACACAGTTTCAGTAACTTATGTTGGACATTTCGTGGAGGATGATCATCAGGAGCCTTGTGTCGTGAGGACTCCACTTTCAAAGCAATACCAACCTGTTCCAGTGGCGTGTGGAAAAGATCCTGTTTCCCTAGTGGAACCTTTTGATGCAGACGAAGATCAGCAACCCAGCTCAGTTGCTACGTCAAGGAGTAGGACGAGGAACATGTTGCCGTTGCAGAGCCAGCGTGCGGGTTTTGTTGATGGAAAAGGGGACATTGCAGAGACTAGTCCCAGCAAGAAGATTCATCGGTTTGTCTACGTGGGTGATGAAAAACCACCTCATTTCATCTTGTTGCGAATGGGCCAGGAATGGACTATGCCAAAAGTAAAGATGAAAAAGCAGAACTGTGTAGCTGATCCATCTCGGGAGCCAGAGAAGGCTCTTGGTCATCTTGTGAGGAGCGACAATATCCCTCAAAGATACCCACGGAGGATGGAGAACGATGGAGAAGAAGAAGGAGAGAGGGGGAATATTAGTCTATTCTGAGGACTATTAAAAATTGTGAATGTTAAAGTGGAAGTGAAGAAAGATTATAAAAATGTCTTTGCAACTTGTTATGTTTGGTAGAAGATCAATTGTGGATCTTAAAGAAGTAGTAATATATTTGGACAAGGGCATGTGATATTGATAAAGAGAACTGCATAAATAAAGAATGATCCCAGATCTTAAGTTATATAGATTCGATTGGAAATTACAAAAGCCAATTTGGAAGATTAGTAACATGATACCAGGATACCTTAGAAAGGAATATGCCTGTTAAGACAAATTTAAGAAGTTATGAATCTACGTTGGCATGAAGGTGATATTTTAAATTGGGAAGTATTTAATCAATACTGTTCCCAGGTAGAAGTATATGATTCAATTTCAAAAGTGTGCAGGTAAATGTTAAATGGGTTAGATAACTATATGTTGCTCTGTTTAACATGTGTTATTTTCCAGGAAATATACTTATTCTGGTAAATATATGGTTTGTATATGAATGTTGTTAAATATTAAAATGTTGTTGTATTTTAAATGCAATCTGCATTAATTTTGACCTCTCTAGGATTAGAGAAGGTCAAAATTAATCCTCAGGGTTGAAAGGTATGTGGTAAAGTGATTAATTGGGTTGTATAGATAAATGCATAAGGTAGTGTTGAGAGAGAATAGGCAGGAGAAAAGGGCTGATATTAGAAGCCAGTGCTGCAGGGAGAGCAGAGTTGCCGTGGCAACGTAGCTATGAAGCTGAAAGGGAGGAGTCAGAATGTATCTAACAAGGCGAAGGAGAGAAAGTTAGTCAGTTTGGAAAGTGAGCTCAAAGTGTGAGGAGCTCAGGTTTGAGTCAAGAAAGAGAGCTCAGTGTGTGTAAAGAGCTCTGGAAGTGTGATAAGAGTTTTAGTCTAGAGAGAGACGAACTCTAAGTGAGAAGTTGAGATTAATCAGCTCTAAGAGAAGAGAGCAGGGTTTAGACAGAAGGCTAGTGTGTGCCTGTATTGTGAAGTAAACAGCTAATGTAGCTGGGAAAGACAATAGCGGTTCTATTGTGACCCTGAGTATGTTATAATTAGTTATAGTAACCTTATTAAGTTGTGCCTCTACGGAAGAAGTTTTACAACACCAAGCTGTGTACAAAAACAATAAATCATTAACTGTTTTACATCAAAACAGACCTCTCTGTGCCAGTGATTTAGAGTCAAGCTTCATTTTAAAAGTGTGGTCCTGTCAGCGAAGAACTCATCACTCTTCATAAGTCTGGTGGTCATTGAAAGATAAATGGTGGCAGCGAACATAAGTTAACATCAAATCTCCACAAATGGTGGCAGCGGTTTGGATCTTTAAGAGAGGGTCAACCCTGTCCATCCTGTTGATTTGAAGTGGACATCACCGCATGTCGGTGGCAGCGGGTGGGATAGCCTGCCCTGCCACAGTTTGAAAGCTGACATCTCCACATATGGAGGTGGAATTCAAGATAGATCACCGCATTTGGTGGCAGCGGTGGGATCTTTAAGAGAGGGTCCACCCTGTCCAGCCGGTTGATTTGAACGTAGCTTCACCGCAGCCGCGGAAAAGCCTGCCGCTGGGGCTCCCTCCTCTTCTGCCACTGCTGCCGCCGAGGAAGGCTTGCCTTTCCCTCCTCCTCCCTCGTTCTGGGCGAGGTTTCCTCAGCGGAGGAGGGAGCCGTGGCCATGGGGCTTGTCCGTGGGGCTCCCCACTGCCCCCTTGCATTGCTCCACCCCCCCTGGGGGCGGTAGCGCCCACTTTGGGAATTACAGCTCTAAAACATGGCCATACAGCCCAGAAAACTCACAGCAACCCAGTCCATTAAATCCTTCCCATATTTGAATTCAGCCCCAAACCGATATACAATAATTGTCTCTATATTGAATTTAGACACAGTCTTAGCATCCTGATTTAAACAACATGATTTAGATATAAAATGTTTCTTCAAGCTTTTGAAAAGAAATAGGTTTGTTTTCAATTTTTTGATGGAGATTCTGGGGAAAAAAGAATTAATGAATATCAGCAACTTTTACAGGCTAAAAATCACTTTGTTACTTTGGGAATTTAAAATATACCGGAGTGGATTAATGTTATTTAATAGGTTAATCTATTTTAATGTATTTTACAATGTAATTGTTGTTTATTGTTGTTATGAAATGTTGTTAGCCACCCTTCTGGGGTAGAGAAGAACGGGTTACAAATAAATACATAAATAATAAATTGTGATAGCCATAATATTATGTCTAACATATGGAAACGGCATTTTATTTATGCAATAATCTAAATCATCACTTTGTATTATAAATTCATCCCCAAGGTTTTGAAATGTAAGGGACCTCTTTGGTTTTGCCAGTTTATAAAGAGCAGAATAAAAAAGTGAAATAGAGAGAATTGTATTTCCGCTCTAGGTCTCAATCAGACATAAAGAACTCATTCCCATGAAAATAATTGACTAAAAGAAACTGAGTCCAGGAACTGCAGTGATCTGAAACCATGCATTGTCTTATATGAAAGGCTTTTTGTTCCGAGTTCAGAAAAAAACTTGGTGACGTAAATGTATGAAGTGAGTGAGCATGGTTTCCCACAATTCCTAACAGCCTACTGGCTGTTAGGAATTGTGGGAGTTGGAGTCCAAAACACCTGGAGGGCCAAAGTTTGCCCAGGCATGTTCTATTCTGAGCCTGGCTTCGCTGGCTGCTATCACCATGAAGAAATCATCTCTGTCCCTTGCTGCTTGCTGCATGTCAACACAAGCAACTCAGTTCTGTGCATTGCATGGAGAGTTCCCCAGCAGTGCATATGGTTCCTCTTGAATATACTAACAATACTGCTTTTTCCATGTTGGGATAAATACTGACACCAGCAGTTCATCCTTTATTTGTCCTACTGGTCTTTGCAGAGTAAAAATGATCCATACGGCCAGGGTGAGTACAATGTTTACAGCACCTTCCAGAGCCACGAACCGGAGTTTGACTATTTGAAGAGTTTGGAAATAGAGGAAAAAATAAACAAGATAAAGTGGCTGCCTCAGCAGAATGCAGGCCATTCTCTTCTGTCAACAAATGGTAAGACTAATACAGGGTTCACTAATATTGCTTGAGACTAGAAAGGTTTTGAATATGTTCAGATATTTGGAATACCTGTATTTGCATATATAGTCAGTCCCCGAGTTACAAACATCTGACTTAGAAATGACTCATAGTTAAGAACAGAGGTGAGACAACAGGAAGTAAGAGGAATCTACCACTTGAAAGGGAAATTCACTCCCAAAAGAGTTATTTTGGGTGGTGGGGGAGGGAAGCATCTCCACTGAAGCTTTCTCACCAATCTTTGTTTCCACAACAAGCCAAATTTCCTAAAATCCAATTTCACAGGGACAGAAATTGAAGTGAACAGGGGCTCATACAACAAAACAAATTCTACTGGGGTTTTAACCCTTTCCTATAGTATCCAAAGCTCAATATACCTTTTTTTTTGCTGGAGTTACACTTGAAAAAATGTACGTGTTCCGACTTACAAACAAATTCAACAAACCTACAGAGCCTATCTTGTATGTAACTTTGGGGGCTGCCTGTACATACAGAGTTCAATATCTTGGAGACGGCACCCAAGTCTAAACATAAAATTAATTGATATTTAATCCAAATTGTGCAAAATGCAGCTGCTAGACTCCTCACAAAAACATCAATGAGGTGCCATATAATGCCGTCTCTGCAGCACTTACATTGGCTGCCGGTTGTGTTATCGAACAACCGCCAATCCCACAGGCCTGCTGTCGGACAACCGGGCAAGCCCCGTGGACCGACCACGGGGCAGAGACCGCGAGGGTTCCAGTTAACCTGGCGAGCCCGGAGCGGCTAGGTCCTCGTAGCCTACCCGCCTCCCGTAGATCCAATTATGCTCACCAATGCTGCAAGGTAGATGCCACGAAATTGTTTATTCTGCTCAGCTGAGAGGATTCGAACCGCAATACCCTGATTCCCGCAAAGACGGCCTGCATATACAGTCAAAACAGTGGTTTGGAATGGTTACAGAACTGTCAAAACAATTGAATTTCCCGCCCGCCCTCTTCCGGGCCGGCTCCGCTGGTGATTGGTCGGAACGTTGAGGCCAGCTGATGGGCGGGAAGCCGGTCAGTTCCAGGGAGCCTATCAGCGCTCGCTCCCATTTGCCGGCTTCGGCCAATCAGAGGTCTGTGGCCATATATGGAGTTCCAGGAAGGGAAGCTCAGGCGGGGATTACTGACAGGTTGGCATATGAATGAAAACAAAGAGTCCGAGCCAGGTAACGACCTGGGGCAACACCTGGAAGTGATGAAATCATTGAGTTGATGTGTCCCATCCGTATGTGAATGGGGAAGAAGAGGAAGAAAGGCCTGGTGATTCACTCAGACCCCTTTGGTGACAAATGGACTTATTTTGGGGCACACCTGGGTTCCGAGGCCAGCTGTGACACCCGCTGTGAAGAACAAACTTTTATTGTCCAGGTTCCAAAGGCGAGTTTAGTTAGACTGGAAATCCGACCGTTAAACCTGCCTCAGGACTGATGAAACGTGGGGCTTAAGTCAAGAGCTTAGCTTATCCATAACAAGATTTCCATCAGAAAGCGCATGCAATATGAATATGGTGATCCACAAAGGATTTGGGAACAGGGTTCAGTCGCATTTCCTCTTGACAAACATAGTAAACACCCTCAAGGCAATCTTTCTTCGATAAGGGCAAGGAGGGAAGGGAAGGGTTACAAGGGGTCAAGGGAGACATGGGGACAATATTGTACAGATGCACAGATACAGGGATAAACCTTTATTATGATTTCTACTTTCCTGATGTCAGCCCAACACAAACAGATGTGGCCCCCTGCTTCATAGGCCAATTCCTTTCTCAAAACTTTTCTTTCTGAGCTCAGAGATGTCCCAAGAGTGAGGAGAGAGAGAGAGAGAAGAATAAAAGCAAAAATGTAAAAACAAAAATAAGTTCCTTTCCTCCCTTGGGGGTCCCGAACCCGGGACCCTCGTCCCGAACGGCCTTGGCCCTGCCGCTTGAGCTATCGCACCTTTTCCTTGGACGCAGCCCTCCTCGCAGTCTTAAGGCGCCCGGGAAGCGGGAGGAGAGAAAAAAATATATAAAAATTCAGGAGAAATGGGGAGAAAGTCAGAAAGAGAAATAACCTTATGGACAGACTCCAGCGGGGCTCAGGGAAAGGATGTGTGGGTTTCCACCCGGGAACAGGCATGCGTGCTGAAGTTGGGACTTGTTCACTCGCGGAACGACCTGCGGCTTGAGACCTGTTGGCCTCGACAACAGTTGAACACAGAGTCCTCTACAAGACCCTGGTCCTGGCATTCAAGGCCCTCTGAGGTCAGGGTCCTCCATATCTAAGAGACCGTTTAACGCCACTCCACCACCAGAGACTGCCACAGTCAGCTCATGAGAATCTTCTCTATGTCCCTGACCCTAGAGAGGTTCATTTGGAGTCCACAAGACAGAGACCCTTCTCCATTGTAGCCCCAATCTTGTGGAACTCCCTACCGCCAGAGCAAAGAGCCACTCCTGATCTACATACATTTTTTAGGCCCACTCAAGACATGGCTCTTCAGAAGAGCCTATGATTATTAAGTAACAAGCAGTGACTATGTAACCTGTTTATTTTAATTGTGTAAGTTGCCCAGAGCACCTTTCGTGGAGGGCGACTCATAAGAAATAAAGTTAGTTAGTTAGTTAATATACACCTTATACTCAGAGAATGAAATTATTTTATACCATATTATTATAATGTTGTGCACGAATCAAGGGTTGTATACAATTGACCATCAGAAAGCACCCATGTGGACAGTTTTAGATATTTGGAGATTCCGAAATTCTGCATAAAGGATGCAATACTCCAAACTCTTTCTTTTCATGCAAGCCAGAATGGCCAACAAGAGGAGAAGGCCTGACATCCTGAAAATGCCCTTGCTGCTTCCAGGCAAATTACCAGCCTCCAATTCCATTACAATATTATTTATCATTCTTTTCCAGCGTTTGTTTCTTTTTCTTCAGCCGCTTTGTCTCTGAAAGACTTCTCTTTCTAGCTTGACTAACGATATTAGACATGACCCCCCCCCCCCCAGTCCTCATATTGCTTCTGCTGCCACAGCCTTCTTGTTTTCTTGAACGGGAGAAAGGGAGAGGCACCCGGTATAATGAATTCAAACCCATTCTACCAAGCTAATGAACTAAAACATCTTCAAACTGCAGCATTAATTGGGTAATCTAGTAGGCGAAATCACGAGGAAAAAAAACGAATATGTTAATATCTAGTTCTTGAACAGGCTGATTCCAGTCTCTGCCTCTCATACAATAAGTATATTATTTATTTATTTCACTATAATTATTGCCACAGTACAACATCAATATTAAATATCACATTGTACTATAACAATATCACATTGAAGTATACACATACAATAAACTATATTATTGCCACAGCACAACATCAGTATTAATTATCACATTGTGCTATAACAATATCACATTGAACTATAACAATTATATCGCAATATTATTAGTAATATTGCATGTAACAAAATATGTAGTTATAGTATCATATTATTATTAATGGTCATATATTGCATTACATTACAACATTATCAATATTATATGTATACAATATATTATACCATACTATATTATACTATATATCAAATACAACATGTTATGTCATTGTCACAGTACACCAAAAACATAAGGAGAGCAAAGGCTATCTTATCGCAATAAGGCAAAATAAAATGCATTTGTAGTAATCCAAAAAGTCTATCATATAAACAAAACACTCTCATAGAATTATATATATTGTATTATCACAAATGTGTGTATCAACGACATATAATGACAGCATAGAATATAATCAAAATAATACATATGTACTGTGAGTCTTCCCCACAATTTAAAGAAGCAGGTCCAGTGTCTGTGCGGAAAATCCGGATTATACCTCCAAACTTAATTGTCCATGAATTTAAAGTTGAAAGTCTTGTACAGATTCAGTCTCTGTCATGGTACATATCACACAGTCCAGAGCAGTTTGTAATATACAACAAGTAATGGAAGAAATACTATCCACACATCACGGAGGAACAACGGACTCACGGTGACCAAATCGATCAGAGAGTGTTTAAAGTAGCTGGTACGCCCATATTAAATCCGGTACTGGGGTCGACGGGAGACTTGTCCATGGCCTCCCTGTTTCGCTAGACAGCTTTTTCAAGACCCATCCGTACATCAAAAGTCACCCATGTTCATCTAAACCAGGGCTGTCCAACTTCTACCGGGTCCAGGGCCGGAATAGAGGTCACTGATGACCTCGGGGGCCGCTCGGCCCCGCCCCCAGGCCCGCCCCCAGGCCCCGCCCCCAGCCCAGGCCCCGCCCTCTCCTAAAGCTGTCATTCTCCCTCCTCCTACTCTTTCCCGGGAACCGTGGCTGTCTCGGCGCCACGGCGCCCGGGAAAGGCACGGCGCCGGGAAAGAGAGGAGGAGGAGGAGGGAGCCGAAGGCGGCGCCAAGGGCAGCGCGTCACAGGCCTGGCGTGACGCGCTGCCCTTGGCACCGCCTACTTCTCCTTTCGGCGCCCCCCCACTCTTCCTAGGGCGGGGGAGCCGCCGAAAAAGGGCAGAAGGCGGCGCCAAGGGCAGCGCGTCACAGGCCTGGCGTGACGCGCTGCTTGGCGCCGCCTACTCCTTTTCTCGGCGCGGAGAGGGACGGAGGGGGTGCAGGGAGGAGGAGCTAGCTCTCTTCCTCCTCCCTGCACCGCCTCCCCCTCCCCCCCGGCCGCCATTTTTTAAAAAAAATTAGAATTTTTTAAAAATTTAAAAATGGCAGCTGGGGGCATAGCTGGGGCCATGCCCAACAGGCTGGGGGGCCGGATCCGGCCCCAGGGCCGCCAGTTGGACAGCCCTGATCTAAACAATACAATATACATCAGAAAAGGGTTATTGAAAACATAATATCAAAAGTATCCCCAAAGAACAGCAGCAGTCTGTGTTGCCGGACCCTAGTATTACATACCGATCGTATTGCAGATAACAAGTTCTGACCATTCTCACAAAGAGCGCTGGTAATTACTAATTCTGGATGACGCTATTTATGGGAGTTCATAGAATGTGTCCCAAGTGCTTAGGCTAAAAGGGCCGAAATGGCTAATCTCTCGTTTAACCCATTCGGGAATTCTGTGTTGAGGAGGGCGATCCATTTGGCTTCACATTGGAGTAGTACTCGATGTAGATCTGCATGTGGAAGAGCAGTAACCTTCTCAATACCCAGAACTTTCATAGATTCAGGACTGTGATGTTCAGTTTTACAATGCATATAAAGAATTAAATTATCGCAACCCCTTCTGATCCGAGATAGGTGTTCCAAGAATCTCACTTTGAGAGGGCGTGCCGACTGCCCTATGTAAATATATGGGCGGGGGCAAGGGCAATGAAGGGCATACACCAATGCGGAGCTGGAACACGTAATGAAACTTTTTGCTGTAGATGTCTTGTTGCTATATGGGTTAGTGATGGTTCGATCTGTGCATATATGGTGGCACATAAACACACCAGTAATGTGAAGGATCTCCTGGTCCATTCTACATATGGCACACGTCCATTGCACAGTTTGATGGCACCAGGGACGAGACCTTGTGGAAGGTGCAAGTAGTGCGAGTACTACTCCAATGTGAAGCCAAATGGATCACCCTCCTCAACACAGAATTCCCGAACGGGTTAAACGAGAGATTAGCCATTTCGGCCCTTTTAGCCTAAGCACCTGCTTCTTTAAATTGTGGGGAAGACTCACAGTACATATGTATTATTTTGATTATATTCTATGCTGTCATTATATGTCGTTGATACACACATTTGTGATAAAACAATATATATACAGTAATTCTATGAGAGTGTTTTGTTTATGATAGACTTTTTGGGTTACTACAAATGCATTTCGCTTTGCCTTATTGCGATAAGATAGCCATTGCTCTCCTTTTGTTTTTGGTGTTTCGAACCAGCAGCCTTCCTGTTGTTTTGTATTGTCACAGTACAGCAATTGCATTTCACAATGTATTATAACAAATTATATCGCAATATTATTAGTAAACAATTATTAAAATATTATTAAAAACAATAAATGGGGTTCAGTGTCCTTTTTGGTAACAGTGCTAGTTTCTTTTGTTTTAAGATAAAACTATTAAACTCTGGAAGGTTACTGAACGAGATAAGAAACCCGAGGGATACAATTTAAAAGATGAAGAAGGAAAGCTAAAAGATCTTTCTACTGTGACCTCACTTCAGGTGAGTTTTCTCCATTCCAATTATAGTTCTATTAATGTGCAATATGTATTATCGGTTATGTTCTATTAACCATCAAGTTCAGGTATTTTCATTACTATTATTACGTGGTTTTAAAAAGAGACACGATGGCATATGAACATGATTTCTCTATACATATTTATTACAGTCTTAAATGTGAATTTAATTCCATCATTTCCTCACAATAACTCTATGTTACTGAATTACACTGAGAGTGAATGAATGATCCTGGGGTGTGTTGCGGGGGTAGAAGAGAGAAGAAAAACACACACAACACCCCTGCTTTGTAGGCATGTGCATTCCAACTCTCTTGTTCTCCTCCAGCCGGGGGGAGGAGAAGGAGGGGGAGGAAAAGGAAGAGGGAGAAGGGGGGCTGCCGGTCTTCATGGCGCCACTGGTGAGCGGCCTGAGGGAGCTGTAGGCATGGTGCGGGGAAATGCAGGCCCGCATGGAGCTGGTGATCATGGAGACCCAGAGCCAGGTCTGCCGCGCCCTCGCCCACCTTCACCGTTGACCGCTGGGAGAGGAAGGAAAGTGACCCCTGCCAGGCACAGAAATCACAGCTACACCGGGGCTGAGGGGCGGGTGGGGGTCTCTGGGGGGCTTTTGAGCTGGACGGACATCTGTCGGGAGGGCTTGGGTTGTGCCCCCTTGCAGAATGGCCCAAGTAGATGATATTCCCCTGAATGCATGTGAAAGGAGGCTTCTGTTAGACCCCAGTCTAAAGATCAGTCAACAGTGTGATGCCGCAGCTGAAAAAGCCAAGGCTGCATCAAAAGGAGTATAGTTAGGGCTGGCTAATGTTTGATTTTCAAGTTTTTGTGAAGTGTCCCTTATTTTTGCGAAAATCCCGTATTTTTAGGTAAACGTTGCTTATTTCTTATATCAAAAAGTGGCAACCCTACTATATATATGAATCTATACTTTTAAAAATCCACTTGGAAACAACGGAAAGACATTTACATGATATTATTTGTTTCTATAGGTACCTGTACTGAAGCCTACGGACTTGATGGTAGAAGTCAGCCCTAGACGCATTTTTGCCAACGGCCACACCTATCATGTCAACTCAATTTCCGTCAACAGTGACTGTGAAACATATATGTCAGCTGATGATTTGAGGATTAACCTCTGGCATTTAGCAATTACAGATCGAAGTTTTAGTATCCTTTGACATGGCTGCTTGCATGGACCGCTCTTACACTCGGCTAGTATACTTAGACCTCCAGCATTGTTTTGCCAGTCTTTATTTATGGGTTAGTGGACTTTTAAACAAACTTCTGAATGTGTTGGGTTGCTGTGAGTTTTCTGGGCAGTATGGCCATGTTTCAGAAGCATTCTCTCCTGACATTTTTCCCACATCTGTGGCAGGGATCCTCAGTGGTTGTGAGGTCTGTTGGAAACAAGGCATGTGGGGTTTATATATCTGTGGAATAATGTCCAGGGTGGGAGAAAGAACTCTTGTCTGCTTGAGGCAAGTGTGAAAGTTGCAATTGACCACCTTGATTAGCTTTGAATGTCCTTGCAGCTTCAAAGCCTGGCTGTTTCCTGCATGGGGGGGGGGAATCCTTTGTTGGGAGGTGTTAGCTGGCCCTGATTGTTTCCTGTCTGGAATTACGCAGTTTTCTGAGTGTTGTTCTTTATTTACTCTCCTGGTTTTAGAGTTTTTTAAATACAGATTTTGTTCATTTACTGTCCTGATTTTAGAGTTTTTAAAAATACTGTTAGCCAGATTTTGCTCATTCTCATGGTTTCCTCCTTTATGTGAAAATTGTCCACATGCTTGTAGATTTCAATGGCTTCTCTGTGTAGTCTGACATAGGGGTTGTTAGCATGGATAGCTTTTACACGCAACCACCTTTATACTGGAGCTTTACACATGAGGCTTTACTCTCATACCAGGCCTCTTCATACCAGGCTGTCCACATCCTGTGAGGCCTACCTCAGAGAGAAGCCTCCTCACACAGACTGAAGAGTTCCCTCACTGAGGCAAACTAACACTGACAGGCTTCGGCCTACTTGCTCTCCTCAAGGCAACATTAGCTTTGGCCCATTGACAGTCTTCGGTCTATTAAGTCTTTCAATGCTTGACTCACACTTTTGTAATCAAAAATACCCAGTTAATTTTTAATATTCCGGACTCTGTTTTTCTCAAATAATATGCTGTGTCCAGGTTGGTTCATCAGGTGCTCTGCTATGGCTGACTCCTCTGGTTGAAGTAGACTGCAGTGCCTTTCGTGTTCCTTGATTCCTGCCACGGCAATGCTGCATTTGGTGGTCCCTATGTAGCAGGGGTGAGGAACCTATGGCTCGGGAGCCAGATGGGGCTCTTGTCATGATTGCATCTGGCTCTCCAGCCTGGGCCTCGGTTTCCCAGCATGCAGCGGGGAGGAGTGACGCAAATCCGCCGCGACTGCTGCTTTCGTGCCACCATCGCCGCCTCTTCCTCATCCCCTGCTGCTCTCGGGGCCCTGCGCCCTCTTCGACGGGGATGGTGGAGCCCGGTGGCGGTGCCTCATCTTCCTCTTTGTCCTCCGCCATGGGCCTCGGGGGAGGTAGCAGAGGCGGGCCTGGCCCTGGCACTGTGGACCCGGCCTCACTGCCCCCGGGAGACGCCCAACTCATCGTTGAGCAGCTCAAGAGCTGCGGCCTCTTTGATGCCTTCTGGAGGACTGCCTCACTGACGTTGACACCAAGGTTTGCCTTGGCCCCGCGCCCTCCTCCCCCTTCCTTCCTTCCTTTCTCTTCCTTTCTTTTCCCCTCTCTTTTTCTCTCATTCTTTTTCCTCCCTCTCTCCTTACCTTCTTTCCTCCCTCCCTCTTTGTTCCTTCCTCCTCCTTCCATTCTTTCCCTCTCTCCTTCCTTTTCCCTCCCTCTCTCCCCTTCTTTCTTTCCTCCATTCTCTTCCTTCCTTCCTTCCTCTTCCTTTCTTTCTACCCTTCACCCTTTCCTTCTCTCCTTTTCCCTTCCTCTCTCCCCTTCCTTCTTTCCTCCATTCTCTCTCTTCCTTCCTTCCTTCCTTCCTTCCTCTTCCTTCCTTTCTCCACCTTCAGCCTTCCCTTCTCTCCTTCCTTTTCCCTCCCCCCTCTCCCCTTCCTTCTTTCCTCCATTCTCCCTCTTCCTTCCTTCCTTCCTCTTCCTTCCTTTCTCCACCTTCACCCTTCCCTTCTCTCCTTCCTTTTCCCTCCCTCTCTCCCTTTCCTTCTTTCCTCCATTCTCTTCCTTCCTTCCTTCCTTCCTTCCTCTTCCTTCCTTTCTCCACCTTCACCCTTCCCTTCTCTCCTTCCTTTTCCCTCCCTCTCTCCCCTTCCTTCTTTCCTCCATTCTCTCTTCCTTCCTTCCTTCCTCTTCCTTCCTTTCTCCACCTTCACCCTTCCCTTCTCTCCTTCCTTTTCCCTCCCTCTCTCCCCTTCCTTCTTTCCTCCATTCTCCCTCTTCCTTCCTTCCTTCCTTCCTTCCTTCCTTTTCCTTCCTTCCTTCCTTCCTTCCTTCTCCTTCCTTTTCCCTCCCTCCTCCCTCTCCTTCTTTCCTCCATTCTCCCTCTCCCTTCCTTCCTCTTCCTTCCTTTCTCCACCTTCACCCTTCCCTTCTCTCCTTCCTTTTCCCTCCCCCTCTCCCTTTCCTTCTTTCCTCCATTCTCCCTCCCTCTTCCTTCCTTCCTCTTCTATTCTTTTTCCCCAAATCTTCCTTTCCTTCTCATTCCTTTCTTTTCACTTCCCCCTCTCTCCCCTTCTTTCTTTTCTTCTTTTCCCTTCATTATTTTACTTTTTCCTCACTCCATTTTCTTTTCCCCACCCTTTCCTTTCCTCCCTTCCCATTTCCTTCTTTCTTTTCCCCTCCTTGTCTCTCTCCTGCTTTTCTTTTCTTCCTTTTCCATACTTCATTCTTCTTTTCTTTCTTCCTCCCCCCCTCCCTCCTTTATTTCCTCTGTCTTTCTTTCTTTCCCCCTTCCTTCCCTCTTCTCTTCCTTCCCAGAGTCCTGAGCATGCCTTTTGCAGAGCCAGGTCTGAAGTGTCCCGTCATTTTGCTGGGGAATCCTTTTCTCATCGTATGTACATATATACTGACATTTAGTTGAATCCAGTCTTAAAATATATTATGTATATTATATGGCTCTCACTGAAATAAATTTCCAAATATTTTGCTTTTATGGCTCTCTGAGTCAAAAAGGTTCTCGACCCCTGCTATGTAGACTTGCCCACAGCTGCATGGTATATGGTAGGCTCCTGCAGAGGCGAGGGGATCCCTCTTGTCCTCTGCTGAACGCAGCATTTGTTGGATTTTCTTAAGTGGGTCTGTAGCCTACAAACTATCTACCCTGGGCATTGCACACCATTTGTACTTCCCATACCTAAGTGGAGCCATAAAATATCCTTTATCAACTTGCTTTTCAGTCTAAATTTGAAGAAAACCCACAATGCAGTGTTGTTTCTTCCAGCATTTTCTATGCAAGGCTATGTTAACTCAGCTTTGAAACCGACGAAGTTCTGCTTTCTATAGCCCTTGCTTGCCCAGAGTCTCAGCAGAAAAAACTGGAAATCTTCCTCTTTATTTTCATCCAGTGACTGATAAAAAAGCTCTCAAACATTAGAAAAAGGAGAAATTAGAAAATGTAATCATAGCCACCATTTTAGGGCATTGATACAAGCATCATATTCAACTGATCTAGCTATGCAATTCCCTATAGATAACTGCATTAGAAATACGTACGGGTAAGTGCAATAATTTTTCAAGGAAACTTATTGAATTATTTCCACTTGTTAAATCCTGCAGTTCAAATAGGGGTTTTATAAGCAGGGTATAGCTGTATATAAATGCGTAGTGGAGAGAATCAGTTAACCATTTTGCGTGAAAAATAACTCTGGAAATAAACTGAGCCAATTGTTTGGTTCCTCTGGTCCAAACAAAACCAGGAATTTGCAGCTGAATAAATAAATATCTAGACTTATCTAAGCTTATTTAATATCTTTCCTATTTAAAAACTATTTGTATTTGTATTCCTAGCTTTTGAGAATATCACAATTTGGATCTTATCATAACAAATAGATACTGTAGGTTATTCGCAAAATAATATATCCCGAATGCAAATACTAGGAACGTGAGAGTTAACCTGCGAAAAGGTAACATCATGCGGTTAAGGAATATGTTACATAAATAGGGAGTCAAAGTGACGTCTTTTCTACCACTTCAAGTTGCAGGTATTGGTTTAGAGCAGAGCTTTCCAAACTCTGTGTCATAACATATCAGTGTGTCCGCAGCTGCATGTAGGTGTGACATGCGAATGTGAGGAGAAAGCTTTGAGTCTATGTGAAACGGGCAATGAATCATATATATTGTCAAAGGCTTTCATGGTTGGAATTACTGAGTTGCTGTGAATTTTCTGGGCTGTATGGCCATGTTTCACAAACATTATCTCCTGACGTTACACCTACATCTATGGCAGGCATCCCCAGAGGTTGTGAGGTCTGTTGGAAACTAGAGAAATTGGGTTTTCATACTTAGCTCCAACAGACAAGAGTCCAGGATGGGAGAAAGAACTTTTGTCTGCTTGAGGCAAGTGTGAATGCTGCAATTGGCCAGCCTGATTAGCCTTGAATAGCCTTGCCGTTTCAAAGCCCGGCTGCTTTATGCCCAGGGGAATCCTTTGTTGGGAGGTGTTAGCTAGCCCTGATTATTTCCTGTCTGGAATTCCCCAGTTTTCTGAGTGCTGTTCTTTATTTACTGTCCTTATTTTAGAGTTTTTTTAAAAAATACTGGTAGCCAGATTTTGTTCATTTTCATGGTTTCCTCCTTTCTGTTGAAATTGTGCACATACTTGTGGATTTCAGCGGCTTCTCTGTGTAGTCTGACATGGTGGTTTGTTAGAGTGGTCCAGCATTTCTGTGTTCTTAAAAAATGTACTGTGTCCAGGTAGGTTCATTACGTGCTCTGCTAAGGCTGACATCTCTGATTGAGTTAGTGGTCCCTATGTAGACGGTTGATCTGACGGTCACGTCAGATACTGCGATGCTCTCTCATAGCCCTTTCTAATAACTAATGGAATGAAGCAAGGATGTGTTCTTGCACCAACCCTATTTACAATCTTCTTCAGCATGATGGTCCAAAGGGTACGGCAGTTCTCGAAGAAGACGGCATATATATATATACACTATTGTACTGATAGCAGTTGTTCAACTTAAGCCGTCTGAGGGCTCGCACTAAGACTCTAAACCAGTGGTGCTCAGAACGGTGATCGTGATCACCAGGGTGATCTTCAGGCCCCTGACCAGGTTTTTTGCTGTTGGTCCTCTTCACGTGCCCCTGCACGCTGCAAAGTCCTCCGTCGTTGCTCCTCCCCGCTCCCTGCTCGCACGCCGCCTCCAAAAGCTCCGTCCAGAGTCCAAGAGGCAGAATGGGCCCCCTCTTTTGGATTCCTCCTCCTCCCCCCTCCGTCCTTCTCCAGCCACTCAGAGTCTTAGGAGACCAAAGGGGGCGGGCCTGGATGACGCGATGCATGGCTGGCCCCGCGCACATGCGCAGAAGCGCCCATTCTGCCTCTCCGACTTCTCGTGAGCTCCTGGAGGCGGCACGCATGCTGGCGGCGTGGAAATAGGAGCAACGACAGAGGAGAAGAAGAAGGACGCTTTGGGGTCATTTCCTTACCGCATCTCAAAGGTCGGTCTTTTTACTTTGGGGTGGGTGCTTGATTGTTCTGTGGCATATCTCTTTGTTTATTTTTAATGTTTAAAATGGCCTTTTAGCTCCAAAGCCTCTCTGCTTGCTTTGTTCCTTGAGAAATATATGTTGGGGAATATGGAAATGTGGGAGAAATGGGGTGGTTGGATGTATTTTTGCATGCCCCTTTGTTTAGCTTGCTGAGTATTAAATGGCCTTGCAGTTCAAACGCCTCTCTTCTTACTTTCTGGCTGATAATATGTGTGGTAATATGGCAGTGTGGGAGAAATGGGGTGGTTGGATGTATTTTTAATGCTCTGTTTTATATTGTTGTTATTAAATTGAAATGTTGATGTTTTATAACTTCATTTTATCTAAACTGCCCCGAGCCTGCTGGAAGGAGCGGTACATAAAAATGAATAATAAATATAAATAAATAAGAAAATAGTTATACGTTTTACATTTCTGGGTAGGTGATCTTTGGGAATTGGTTTTTTTTTTTCAAATATATTTATTGGGTTTTCTTCCATAACAATAAAAGAGGTGGAACAAATTGAGGTATAGGACAGTAGGAAAGGAGAGAGAGAACTTGGGAATAGAGGCAAAGGGGTGGGGGTGGATCGGGGTTAGGAGGGGAATAGGGGGGCAGGAAGAGGGGGTTGGTCAGAAATGGGTTTGGGGGAGGGGTCGGGGGGGGAGGGAAACAACGGGGAAGGGAGGCAAAAAAAAGGAGGGGGTCGTCGGGCTTCCGATATCTTTGTATTGTCCATATTGATTCCATTGGGAGGGGGGGGGGAAACAGGGGGCCTGTGACTATGCGTCTTTCCGCATTGGGGGGTGGGGGAGAGGACAAAGAGTGGGAGACCCTTTGCCTCCAGTCTGGGCCTGGTGTAGCTTGCATCCATGTCAAGGAGTCTAGCTATGTTGCTCTGAGTCTCGGCTCTGTAGATAGGCCCTGAAAGGAGACCAATCTGTTCTACGCAGGCCTGTCCCCTCCAGTTCGCTCATGTAATAGGAGAGCCTATCCATGTTCATAATGTCCTGTACTTTGTCCACCCATTCTCCAAGACCAGGCGTGTCTTTAGACTTCCATTTTTTCGCGAACACCATCCTTGCTGCCGTGGAGAAGAACCAGAACAGCCGTTCCTCATTTTCGTCGGCCAGGTCCCCTTCGTCTACTATTCCTAGAAGGCAGGCCTCTGGCGTCTTCTCCAGTGTACTTCGTAAAATCTTTTGAATCTGTATAAAGATTTTTTTCCAGAAGCTTGAGGCTTCCTGACAGGTCCACCACATGTGGTAGAAGGTGCCTGTCTGTGTTCCGCATTTCCAGCATGTTGTCTGAGCAGACCTGTACATCAGACCCAGTTTATGGGGGGTCATGTACCATCTGAAGAACATCTTATACCAATTTTCTTTCAAATCGGTGGCATAGGTAATTTTGATGTTCTTCTGCCAGATCTTTTCCCATTCTTGCAGCTTGATGGTACGGCCGACATTCTGTGCCCACTTTATCATGCAGGTTTTTATCTGTTCCGTCTCCGTTGCCCACTCCAGAAGTTGTCTGTAGGCCTTGGAGACGAGCTTCTTCTCTTTGAGTAGGAGGGTGCTCCAGAAGCGTTCCCCTTCCTCGAAGCCTGCTTGTTCATCTCTCCGGAAGCTCGCTCTGGTCTGTAGAATTTGGAGCCACGTGAGACGTTTATACTGTGACTGCAACTGTGGCCTTGGTTTGAGACATCTCCGCGCCCCCACCTTGACTGTCATATCTTTATACGTCGGCCAGATGCTCCAGCCCAGCAGAGTTCTTTGCTGCGCCTCTAAGGGCGATACCCACAAGGGAGTCCTTTGATAGAACCTTCCTTTATATGTCTCCCAGATTCTCATCAGGGCCGCTCTTATCGGGTGGTTCTTAAAGTTTTCGTTTGATCTTGGGTTGCCATACCACAGGTGCCCATGCCACCCAGTGTGAAGATCAAAGCCCTCCAGGGCCAATAGCTCCCCATTCCGCAGGCTTATCCATTCCCTTATGTGGACCAGACCACAGGCCTCATAGTAGAGTCTTAAGTCTGGCAAATCCAGCCCTCCCCGCGACTTTCTGTCTGTGAGCACTTTGAATTTGATCCTCGCTCTTTTCCCGTTCCAAATGAACCGGAGGATCTCCTTCTTCCATGCTTCAAAGATGGCCACGGATTTGATGATGGGCAGGGTTTGGAAGAGGTACAGCAGCCTGGGCAGGACGTTCATTTTTATCACCGCGAGTCTTCCCATGAGCGAGAGACCAGCAGTTTTCCAGCTATCCAAGTCGTTCTTGAGTTGTTTCCATACTGCCTCGTAGTTGTTCTTCTGCAGTTGGCTGTTTTGCGCCGTTATGTGGATCCCCAGGTATTTGATGGTTTGGGCGATTCGCACTCCCGAGATCTTCTCTAGCTGTCCCTGCCGATTTGTGGATACATTCTTGGTCAAGATCTTTGTTTTGTCTTTATTGATTCTTAGTCCCGCTAACGAGCCGAACCGTTCTATTTCCTCTAGCCAGAACTGTATCGTGGATACCGGCCGTTCAACAAAGCAAATTATGTCATCTGAAAAAGCTTTGACTTTTATTGTGTGGCCTCCGATCAAAGGGCCCTGCAGTCGTTCGCTTGATCTGATGAGCCTGAGCATCACTTCTACGGCCATGATGAATAGCAACGGGGAGAGAGGACACCCTTGCCTCGTTCCCTTTTGTATTGAGAATCTCCCTGTTGGCCGACCGTTGACCCAGACTCTGGCGTATTGCTCCCTGTAGATTGCTCCGATGGCATTTTGGAAGAGCCGACCCATCTCCATTTTCGACATAAGCAAGCTGAAGAAGTCCCAGTTTAGATTGTCGAAAGCCTTCTCCGCATCTAGGGCCAGGAAGGCGACTTCTTTGTGTGGGTGTACTTCATAGTAGTGTATCAGGTCCACCACTATTCTGGTGTTGTCCTTAGCTTGCCGACCAGGGAGAAAGCCATTTTGATCTGGCGCTATCCACACTTTCAGCCAGAGTTTTAGCCGTTCGGCCAGGATGCTTGCCAGGATCTTGTAGTCTATGTTTAGCAATGAGATGGGTCGGAAGTTGGCCACATTAGTGCCATCCGTCCCTTCTTTTTGAAGTACCATGATGTTGGCTTCTCTCCAAGAGTCTGGGATTGTCCCCTCCTGCAACACTCTGTTGTAGATCTTTTTTAGGAAGGGGAGAATTTCATCCTGGAGCGATTTGTAAAACCTGGCCGTTAGCCCGTCCGGTCCTGGGGCCTTGCTTGCGTCCAGCCGTTTAATTGCTCGTTCTATCTCGAGTTCTGTAATATCTGCATTTAATGACTCTCTATAGGGCGGCGGCACCGTGCCCAGCGATGCGCTTTCCAGGTACTGTTCTATGTCTTCCTTGTTTATTGAGTCTTTGGAGTACAACTTTGAGTAGAAGGACTGGAATGCCCTCTGGATGCCCTCTTCACCCAGGATCGTTGCGTCCCCGGCTCTGAGCCTGGTTATGTACCCCTGCTGCTTCTTTCTTTTGATTCTCCTGGCCAGCCATTTGCCCGGCTTGTTTGCATTCTGAAAGTATCTTTGTTTCAGAAATTTGAGGTCCTTGGAGAGTTGTTCTACCTCCAGTAGACGCTTTTGTTTCTTCAGCAAGGACAGTTTGTCGATCGTGGCCCGGTTCTTTGGATGTTCTTTTAGGCTCGCTTCCTCCAGTGATATTTGGAGTTGCAAGTCCTGCATTGCTTTTCGCTTTGCCTTGTTTCTGCTAGCGTTTTGTTGTATAAAGTGCCCCCGGAGCACTGCCTTGCAGGCATCCCAAATCACCTCCGGCCGTGTTTCCGGCACGTCGTTCATCTTGAAGTAATCCACCGTCAATGCCCTATACTTTTGTATATCATCCTCCTTCTTTAGCAAGTTGTCGTTGAGCCTCCAGCGTCTCGTTGGAGGCCTATGGTTTATCTCAAGTATGATTGGGCAATGGTCCGATTGGTCTCTCGGGAGGATTTGTATGTGGGACACCCGCGACACCAGCGATCTGGACATCCAGACCATGTCTATCCGTGACCAGCTTTGATGCCGGTGCGAATAGAACGTGTAATCCCTTTCTGTTTGATTGTGGAGACGCCAGACATCTTCCAAAGCAAGGTCCTCAAGCAAGTGTGTGAGGGTCTTTGGTAAAACCCCCGGAAGGTCATGCCCTGCCTTCTTGAGCTTCGCCGTGCCCTGCGTTCTGTCCAGTCTGGAGTTCATTACTCCGTTGTAGTCACCCATTATGATCAGGTCGTCATACTCCTGCCCATCTATGAGCTCTGCAAGCAGTTTGGTGAATTCTGTTTTTGAGCCGTTGGGCGCATAAACGTTGCACACCAGAAGGCGTGTCAGTCCCACCTCTAGCGTCACCCCAACTATTCGCCCCTCCGAATCCGCGAACGCCAGTTTGGCTGGTACTTTGTCGTTGATGTAGGTAGCTACTCCTCTCTTTTTTTCTCCTGCCAGAGAGCAGAACATATTCCCTATCCCTTTGGATATTAAATGTTGTTCGTGAGCTTTTTTGATGTGGACTTCTTGCAGAGCCACGATGTCCCATTTGCTCTTCCTCAGTGCGTTGAATGTTCTTCTCCGTTTCATCGGCGAATTCAGGCCATTGATGTTGTTGGAGAAGCACTGTAGATGTATTAGTGGCTCATACATGTTGCGTTTCCATTGTGTGTCCCATGTCGCCATCTTTGTCGTCCACATTCCGTGCCATCGTGGTCTTCTCTGTCCCCCGGTGTCGTCCGGTGGGCCGGGTTGTTCCCTCCGTCGGGGAGTCAAACCTTCGCCTCTTGTTTGCCTCGTTCTGCTCAGGCTGGGTCTCCGTTCTCCCAACTGCATCTTTCACGAGGTTCTGATGGAACTCCTGTGCTTTTGCCACCGTGGTCAACCAGTACCGTTTTTCTTTGAATGTTACCATGATGCCTTCCGATTTTTCCCAACGGAACCTGATCTTCCTATTCTTCAACTCTTCTGTGAGGAAGAGGTAATTCTTTCGCTTGCTGATCGAGGTTGCCGTGAATTCCTTCAGCACAATGACCTTCTGACCTTTATATGTTAGTGGCACCTCCCTTTGCTTTGATATTATTTCATCTCTGGTTTTTCGTCTGTGAAATTGTACCACTACATCTCTTGGGACATTATTTCTTCTCGCGTATGACGAGGGAACTCTATATGCTTTCTCTATATCCCGGTTTATCTCATCCTCTTCCTTGCCTGTAATGCTGGACGAAAGCGAGCTGATAACTTTCCGTACATCTTCCTGCGGATCCTCCCTCAAATTCCTAAAGCGTATCTTCGTCTCCAGGGAGGTCTGCTCCATCCTCTCCTGGAGTTGCTCTAGCTTAGCATTCCTCGCCTCTAAAGATTCCACTCTTCTTTGCAGCTTCCCTTGCGAGGTCTTTACCTTGTCTCCTTCTTGTTTTATGGATAGGATCTCCTCCCGCATCGTCGAGAGTTCCTTTTTCAGATCTGACCTAAGCTCTTGTAGTTGAGCGTCGTGCCTAGCCGCCGCCTCATCCACTTTTCGTTGTGTCGCGTCTTGCTTCTCCGAGAGCCGCTGGAGTTCTTTTAATATGTCCTTCATTGTGGTATCTTCATTATTGGCCAGCCTCTTCTGGACCCCCTTGGCATCCTTAAAAATCTTCGGGGTCGTCATTGTTCCCCTGCTGCTTCCCCCGGCCAGAGCGCCTGTTCGGATGTCCCGCTCCTCGGCCGTCTACAGCTTCTTGCAGTCTTGTGCGCGCGCGTTGATGCTCGCCCCAACACCTGTCTGAGCGGCCTGCTAGGGAGAGGGGGGGGAGGCTGTTCCACTCTTCCCCGTGTCTATTTAGCTGTGCTGGCGCACCCCCTTCCCCTCTTCCCCCAGCCACGCGAGCTCTGCGGTTCCTGGGGGCGTCCTGTGTGTTTTGGCCTTGTCTGTTTTGCTTTGTGCCTTGTGCTTTTGTGTTCCTCCTTCTCCTTCCCCAACAAGACAGGCGAGGGAGGGGGCTGCGATGAAGTGTAGAGAGCCTGGGTCTGCCTATGCGCCTCTTGGATTTCGTGACTCCCTGGAGGAGGAGTCCTCTTGATCTTCCAGAGGGGAGATGGGACACGAGAAGAGAAGGTGCTGGGCTTCACTCACCCTTCCGGCTCTTCCCCGTCGTCCCTCAGCCCTGGCTCCCCTCGCCCCGCCGATCCAGGCTTCGTCCCGGGCTCCTCTCGCCCGCGCCGCTTTTCCCCGCTCTCGCGCTGGTCTCGTCTTCCTATGCTTCCTCCTTCTGATCCGGGGGGGGGGAGGACGAGGGGGGCCCGCTCTCTCTTCCGGTCCTCCTGTCCGTCCCTCTTTTCCTTCCCCACTGTGCTTCCGGTTCACCCCCAAGACCGTCGCTGAACTGCCTCCCCTTCCGGCTCCCTTTCGCGCCCTTTTCGACGTGGAGATGGGGACGAAGCTCCCTCCAAGATGGCCGTCTTCTCTCCCCTGCTGTCCTTTTCGTCACGGCGCCATCTTGGATCCCCGTCTCCCCGCTCCTTCTTCTCCAATTTTTCCCGGGCGCTCTAGAGGCCCCTCTGGTAAGCCGCTTTCTCCCTTGTCGCTCTTGATCCTCCCGTTCCTCGGATCTCGAGCCTCCTCCTCCCCTCCTGTCTTTCTTGGCCCTTGCCTCCCGGTTTGTCTGCTCTGTTTTGTTTTCCCCCCTTACTTTTGGCGATTTTTCCCTTTGCGGGGGTGAGGCTCCCTCCTCTTGCCTTTGTCGGGCTGGGCTGGCTGTGGTTGCGGGCCTTTGCCCGCTGCCCGCCCCGCTGCCTGCTTGCCGTTCTGGGCTCTTCACCGGACCCTCGCAGCCCCCCCTCTTGAGGAGAGGGGCGCTTCTGGGGTCAGCGGTGTGGCCCCCCGGCTCTGCAACCTCTCCACTGTTTAGCACAGCTGGAGGTGAGGGCTCTGGTCACCCTCTGGCCTGCGGTGGCGGTTGGCGACTTGAGGAGCCCTCAAGACGTCCGACCAGCCGCCATCTTTGCCCGACCGGAAGCCGGGAATTGGTTTTTTAATCAGTAGCTCCCATGCTGAAAAAGTGTGAGCACCCCTGCTCTAAACTATCTAGTCCGTGAGCTGCTTTTTGTTGACGATGCTGCCCTTGTCGCCCATTCAGAAGCAGCCCTGCAGTGCCTGACATCCTGCTTTGCAACAGCTGCAGAGCTGTTTGGGCTGGAAGTCAGCCGGAAGAAAACGGAAGTTCTCTGCCAGCCCGCACCACAGGAAGAACACCATCATTCACACGTCAACATAGACAAATCTGTGCTTAAGTCCGTTCAGCATTTCACCTACCTGGGAAGCATCATCTCTTCAGATGCCAAGATTAATAGAGATAGACCACAGATTAGCAAAGGCATATAGTGCATTCGGAAGACTTCACAAAAGAGTCTGGAGCAACAAACACCTGAGGCAAAGCACCAAAATCAGTGTGTACAGAGCAATCGTACTGTCTGTTCTCCTTTATGGGTCTGAAACATGGGTCACCTATCGCCAACATCTACGACTCCTCGAACGCTTTCATCAGCGCTGTCTTCGCTCAATCCTAAATGTACGCTGGACTGACTATGTGACGAATGTTGCTGTCCTTGAGCAAGCAGGGATCACCAGCATTGAGGCTATGCTATTGAGAACACAGCTGCGCTGGGCAGGGCACATCTCTAGGATGGAGGACCACTGCCTCCCAAAGATACTACTCTATGGGGAACTCGCCACGGGTCAGCGCAAGAGAGGCGCACCAGAAAAGACATGTCAGGACTCCCTGAAACAACATCTCAGGCTCGGCCAGATTGATCACCAACAATGGTCCACCCCGGCCTCACATCGGGAGGCATAGAGATGCACTATCCATAATGCTGCGGCCTCTTTCGAGAAGACACGCCGAACAAGTCTCGAAGAGAAATGACAATGCAGAAAGAACCGCAACTTGGAAATAACATCACCCAAGGAGACTTTCTGCTGTGCTTTCTGGAACCAGACTTGCCTATCTCAGATTGGCCTTTTTAGTCATCAACGCGCTTGTAAAAAGCGTGGGATGAGTCCTTCCTGAGAATCTTCGTTCGCGAAGTAATACCAGAGAGAGACAGATGTAGATTAGCTATTCAATGCTTATCAAGCTGTCCAATTGCAACAGTTGTACTTGCCTCAAGCAGACAAGAGTTCCTCACATATAATTATATTATATCCACAATCCTTATAAAGTGGCTTGACAAACTGGAATTTGTGAATATATCTCTCCCTTTCAAATTTTCCTACAAGGTTCCTCTATGGATGTGCAGACTGAGTTGGTATCTGGATTTGGAGCAGAAGGTTGGCAGCTCTATGTAAACAAGTAGAGACCTGGGACCCAGAATCTGGGAAAGTCCCATGCGCAGTATATTTTATGAATAGAGACATAGGTGAAATAAAAGTGGCAGAAAAACTACTGGGGGTGACTCAAAGTTATACTCCTTCCATTTATTCTTGTTGACTTTTGCTTGCAACCTGAAATAATCGTTTGGGGGTCTACCTTACATAAATGGCACACAAAATAATAGTCCTTTCTGTTCCGTGTTATTCAATACCCATTTTCATGTTTGAAATGGAGCCACAGTTGCACAAAGGGTTAAACCCTGAACTGCTGACCAGAAGGGGTGAGCTCCCATCTGTCAGCTCCAGCTTCCCATGCGGAGACATGAGAGAAGCCTCCCGTGGGATGGTAAAACATCCGGGCATCCCCTGGGCAATGTCCCTGCAGGCGGCCAATTCTCTCACACCAGAAGCAACTTGCAGTTTCTCAAGTCGCTTCTGACATGAAAAAAAGTTTGAAATATATAGAACAATGTGGTGCAGCTGGCTGGGTGTCAGCTGCATAAGATCTCTACTGACCAGAAGGTCATGAGTTTGAGGCCTGCCCGGGTCGAGGTGGGCTCTTGGCCTATTGTGTAGCCTGTTGTCGACCTTTGCAACTGAGGAATGAAGGAGTGCGACAGCTCCCCCTGGTGGCCAGATGTTAAATTGCCTCTGTCTGTCTTGTGTCTTTGTGTGTCTAAATGTAATGTGTACATTGTAATCCGCCCTGAGTCCCCTGCGGGGTGAGAAGGGCGGAATAGACATAAAATAAATAAATGTAGTAAATTTATTTATTTACTACATTTGTATACCGCCCCTCTCGGCCCAGGGGCGACTCGGAGCAGTTAACAATAGGCAACAATTTGATGCCAGAACAGTTGGCAACAATTAAAACAATCATAAAATACTATTAAAGCACTAACAGCAATATAAAAATATAGAAACCATACAAAGCATTAAAAACATTATCAAAGCGTCTCCATATCAAATCATTATTCAGTTGTATCGTCAGTGGTCCGTAATATCATACAACTATGCCGTATTTGGGAAGGTCTGCTTGAAAAGCCAGGTTTTCACCTTTCTTCAAAAGGTCAGGATGGAGGGGGGCGATCTTATCTCTCTAGGGAGGGCATTCTGCAGTCGAGGGGCCACCGCTGAGAAGGCCCTGTCTCTTGTCCCCACCAGAAGCATCTGTGAGGAAGGTGGGAACGAGAGCAGGGCCTTCCCAGAAGATCTTAGCATCCTAGATCTTTGTTTCCCAACCGATGTTCCGCAGCACAGTACTGTTCCGTGAGCGATCGTCTGGTGTGCCTTGGGGAAACCTCTCCTCCCCACTTTCTTCCCCCTCCTGCCAAACTCCTGCTGCTGCTTGGGGGAGGAGGAGGAAGGGCTGGGCGGCGAAGAAGGGGCATTATTATTATTATTATTTCCGTCCTTCCCTCCCTCTAAATAAAGCTAAATAAAGAGGAAGACTCACTCCTTGCTTGAGACGGAAGGGAATGAAATACAAAGGGGTCCGCTTTCCTTTGAAATGGAGGGGAGTGGAATAAGGAAGGGAACCGGAAGTGGGGAGTCGGACCGAAATAGGAAGCGGTCTCTAGAACCCCCGACTCGATGGTTTTAACCCTGCGCTCACCTCCCTAGAGGACCAACAATGAGGATGCACCAAGTATGGGGCAAACTTGGGCCCTCCCTCCAGGTGTTAGGAATTGTGGGAGTTGGAGTCCAAAACACCTGGAGGGAGGGCCCAATTTCTCCCCAGCCAGGCTTAAACCATCGTAATCTTTGGTTTCAACATCCCCAAGAGAGGGTTAAAAGCAGAGAGCCTTGAACCCTCCAAACTCCCATTCCTCCCAGTCCAAGTCCGCCATATATTTCCCAGTGTGTCTCCAGTTTTGCTGGGGGTAAGGCCCAGGTGAGATCCAGGTTTGATTGCCACTTTTTGATATAAGAAATAAAATTTGGGCATATTGAGTATTCATGCCAAGTTTGGTCCTGATCCAACATTGTTTGAGTCCACAGTGCTCTCCGGATATAGGTGAACTACAATTCCAAAACTCAAGGTCAATGCCCACCAAACTCTTATAGTATTTTCTCTTGGTTATGGGAG
This sequence comes from Anolis apletophallus, assembly GCA_030556195.1. Classification (NCBI taxonomy): domain Eukaryota; kingdom Metazoa; phylum Chordata; class Lepidosauria; order Squamata; family Anolidae; genus Anolis; species Anolis apletophallus. The sequence continues at coordinate 31,029,862 of JARBWK010000009.1, forward strand.
TTCTGTGTGGGAAGTTTGTGTCTTTCTGCCATTCCTGCCAGGATATCTATGTTGTGTTCATCGAAACAGGCCCAGGTTTCATACTCTGAGTGTATAGATACATTAAAAAACATATTACCTATATGTATTTCTGTGTTAGAGTGTCATTTTGTGTCATTTTGGTTGGTGGTGTGCCCCAGGATTTTGTAAATGTAAAAAGTGTGCCACGGCTCAAAAATGGTTGGGAAACACTGTCCTAGATGATTCATAAGGAGAGATACGTTTGGATAGGTAAGTTGGACCAAAACCATTTAGGGCTTTATAGGCTAAGGCCAGCACTTTGAATTGTGCCTGGAAGCAGATTGGCAGCCAGTGAAGCTGGCGCAACAGAGGGGTTGTATGTTCTCTGAGTGCCGCTCCTGTTAACAACCTGGCCACCACCCGTTGGACCATTTCGAGCTTCCAAACTAAGGTAAATAACTAAATTGGTTTTTTAAAAAACCATATTTATTCAAATTTAATGCTCACTTTTTGTCGAAATTAATAAGCATTACATTCACTGGCAAATACTGTTCTTGATTTCAGGATTTGGAAAATTGAGGGACGCATCAGATTCAGTGGCACATTAGATTCGAGTAAATACAGGGTCACGGTTTTGTCTCCAAACTATAATCCTTAATCAATATTGCTATTCAGACATTGTAGATATAAAGCCAGCTAACATGGAAGACTTGACAGAAGTGATCACCGCATCTGAATTCCACCCACACCACTGCAATCTCTTTGTCTACAGCAGCAGCAAAGGCTCTTTGAGACTTTGTGACATGAGGGCATCTGCGCTCTGTGACAAACATTTCAAACGTAAGTTCAAGAGTGACGTTTTCATTTAACAGTTTAGCTCTCTCAAATGCGGCAATTCTATATACTGTATATACTTGAGTATAAGTCTAGTTTTTCAGCCCCTTTTTTAGGCTGAAAAAGCTCCCCTCGGCTTATACTCAAGTCAAGGTTATTTATTACTAGCTTGGTGACCCGGCGGTGCCCGGGTTATTTGAGAAAGCCATTGTGTGCCAAGGTTGGTCTTTATCAGTTGGTTATGTGGCTTGAGGTGGTCTCTGGAAGTTAGTGAGGGTACTTCAAGTCCCATAATCCATGGTTCTCTTTCGTAGTCACTGTGGATCTCACACATCTGAATAATATCCCTGCGCCAGCAGAACAGTTCGGAAACTTCTAACATAAAAAAGACTAGCCCCACCCCTCCCCGCCCCCGAGTATATAACAGCCCGAAGGTGGGGCTAGCCTCCAATTCTCTTGATCCGCCGCCTGAGCAGCAGTCAGAGAACTTCCTACAGCGAGCAATCTTTTCTCCTTTTTTGTGTATGACCTTGGACTGTTACTGACAACGATTGATCTACTGCCTTGTGAATGACCACGGACCCCCTGACTACGCAAGTGTGATTTCGACTTTCGACCCTCTGCTGAAGAATTCTATTTGTTCTGGTCCCCTGGACTCTGAACTTCACTATGGCTGCATCATCCTTCAAGAAGTGCATCCAGTGCCTAAATACCATCCCAGATTCCGATGGCCACTCTCTCTGCCTGGGATGCCTGGGAGAGGGCCATCGTACTCAAGCCTGCTCAGTCTGCAGGGGCTTCACCCCCCAGACTAAGAAAAACCGGGATGCCAGGCTTAAGGCTGCACTTTACGTCAGGGCCCTTAATCCCCCTGCTGATCAGCCGTCCGAAGGGCCCCTACCAAAGATGGCGGCCGAACCTCGTCTTCAGCCTCTTCCACCCAAGATGGCCACTCCGGGACGACGCCATTGCTTCTTCCCCCAGCACAAGAAGTGGCGGGAACTTTGGGCGCCTCTGCGCCACAGCAGTCTCCATTTGCTCTCCCTCAGCCTTCTGGCTCACTGGATGAGCCATCGCGCCACCTGGCGGCCGCCTCCCAGCAATTGCAGCTGGCAGAGCCCCAGGCAGCCCAAGGGATGTGGCTTCAGCGCGGCCCCGCAGGGGAAGGCGTTCTCGCCTCTCCCCCGATGCCTGAGCAGCTGACGCCGGCGCCGGGCGCGGGAGCGGAGGTGGCCGGAGCATCCTCGCACCCTCCCCACCCCACGGAGCCGAGAGGAGGACGACAGGGCTCTCTTGATCGCCCCTCACCACCTCGCTACCGGCGGGAGCGATCCGCGAGGCGCGAGCGCTCGCATTCGAGGAGGAGCGCACACAGACGCCGCCGCCGCAGATCCTCCTCCTCCTCTTCTTCTTCCTCCTGCTCCTCCTCTTCACCATCACGGTACCGCCGGTCCCGGAGGAGCAGGAGGGGACACTCCAGGAGGCCAAGATCCTCCCCCTCCAGGCATGCTTCGGAGGCCCTTGCTGCCCTTCCAGGCCTGTGGAGGTTTGCTGAGGATGGAAGGCTGGTCTACATGGGAGACCCCAGCCCAGCGAGGAGCACAGTTTCGGCCCCCTGTCAGACGCAGGCTGCACTGGCTGGCCCATCCAACGCTGCCCCAGGGACCGCACCAGCCCCCGCACCTGCAGCGGCTCCTGTGACCCGGCCACCAGCCCTGATGCCTGTACCGCCGCCCCAGCCGGCTCCTCCTGCACTCCTGCCCACTCAGCTGCCTATTCCAACGCCTGCCCCCGTATCCGCGGATGCTGCATTGGGGCACCATGGACGCGCTCCTGTGCTTCAGCCACCACCGGTGGTACTGCCGGCCCTCCCTTCACTGCCTCAAGGTCAGCCCCCAGTGCATGGGGCGCCCCCCCAGGGGGCAGTGGACGAAGTGCCACCTAATGACTCGGACCCAGCCTCTGATGGCGAATCCGAGCATGACCTGGCCAACGCTGATGGAGTAGCTCCTCCCCAAGCGGACATTACTGCCTTCATAGCTTTGGTGACCCGCATGATGAGAGCCCTCTCTCTCCCAGCACCCCAGGCCCCCGATACCGTTGCCGACCCCATGTGGGCCTCTCATGAGCAGGTGCCCCCCTCCGCCACCCTCATGCCGGAGCTGCCTTTCATGCTCAAGTTGGCCAAGGGCCCTAATGCCGCTCCTAGTGCCATCCCGGCAGTGCCAAGGAAGCTGGAATCATTGTATAGGGTCAACCTGCCCTCAGCCCAGTGGGTCCTCAAGCCCCCTAGGGCCAATACCGTGGTCCTTGAGATGTCCAAAGTCAGGCGCCCCAATACCGCCGCTGTCTCGCCGGCCGATAAGGAAGGCAAGAAGCTTGACTCCCTGGGGAAGAAAGTGCACCTCAACGCAGGCATGGTGATTAGGATGGCCCACTATGCCACATATATGGCAGGGTATCAGAAATACCTGTGGGACAAGGTCACACCCTACCTTGATCTACTCCCCCCGGAACACCAGTTAGTTCCTAAGTCCTTTTCAATCGAGGCGGCTGCCCTCGTTAAAACGCAGAAAGAGTTTGCCCGCCACCTGGCCGAGGATGCAGCGGGCCTCATAGGGGCAGCCACGTCCATACGTAGGCACGCCTGGCTCCGTTCGGCCACTCTTTCGGAAGAGGCGAAAGCCCTCGCGGAAGACCTCCCTTTCCATGTCGAGGGCTTATTTAACCCCGACACTGACTCAAACTTGAAATCCAAGCAAGAGGTCAGGGTGGCAGCTAAGGGGTATGGATACACCTGGCAGCCGTACCAACAGAGACCACGTAACCGTGGTCAGGGTTTCTATCGTAGATCCAACTCCTCAGGGGCCCCCTTTAGAAACAGGTATGGAAACCCAGGCCGCTTCCAACAGAACCGGAGGAATTTTAATAACTCATTCGGCTCTAAGCCCCGATACCAACCATATCAGGCTAAGGCGAAAAACGCGCCTGCCTCCAAGAAGCATCTTTGATGCCCCGCATTGCCTCTGGCCCGCCCCCAGTTGTTACCGCTAGGCTTGGAGTTTCACCCCACTTCCCCCCCGATGGCCCCAGTTTCCACTGCCCCTCTGTTCACAGACAGGCTACGCCCTTTCGCGGGTGCATGGAGGGACATCACCACGGATAAGTGGGTCCTTTCCATTGTTGAGCACGGTTATGTTATTGAGTTTAATGAGACGCCACCTGTGGGCAATGTCACCCGTACCACTGCTAGCTTTGCGCTGCAAGATGAGATAGATACCATGCTCATGAAGGGTGCCATATCCGCGGTTTCCCCGATGTTGTTTGATAATTGTTTCTTTTCACGATATTTTTTGGTGGATAAGCGAGGGGGCGGGCATAGACCCATATTAGACCTCAGAGGTCTAAACAGTTTCATTGTACCCAAACGTTTCAGAATGGTCACCCTGGACGCCATCCTGCCATTCCTCAATAAAGATATATGGTTTGTTACCCTTGACCTACGGGATGCTTATTTCCATATATCCATTGCCTCCCATCACCGTAGATTCCTCTCCTTCATGGTTGGGAAGTCCGCTTTCTGTTTCAATGTCCTGCCCTTCGGCCTAGCAACAGCGCCTCGTGTCTTCACGAAGTGCATGGCGGTCGTCGCGGCCTTCCTCAGGACCAAGGGCATCACTGTCTACCCCTATATCGATGACTGGCTGATCGTGGCCCGCTCAGCTGACCTCCTGCGTTCCCATGTTCTTTTTGTTTTATCCCTTCTGCAGTCACTCGGCCTGCTGGTGAACTCGGAAAAGTCCAACCTTTCTCCATCCCGAAGAGTGCTCTTTATTGGAGCTCTTCTGGACTCCGACTCAGAAAGGGCCTACTTACCTCCAGAGAGGTTTGCCAACCTGGTGCACCTGCTACACACGGCAGTCAACCAGGATTCTATTTCAGCGAGGGATGTCCAAGTGTTGCTGGGCCACATGGCCTCCACGGTTTCCGTGACCCCCTATGCCCGCCTACGTCTCCGACCTCTTCAGGCGTGGTTCCTAAGCGTGTTCGACCCGCTCACAGGGAACCCCAGTACTCAGTTACACCTTCCAGGAGAAGTCATACAATCCCTCGAGTGCTGGTTGGATTCAGGGTGGGTGTGTGCGGGGCTACCCTTCAGGCGCCCAGAACCCTCCTCACCATAACTACAGACTCATCCCTACAAGGATGGGGAGCCCATTCAGGCGACCTCATCGCACACGGCATGTGGTCCCCACTCGAGGCCACACTTCATATCAACATGTTAGAGTTACTGGCAGTTCAAAGGGCCCTTCAGTCCTTCGAGAGCCTGGTCACGGGTCACGTGGTGCAGATCCTAACGGACAACACCACTGTAATGTTCTATTTGAACAAACAGGGGGGCACCCACTCCAAACCGTTACTCCACCTTACTATCGAGATTTGGGACTGGTGCCTCTCCCGCAACATCCACCTGCTGGCCCTACACGTCCCGGGGGAGGAGAACACACTGGCAGACTCCTTGAGCAGGACGCCCATGTCCCACCACGAGTGGGAACTCCACCCGGACGAGGCATGGAGGCTCTTCCGGGCTTGGGGCCAGCCCCAGATAGACCTGTTTGCGACTGCCCAGAATACGAAATGTGCCCTGTTCTGCTCCCGGTACAGGCCCAGGCCCGCAGCATCGCTGGGGGATGCTTTCCTGCTTCAGTGGTCGGGGCGCCCCCTTTACGCCTTTCCACCCTTCCCTCTCATAGCAAGGGTAGTGGCCAAGCTACAAGCGGACAACTCAGCTTGCATACTGATCACACCGTGGTGGCCTCGCCAGGCGTGGTTTGCCACCCTACTCCATCTATCCAACAAAACCTTTGTCCCCTTACCAGACAGAGTAGACCTTCTGACGTCCCAGGGGAGGGTCTTCTATCCGAGGTACGCAAACTGAAGCTGACCGCGTGGAAGATCCTTCCCCTCTCATGACCCAGTTTGATAGTTTGTCCCGTCCTGTTAGGGACATTTTAGAAGCGGCCCACAGAACGTCCACGAGGCGCTCTTATAATTATAAATGGAGTCGTTTTGTTAAATTTCTTGCCCCTCAGGGGGTGGACCCGAACACAGCCCCTGTGTCTGTTGTATTAGATTTTTTGGTCTCTTTGTTTGAAGCGGGGTTGGCACCTGCATCCCTGAAATGTTACCTTGCTGCCCTGTGTTGGTTTAGAGCAAAGGTCGGAATGCCTTCGTTGTTTGGAGACCCCGTAGTTCGTATATTTTTGAGAAGCTTACAAAAACAAAGACCGGCCGTTGCCCCGGTAATCCCGGCTTGGAGCCTTGACCTTGTGCTGGCTTCACTCATGAAACCTCCCTTTGAGCCGCTCCATTCGGCTCACATCTCGCATCTTTCCTGGAAGGTCGCTTTCCTCATAGCTGTGACCTCCGCCAGGAGAGCAAGTGAGCTTTCAGCCCTTCGGGCTGACCCCCCCTATGTGCGCTTCCATAGAGACAGGGTGGTATTGCGTACTGATATTGCCTTCCTCCCTAAGGTAGCAAAATCTTTTCACATGTCCCAGGAGATCATACTCCCAGCTTTCTTTAGGGATCATTCTACACCTCTTGAAAGAGGTTTACACTCTCTAGATGTTAGGAGGGCAGTGGCTTTTTATTTGGAAAGGACTGCCACAATCAGGAAGACTCCTAAGTTATTTGTTAAGTACCGCAAAGATGAGTTGGGGCTCCCAATTTCGACCCAGAGACTCTCTGCCTGGATTGTAGCTGCGATTCGATTGGCATACGTCATCCAGGGAGTCCCTTTGCCACAGCAAGTGAGGGCTCACTCGACGAGAGCAGTGTCTACCTCCACGGCGTTTCTGCGTGGAGTCCCCTTGGAAACGGTTTGCCGGGCTGCTATCTGGTCGTCCCCATCGTCCTTCGTCTCTCATTACAAGTTGGACACGGCTTCCAGGAGTGGTACCGATTTTGGGAGAGCTGTCTTATCTTCGGCGTTGGCATGACGCCCACCTTCCAAGGTTTGTGTAGCTCGCTAATCTTTCAGATGTGTGAGATCCACAGTGACTACGAAAGAGAATTATGGGTTGCTTACCTGTAACCGTAGTTCTCTGAGTAGTCACCTGTGGATTCACACATCCCCACCCTTCCTTCCCCTCGAGTGTCATGCCCCGCCTTCTGGTTGCCTTGTGCGGCGGAAGAGAATTGGAGGCTAGCCCCACCTTCGGGCTGTTATATACTCGGGGGCGGGGAGGGGTGGGGCTAGTCTTTTTTATGTTAGAAGTTTCCGAACTGTTCTGCTGGCGCAGGGATATTATTCAGATGTGTGTGAATCCACAGGTGACTACTCAGAGAACTACGGTTACAGGTAAGCAACCCATAATCCATCCTCCTCCAAATTGCACCAGGATGTAAAGTGGGTCATGGGGGCTGTGTGTGTGCCAAGTTTGGTCTTGATCAGTCATTGGATGAGGGCCGCTGCAGTCTCGGGAAATGAGTGAAGGTACCTCAAGTCCCATCATCCATGGTCCACCCTACTCCGAACTGCACCAGGATGTAAAGTGGGTCATGGGGACTTTGTGTGCGAAGTGTGGTCTTCCTCAATCACTGGATGAGGGTTGCAGCGGGCCTTGGAAGTGAATGGAGGTACTTGAAATCCCATCATGCATGGTCCGCCCTCCTGAAAACTGCAGTCGGATGGAGTGTAGGTCATGGGGGCATTGTGTGCCAAGTTGGGTCTTTATCGGTCTTGGTTCTGGGCCGCAGTAGTCTGTGGGGAATGTAGGGTTTGAAAGTACTACAAATCCCATAATCCATGGGGTATATCAAGTCCCATCACCCATGGTCCACCCTCCTCCTCCACAGTGATTGACTGCCTGAGGCCTTTCCTTTTCCCTCTGCATCACCTTAGAATGTTGGATTGTCGATGGCCAATCAGAGTCCTGTCTGGTGTCTTAGAATGTTGGAGTTCTGAGGCTGGCCAGTCAGAGTCCTTTATGCAAATACGCCCTTCGTGGGAACCAATCCCCTCTGTCTGGTGCCTTAGAATGTTGGACTTCTGAGGCTGGCCAATCAGTGTCCTTTATGCAAATAATCCCACAGTGGCAACCAATCGAAACGCTGGCACATATTCCTCTCACTGCACCACCGCCCGCAAACACTGACTTTTATTATATACATAGATAGAAGATAGATAGATTTTATTCTGTTATTAACATTTTTATTATATTTATTTTATTCTATTATTATATTTACAGTATTTACCCTATTATTATTACATTTCTTTTTAACTCTATTTTACATTTATTATTTTACTGTATTAATACTGTTATTATTGCATTTCCATTATTTCACTCTATTATTATTATTATGTTTATTATTTTACTCTATTGTTGGAAGGATACGTAAGTACATTTAGAGTGAAGAAGGTTAGAATAATGATTTAATCAGAGCTGGGCAGTCTTACCTTAAATAACAGTTTTATGCAAATATTCAAAAACATTTCACCCCCTGATGCCTCAATTAATGTAATTTTATTGGTTATCTGTTTTTATTTTGAAATTTACCCGTAGCAGCCACATTTCCCACCCTCGGCTTATACTCGAGTCAGTATGATTTCCCAGTTTTTTGTGGTAAAATTAGGTGTCTCAGCTTATATTCGGGTCGGCTTATATTTGAGTCTATACCAGGGGTGGGCAAACTACGCCCCCTGGGCCGGATCCGGCCCGGCAGCTGATGCTGTCCGACCCTTGGCTCCCTCAAGGCTTCGTTGTGAAGAGAGGGAGACGAACTCCCATTGGGGCGGCTGCAAACGCGAAAAAGCAGGCAGTGCAGGCAAGCGGAGGGGAAGGGAAGAGAGGGGGAAGAAGGGGAGGCACCCAGGAGCAAGAACATGCCTTCGCCCTCCTACTCCTCCTCCCTTCACTTCCTCCTCGCGCACTCCCCCCGCCCTCTTGCCTCTGCGCTCTTTCCCTTCTTCTGTTTCCTCTTTCCTTCCCTCCCTCTTTCCTCCTTTAATTCCTTCCCCCTTCCACCACCTGAATGGAAGAGGGAAGGAGAGAGACTGCAGCGATGGAGAGGGGGCGTGGGCAGGGCTGAGGCCGAAGCGCGCGTGGGGGGTGGGTGGGCTTCCATTCCCTCCTCTTCTGCCTCTTTGGGCAAATTGGGGATTCATGCCAAGTTTGGTCCTGATCCATCATTATTTGAGTGCACAGTCCTCTCTGGATGTAGAACTACAACTCCCAAACTCAAGGTAAATGCCTGCCCAGCAAACCCTTTCAGTACTTCCTGTTGGTCTCATGAGAGTTCAGTGTGCCTGGTTTGGTTCAAGATGGCTGAATGGCCATCTGTGAGGAATGCTTTGATTGTGTTTTTCCCTTATGGCAGAAGGAGGTTGGACTGCATGGCCCTTGGAGGTCTCCTCCTATTCTAGGAACCTGTTGTTGTTATTATTATTATTAGCAGAGGCTGAATGAATATTATTATAATCATCATTATTATAATGCTCTCACTGAAATAAATTTCCAAATATTTTGCTTTTATGGCTCTCTGAGTCAAAAAGGTTCCTGACCCCTGATATAATGAATCACAAATGATACAAATGTTCACATTTTGTTAACCATTGTTTTGTAAAATTTTAGTGAATAAATGTCATTTTTCCTATGACAACTCTCTCTTTTCATGGCTCATAACATATACTCTTATCAGTCTTATTAATATATCAAAAACGCAATTTAGTGCCTTTTTATTATTATTAAAGAAATTCAATTGATATTATGTAGAATGTAGTTCAGCCTTTAGGTGCGGCCCTCCATCATATCTTTTGGCTCTCGTGTGGCCCCTTGGAAAAATAATTACCCACCCCTGGTCTATACAGTACTTTTTTATAAACTAAAAAACAAAAAGCACACATACACAAATACTTTACTAACAAACAAAAAGTTCTATGAACCTTACTCTCATTGCCTGATGTTTTTATCCCTTATTAGTCTACTCCATTTAAATGACATTGTGTCACACTTCTACTTTTGATAGCACTCTACTAATTCATGAATCCTACAGTTGACAAATCGGTGTCTGTCTGTCTTTTTCTCTCTCTTGTTGACTCTACCAGTTTTTGAAGAACCAGAAGACCCCGGTAGCCGCTCCTTTTTCTCTGAAATCATTTCTTCTGTGTCGGATGTCAAATTCAGCCACAGTGGACGATATATGTTAGCAAGGGATTATCTCACTGTCAAGGTTTGGGATCTGAACATGGAAACAAAGCCTATAGAAATATATCAGGTATTTTATGGCTCATTTTAAAAATTCCTTTACAAATACTTAAATTTAATTCTACAAATTGCTCATTGAAACTGGTATAGCACCGGGAATGTGGCGCAGCTGGCTGGGAGTCAGCTGCATAAGATTTCTACTGGCCAGAAGGTCATGAGTTCGAGGTGGTCGGCCATTTGTGAGCACTCGACCATTTGTGTAGCTCGTTGTCAACCTTTGCAACCCGAAAGACAGTTGCATCTGTCAAGTAGAAAATTTAGGTACCACATTGTGGGGAGGCTAATTTAACTAATTTATGAAGCCATAAATCTCCAGGAAGTGTGTAAAAGCAGTGGAGTGCAACAGCTCCCCCTGGTGGCCAGAAGCTGAAATGTTAAATTGCCTCTGAGTGTCTTGTCTTACATATTTGTATGTCAAAGGGCATTGGATGTTTCCCTGTATATGTGCATTGTGATCCACCCTGAGTCCCCTACGGGGTGAGAAGGGTGGAATATAAATATATATATATATATATATATATATATATATATATATATATTCAGAATGCTATTTTTGACCTATCAAGTCTTATGTGATATTTTCCGGTAGCGGGGAATCAGCTAGGTGTCACGATGCACGGACTTGACCGGCCCCTTAATCACACACACAGAGACGGACTGAAGGCTAACTACTTTATCTCTATAT
>JARBWK010000009.1:31045649-31073149 GCA_030556195.1 Anolis apletophallus
TGTGGCGTTATGCCCATCGTCTTCCGTCAAGAGCCTGGGGGCCACTTGGACTCCCAGCTGACCATGGAGGCCCAGGTCTCTGCGGTCAGCAAGAGTGCGTTCTTCCATCTTAGACAGGCAAGGAGGCTGGCCCCCTATCTCTCCCGGAACGACCTGGCCACGGTGATCCAAGCCACGGTCATCTCGAGACTAGATTACTGTAATGCACTTTACATTGGCCTTCCTCTGTCGGTGACCCGGAGGCTCAGGCTGGTGCAGAACACTGCCGCCCCGCTCCTGTCTGGCTCCCCAGCAGGTTGCCGCATAACACCTATATTGCAGGATCTGCACTGGCTGCCGATTGAGCACCGGATTACCTTCGAAGTGTTGGTACTTACCTTTAAGGCCTTACACGGCCTGGGGCCAGCGTATCTAAGGGAACGTCTCACCCCATATTGCCCTCTGAGATCACTGTGGTTGGAGGATTCTAATCTCCTAGAGGTGCCCGCGGTGAAACTTGCCAGGTTGACATCAACTCGCCGGAGGGCGTTCTTTGTTATAGCACCTGTGCTGTGGAACGCCCTCCCTGCTGAAATACGGGCCATGAGTGACCTCCTCCCATTCAGACGGGCCTGTAAAACCCACCTCTTTAAACAGGCTTTTAATGGCTAGGCCTGGCTCACCCGCTGCCATTAAGCCCCAGCTCTTAGTACATGTTGTACTATTGTTTTAATTAACTTTGTTTAATCTGTTTTTATTGCTGCTATTGTTTTTAACTGTTCTCGACTGTGTATTGTTGTGCCTTATGCTACTGTGAGCCGCCGCGAGCCCTTGGGAGTTCGGCGGCATAGAAGCTGAAATAAATAAATAAATAAATGTGAGATGTCTATGGCCTCCATAATTTCTCACACTTTCAATCTCCGATCGGCCAGCACCATATTGTGAATTTTTTCACTTGTTTCGGGTGTAGAGACCTCAACTGGACGTCCAGAACGTTCGGCATCTTCCGTGCTTGTACAGCCACAACAAAATTCAGTAAACCACTTTTTACCATTGAAATTGATGGTGCAGAGTCCCCATAGTATTTATCAAGTTTAGCCTTGGTTTGAGTGATGGCTTTTTGCCGCAAAAAAAATGCTTAATGAGCACACAAAATTAACTTTTTTCCATTTTCTCCTCAAATCATGCGGTAGTCTGCTATCAATGGCTGTCAAACACAAACTAAATGACGCAGCTTGTCCAAATTTTGACAGGCGTCAACTGACAGGTGCCTGTTGACAGGAGCAGTGTTGCCCTTTAAGTTAAGAGGCAGGAAATTCAAAAAGTCACGGACTTATTGACCCGCCCTTGTATACACTCCAGATTTTCGAAACAGATAATCCACATTATCTGCTTGAGCTGGATTATGTGAGTCTACACTACCATATAATCCAGTTAAAAGCAGATAATCTGGATTTTATATAGCAGTGTAGAAGAGGCCCCAGGGTGCTGAAATAATCACAAATAGCATATCATGTCCCAAATAAACTATTGTTACACACACCCTAAGGAAGCCCCTGGTGGCACAGCAGGTTAAACTGCTGAGCAGCTGAACTTGCTGCCCAAAAGGTTGGTGGTTCGAACCTGGAGAGTGGGGTGAGCTCCTGCGGTTAGCCCCAGCTTCTGCCAACCTAGAGTTCGAAAACATGCCAATGGGAGTAGATCAACAGGTTCCACTCCAGCAGAAATATAATGATGCTCCATGCATGCATGCATGCCAGCCACATGACCTTGGAGGCGGATATGGACAACACTGGCTCTTCGGGTTAGAAATAGAGATCAGCACCCCCCCCCCCCCAGAGTCAGACTAGACAATGTCAAGGGGAACCTTTACCTTTTTACATACACTGTTGTAGTTGAGCACCTTTACTGTGCCTGGTTTCTTAAGGTGGTCTGGATCACAACACACACACAAATCTGCAAATTTTCTATTTGCAGATAAAGGGATATATATGTATGCCTTCCTAAATTTGTTTATATTTCAAACCTGGTAGGAATAAATGAGATTTGCTCAAGAACACACCTTTTTAGTGGGATTTACGCAGGGAAAATTCGCAGTGCATGAAACCAACAATTCACGCTGTTTATCTCCTCCTCAGTGTCATTATGACAGGGGCCTATAACAACTTCTTTAGAATGTTTGATCGGAATACCAAGCGCGACGTGACTTTAGAGGCCTCCCGAGAGAGTAGCAAACCCCGGGCGATCCTGAAACCTCGCCGAGTGTGTATCGGAGGCAAGAGGAGGAAAGACGACATCAGCGTCGACAGTCTGGACTTTACGAAGAAGATCCTGCATACAGCATGGCACCCAACAGAGAACATTATTGCGATAGCTGCCACAAACAATCTGTATATATTTCAAGACAAAATGAACTCTGGAATGCACTAGGATTGATTCCTACTGTTCTTCTCCACAAACGTTTGGAAAGGTGGGATAGGTGCGACCAGTGCTTGAGCTGAGGTGCTAAGAATTCAACCTTTCTTGGAAGTAAACAACACTGGATTCAGTGGAGTTTACTTCTCAACCGAGGTCTGTAAAATCAAGGTACGATAGAGATGGAGATGCCCTTTTAAGTAATGCACTACTCATGCCTTCGGGGAACCACCCAGATATTTCAAATCACTGCAACAGTCGCAAATGTTTCAAAAATAAATTCTCTGTTAAGAAGAGTTTACCTCTGACCTATGCATCAGTAATTTTATGTTAGCTTGTTTTGTAAAGAGTGATCATGCTCACAGCGGAAACGTAGAGGAGACAAACGTCAAGTTTGCATATCAGATATGTCAGCTGACAGGCTGCAGTTTGCTGTCTTATGGGGGGAAAGGGTCAGGAATTCATGTTGCTACTGTAATTTCTTTGCTCCTCGGTGTTGCTTCAAGAAGAATAATCATGGGTGATGACCTAAAGAAAAGAATAGCCAGATAAATACCTCTCATCCAGTCCATTTTCACTGCTTGTATAATTAGGGGCAAGTGTGGTCCTCACCATAACTCGCCGAGCATAAGCGAGATTGGTTCAGCAAATATTCTGAGAGAATAGAAGGAATAAGATATTTTGGGGAAATGTGGATATTAGGCCTGAGCAATCATGGCTCTAAATGGTTCTAAAGTACTTACAAAACTAAAGTTCTGGTGGTGAACACTAGGTGGCGCTGGTGCTTTGCTTCTACAGTGTTGCTAAAGTTCTGGTGGAGAACATTTCAGAAATGTAACAAAACTTTCAACATTTCGTTATAAATGTCAGTTCCCCATCGTGGTCTCTGTGAATCGCACATATGGTATTTCCTGATATAATAGCGGCAAGTGGTGGTAAACATACCCCAACCGCAACAAATAATAAATTTAAATAGAAATTAAATGAATATTAAATAAAATTAAATAAAAATTAAATTTAAATGTAAATAAAATAGAATAGTAAAATTTACGCTAGTCAAAAGAAATAAGAGAACGATTCCTAACTGTCGCAATGGCGGCGGATAAAAGGATCTGAGGTGGCAGCCCCTCCCACTGGCTATATATGCTCGAAGGGAGTGTGGGCGGGGCTACCACTTAAAGTGATAATAACTTTCTAAATGATTCCAAACTGTCTGCGCAGGCGTAGGAAATACCATATGTGCGAATTCACAGGTGACCACTCGGGGAACTACGGTTACAAGTAAGCAACCCATATTTCCTAATTGGTTCTGTCTTACAAATAATGAAATAATAATGAAGCATTGAAAGTGTTGTTAGAATTCTGAAATGTTCACCACCAGAACTTTAGCAACACTGTAGAAGCAAAGCACCAGCGCCACCTAGTGTTCACCACCAGAACTTTAGTTTTGTTAGAACCATGATTGCCCAGGCCTAGTGGATACGGCGCCATAAGGTAGTAAGTCTATCAGGTCCACCAAGCATGGGTGTGTTTGATTTCGCTTGGAAGAGCAAGCAATTCTTGAAGCACAGAATGCCACAAATGCCTTATATCACAATTATCAATCTAGGGCACAAGGAGAATGCTCTTGCTGTAGGCCGGAACAGCTAACTGTACGTATGCAAGAAAAAAAGGGGAGTTCACATTATCAAAGATGAATGGAAAGAACTCTAGGCTCAGTGGACAGCCTGCGATAGTTATAGCAGTCTAATTCAAAGGTTCTTACTCTTGTAGCTGACCCTAGCTTAAATACACCAGGCCAAAGGGAGACACCATAAAGAGAGTCCGAGAGTATGAAAAACTAGTGGCAACCCATCATTTGCTCAGCCTTTCCGGAGCTACACCCTGTAGTACTTCCTACACTACTACATGTTTTGAGAAGCAGTGGCCATTTTCCTGCCAATGTTGTCTTAGGGCGAAAGGGAGAAACATGCCAAGAGGAAGGTGCGTCAAGTAAACCCTTGTTGTGATCACCTTCCACCTGGAAATCTTATGTCCTCAATATGGAAGACCAGGCATATCCAGAATAGTCTCCACAGTCATCAACCCACCGCCAAGACTCTTCCCTTAGAAGACAATAATACTCGGCCATGAGGGATTGTCTGTGATGATAATGAGCAGCTATTACTCATTTTGTGAGTTCGCATTATACTAAACTGGCCTAATTTTGTTCCATAAAGGGAAAATATAAGGGGACAGACCTTCGTTCTACCTTGGAATCTGCACAATTGACTGAATGTAGCAGACCGCATCACTTAGTCATCAAAACCGCCACAGTACAGGTAATTGAAGTATTTTGGGATATTCAACCACTCCTCTGTATAGTATGGTTACTGCATCATGCAATTTCAAAACAACAGCATGTGTGAAGATTGTGCATTTCTAAAAACGATTTGCTTATTTGTTTATTTATTTTACAGGGACTCGAACACTAAAATGGGATAGGTTACCCTTGAAATGAGCATAGGAAGTGAAACATGGGAGGCTGGAGTAACGTGTATGTCAATGATCTCCAAATTTATTTCTTGCCCTTGACCATAAGACCATGGCTGGTTGAATTGGGTCTTCGTGGACCCTGTTTGTATTTGGCTCCTCTGCTAGCGTGGTGGGGAATCCACTCCTTTTTAGTCCAGACTTTAAAGAAGTTGCTGTGGAATTGGACCTGTTTTGGGGATAAGGTTCAACAACTTGGAAAAGAGCTTTAAAATTTGGACTAAAACCTGCAGGTGAGTTGCCACCACTCTAGCATGGGCGCCACCAGATGCTTCTGTGTCAGCTTCCCGGCCATTCATTTTGGATTACTCTAAACTGATTTTTCAGGGAAAAGAAAATCAGTTATAGAACTGGAAGAAATCACAAGGGCCACCCAGTCCAACCCCTGCCATGCAGGAAAAGCACAATCAAAGCATTCCCAACAGATGGCCTTCAGCTGCTGCTTAGAAACCTCCCAAGTAAGAGCCTCCACCACACTCTGCAGCAACATATTCCACTGATAAACAGCTCTTACCATCTTCTTTCTATGGTTTAGGGAAATCTCTATTCCTGCTATTTGAATCCATTGCTCCATATCCTAGTCTCTGGAACTGAAAAAAAGCTTGCATTCTCCTCAATTTGACATCATAGAATCATAGAGCTGGAAGAGACCTCATGGGCCTTCCAGTCCAACCCACTGCCAAGAAGCAGGAAAATTGCATCAAAAGCACCCCCGACAGATGGCATCCAGCCTCTGTTTAAAAAGCCTCCAAAGGCACCTCCACATCCTTTCAGATATTTTAACATGGGTATCCTATCCCCTCAGCCTTCTTTTCTCCAAGCTAAACATACCCATGTCCCTAAGTAATTCCTTGTGGAGCGTGACTTCCAGATCATTTTGGCCACCCTTCTCTGGACACCGCCCAGCTTGCCAATATCCTTCTTGAATTGTGGTGAATTGGAGAGCGTATTCCAAGCAGAACTAGAGAGAGCATTACTTCCCTCAATCTAGGCATTATTCTCTTATTGATGAAACCTAGAATCATATTGGCTTTCTGGCTGCTGCATCACACTGTTGACTCACTTTCAGCTTGTCTATTAAGACTCTTAGTGCCCTTTCACATGAAGTCACCCATTCTATATCTGTGCATTTCATTTGTATTGTCTAAAATGAAGTACCATACATTTCTCCCTGTTGAAACAAATTTTGACCCAGTTCTCCAATCTGTCGTTGGTCATTTTGGATTCTGATCCTGTCCTCTGGGGTATAGCTGTCATGATCCAGGCCACCTTAAGAAGCCAGGCACAGTAAAGTTAGCAGTTAGAGTTTATGTACAAGAGTCTCAAACTTCCTTACTGTGACTCAAATGAGCCTAGAGGCACAGCAAGTTGATAAGAAAATCCAACACAAAGTAAACGCCCAGTTCTGACTTCTTTGCAACAGAAGTAGGGCTGAGACAGTGAGCACAAAAGGTCACAACCAGCCAAGCAGAATGCAAATAGAGAAGAAGCGTCAAACGGTCCTTTAGTCAAGCCAGGAGGAATGCAGACGAAGCAGCGAAGTCAGGTCAATCCAGAATCCAAAACCAAGGAGCAGCAGAATCTAGCACAGAAGGGATTTAAGGTGGAGCTGCTGAAGACAGGATACCAAGATGCGGAAACCCAAGAAGTACAATACCAATGTTCAGAAATCCATCCAGCAGCGATCCAGAACAGGAGACAACGGCCGGGATGGCAAGAACAACACCTTGCCAGCTGCAACCAATAGTTAATTGCAAGCCCCCTTTATTCAGTCCTCCTCAGGGCTTAATTGCGCCAACGCCCTTTCCCCATCTCTTTCAGCTGCAAACATTTCTGCCCATGCCGCCCTTTGTCTCTCATGCCAGGCAGTACGTCTCCTGTGGCGACTTAACTCTTCCCAACAGTCTCCATAGGTCCCATTTCCTTTACCCCATTCCCCATCTCCTGTGAACCCCGCAAACAAATCACTGCTGGTGGTTTCCAAACAGATATCCCGTATCTGTTGCACATCAGACCAATTCATCTCACTAGAGTCACCTTCAGTGTGACCCCCTCATCCCAACCTCCCATTGCCTGCTCCTACTCCCATCATCCTCCGAAAAACCCAGAAATGTTTTATTCCCCAGAAGAATCGTTAAGTATTTGCCTCAATCTCTTCCTTTCTTGCTCCGCATCCGACTCTTGCTCACAAGTAGACCGTTTTGCGTTTCTAACTACAGACTCCTCTCTCTCAGGCTCAACTACAACAATAGTTGTCCCTCCCAATTTGGTCTCATCTGCAAATTCGAGAAGGATGCCTCCTATCATCCAAGTCAAATATGTTGAATAGCACTGGGTCCAGAAACCTGTGGCATCCCACGGGTCACTTCTCCATTGGTAAGCACTAGGCCTGGGCAATCGTGGTTCTAAATGGTTCTAAAGTACTTACAAAACTAAAGTTCTGGTGGTGAACACTAGGTGGCGCTGGTGCTTTGCTTCTACAGTGTTGCTAAAGTTCTGATGGTGAAGATTTCAGACCTCTAACAAAACTTTCAAAACTTCATTATAAATGGTAGTTCCTAATTGGTTCTGTCTTAAAAATCGCCAATAATTAAATAATAATGAAGTTTCGAAAGTTTTTTTAGAGTTCTGAAATGTTCACCACCAGAACTTTAGCAACACTGCACCAGCGCCACCTAGTGTTCACCATCAGAACTTTAGTTTTGTAAGTACTTTAGAACCATGATTGCCCAGGCCTAGTAAGCACCTTTCCTGTTCAGCCAGTGAAACGATTCCCAATCCACCTGACAGTAGACATGTCTGGTCCACATTTCACTAACCTCTTTGTGACAATCTCATGGGGGACGTTGTCAAAGTCATTACAGAAATCAAGATATCCTACATCCACAGCATCCCCTTCATCTACCAAGCTTGTAACTTTATTTGAAAAAGAGAGAGAAGGTTCGTTTGCCATGACTTGATTTGGGAAAACCCGTGTTGACTTTTTGTGAGTTTGGCATTCCTCATAAAGAAATGCCTAGGCTTGATTTGGAGCTGAAAAATAGAAAGGAAAGTCTAAAGAGATTCCAAGGCAGGGTGACATAGGAAGCTGTGTCACCACATGAATTTAATGACACCTGCCCCATCCTTTTCTTAACTGACAATGGATATTTTTGCGTAGAAGCATAACGCATGTGCATCACTTCCAATAATCCACATCAAAGTAGAAAATGCATATAATAATTTTTAAGTGGAAAGAAAGAATGTTTCCAATTATGGTATGCCCTTCAAGGTGGGTAGTATTTATGTATATTATATTCTAATGCAATCTGTTCTTCTTGTACAAAGATTTTATGAATGCAAAATACCGTGTAGCCAAATTACATTTTAAATTTTAATTCATTGATCAAAGCAGTTCAAAAATGCTGAGGCCAGTCAAGCTTTTGCAGCTGCAAAGACAGATCTGTACTGAGGGATTAGTAGTAACTTCAGACAGTAACAATGATTTTAATTTGGAAATGACTTCCATCTCTCATCCGTTATATTTAGCTCCTGAGTACGGAATTGGTTTATATTGACACTTTTAAAAAAATTACAGAGAGAGTTTGTTTGCAAAGTATGTAAGCCCCAGACATTTCGAAAATAAATTATTGCATAAATACAGAATGGGCCTCATGCAGACACAGCTTCAGTTAAAAAAAGGAGGAACTAAAATGGGAGAGTGATATATTTAAGCCTCTGGTACCACCATTACAATCCCATTTCCTGGTTCTGCGAATGTAAAAAAATTGTATTTCTCATCATGAATCCAAGAAAGCAATTTATTCCCCCCCCCCCCCCAATTGGTTCTGGGCTTTCAGTGGTAGAGAATGGTCAACTTGATAAATATGTTTATTTAGAAGGCTTCGTGGCTGTATTTTTGTGCTAAAAATTATGCTGACTATTGCTTGAACATATTTATAAATATGTTGATACTGGCTTTTTAAATAAAAACTTTCTTTTTAAAAAATTAACTGCTTATTTCTTTATTTATTTACAATATTTATACCCCACCCTTCTCACCTCAAAGGGGACTCCGGGCAACTTACAGAATACACACATATGGCAAACATTCAGTGTCAGCTATACACTTTATACAATTATACACTTAACAACGACAGACAAAAACGAACAGGCAGTTGTTCCCATCTTATTTCTGGCATCTTGGAGGCTGTGCTTGACTCTGGCCACAGGGGGCGCTGGCACTCCATCTTCCATGCCTAGGAGCTTTCCTCCAATCAATCAATGTCCTTAAGGGCACTTTTATTACCTCCCCACTAAAAACGCTATATATTTACCTACTCGCATGTCTGCTTTAGACCTGCTAGATGGGCAGGTGAGCTGAGGCTAGTGATGGGTGCTCAGCCCCAAACCCAGGATTGAACTGCTGACCTTTCAATCAGCAGGATGTTTCTGCAGCACAATAATAATAATAATAATCTTTATTTGTACCCCACCGCCATCTCCCCAATGGGGACTCGGGGCGGCTTACGTGAGGCCAAGCCCAACGGCACAACAATACAATATATAAATCAATAAAAAAACAACATAATTACATAAAACATAGACTATAACATACTACAGTCAATATAAAATTACAGTAAAATAAAACCATTTGTGACACAAAACAATGAGTGGGCCGCATGTAATAATAATAATAATACCAACTAACTAACTAACTAATTTTATTATTTATGAGTCGCCCTCCACAAATGTGCTCCGGGCGACTTACACAGTTAGACATCTACAATACTAAAATATTAAAATTTTAAAATATTAAAATGTTAAAATATGGGAATAGACAGGCTCCAGGTCACTGTCACTTATGCATATGCTCTTCTAAATAGCCATGTCTTAAGTGCCGCCAGAAATGAAGGCAGGTCGAAGATGGCTCTTTGGTCTGGCGGCAGAGAGTTCCACAGGACGGGGGCCACAACGGAAAAATATATAATAATAATACATTATTTCTAACCCGCATCCATCTCCCCAAAGGGGACTCGGAGCGGCTTACATGGGGCCGTGCCCAAACAACAAATCACAAAAAATATCACAAACATCAGAAAACAATAAACACAACAA
This sequence comes from Anolis apletophallus, assembly GCA_030556195.1. Lineage (NCBI taxonomy): Eukaryota > Metazoa > Chordata > Lepidosauria > Squamata > Anolidae > Anolis > Anolis apletophallus. The sequence continues at coordinate 31,055,673 of JARBWK010000009.1, forward strand.
AAGCAATAAACACAATGTACAGACCAAACTAGAAGGATAAAAAAGGGAGGTGAGATAGCTATGGGGCAGATTATTTGTGAGGGAGAAAACTCTTTCAAGAAGAGGTCGGGAAAGGACATTCGTATAGAGCGGGGAGGAGGTAAACACTCAAGGCAAATATTGAGGGTGAATGATGGCATGGGGTTATCTAATTAATCTCCGAAGGCACAGCAGAAGAGCCAGATCTTCAGATTCCTCTTGAAACTCTCTAGAGTAGGGGCTTGCCTAATCTCAGCAGGCAGTACATTCCAAAGACGGGGACGGGGGGGGGGGGGGGGGCTGAGGAAAAGGCTCTCTCCCTTGTTCCCACGAGGCAGGACTGGGACAACGGCAGGGGTGAGAGGAGAGCCTCCCCCGAAGATCGAAGGGATCGGGCCGGTTCATGGAGGGAGATACGGTCACGAAGATAGGCATGTATCAAACAGTTTAGGGCTTTGTAGGTGATGATCTGTACCTTGATTTGGGACCGGAAAATAAATGGCAGCCAATGGAGCTCCTTAAACAGGGGGGTTGACCGCTCCCTGTAATTCGTCCGTTATTAATCTGGCTGCCAAACGTTGGACAAGTTGTAGTTTCTGGGCTATTATTAAGGGTAGTCCCACGTAGAGCACATTGTAGTAATCCAACCTAGAGGTAACTAAGGCGTGGACCACCATGGTCAAGTCCCATTTCACGAGGTATGGTCGCAGTTGGCACACAAGTTTTAATTGTGTGAAAGCCCTCCTGGCCACCGCCGACACCTGCGCATCAAGCGTCAGCGCTGAGTCCAGGAGGACCCCCAAACTGTGGACCTGTGATTTCAGGGGGAGTGCAACCCCTTCCAGCACAGGTAGCCACCCAATACCCTCGTCAGGCAAGCGACTGACCTGGAGGACCTCTGTCTTGTTGGGATTAATCTTCAGTTTGTTCGTCATCATCCAGGCTGACACAGCAGCCAGGTATTGGTCCAGCATCCAAGGGGCTTCCTTGCATTCAGGTGGAAAAGTGTAGTGGAGTTGGGTATCATCTGCATAGAGGTGGCACTGTGCTCCAAAACTCCAGATGATGTCTCCCAGCAGTTTCATGTAGATGTTGAATACCATGGGGGACAAAATAGATCCTTGTGGAACCCCACAGGTCAATGGCCAGGGGTCTAAGCAGGTGTCCCCCAGCTTCACCGACTGGGAACGGCCCTCCTGGTTTAGCCTGCTGTGTTAAGCCCTGGCTGGCTTAATTCTCTGTTTGTATAACCATTCCTTCAAATTGGAAATTTAAAGCTTGAATTCAGTTGTTGACACTTTATTTTTAAAAACCCAATTGCAAAATATAGGGATAAGTTGTCCAACATTATGAATACTCAATATGCCCAAATGTGAACACTGGTGGAATTTGGGGAAAATAGACCATTTGGGAATTGTAGTTGCTGGGATTTATAGTTCACCTACAGTACAATCAAAGAGCATTCTGAACCCCACCAATGATAGAATTGGGTCAAACTTTCCACACAGAACCTTCATGACCAACAGAAAATACTGTGTTTTCTGGCGACCCCTCTGACACCCCTTTGTGACCCCTCCGGGGGTCCCAAACCCTGAATTAGAAGCATACGAGCTCTCCAAACTTACTTTTGATTAATTTTGAAATAACCCACATTTTTATGGATAGCAAAAAGGCTGAAACGTGAGCCTCCCTTCCCATGTCACCATGGCCTTACTGTTAAATAGTATGAACATGTGAGGAAGCTTGAATAGTATATGGGCATGTGATGACAGTGTATTGAAATAAGACTACTAAGGTTTATGCCACAAGTTTTGAATCCTTGTTTAATTTGTATATTTGTATTCATACAGATCATGCAGCAGATATTGACTTCCAGAGTGAATTCCTACAGACCAGTCATTCATATTTTTGAGTAGAACCAGTTTCTGTTCTGACAAAAATTATCACAATTAAATCGAACTTCCAATCGTAATTACAGCACTGTCTGAATTAAAGCCTGTCTTCCTTAGAAGTGCTGTCCAACTTGCCACAAGTTCCAGCCTCGTATTCTGTGGATAACGACTAACTGGTATTAGCAAATTGTCACACACAAAGTCAGCTTTACATTATGCAAATTAAGTATAGGATTATAAGAGCACAAAGGTGAATTATCTGGAGTAAAGTGTTTCATTAACTTTTGTTTAACTCTGCCTGTAATATGCATACGAGGTCTACCTTTAAAACGTATTTTTGCAGCAGAATTACTAAAAGTGCATGTGCATATTCGGAACGAGAGACATTCCTTTGAAACACTGCTATACAATTGTGTTTCCGCCATATCTTTGGTTGTGGTAGTGCAAGTAAGTTCAAGTCAAGCTGAAGAGGCAACTGACAAAAAAGGGGAAAAGAAAAAATTAAACACAAATCTGAGAGCAGTTTGAACAGTGTTTCGCCAGTCATGCTCTACTTTCACATGTCTCCCTGCCGGGGAAAGTTTAGACATGCAATTTAAGCACGAGATGGCTTTCAGTTCAAATACAGGCCATTTGCTGCCGAGGCGACCTTCCAGAATGGTACTAAATTCGATCAGACTTCCTTGTCTCAGGTTCAGCAAGACTTTCTTAAACTCATTGCTGGCTTTCAACACTATGTCTTTCTTCACATCCTCCTCGTCTACAGGTTTACTTCCATTCACACCGTTGAAAGGCATGCCGACTGTTATTTCAAATTTATAGCGGTCAAACCTTTTCATGTGGCAGTCATATTTTGTCAGATATTTGAGCTGGCAGAGTTCCTCCTCTTCTAAGGTAATGTTTTTGGGGTCACACGGTGGATAGGTTTCACCGTACAGGCACCTCAGCCAATCACCAACAAACATCGGGAGCATGTTTATCGCTGATTCGGCACTGTTATCAATGTCAGTTACTCTCACATATTTGAACCTTCCCGTCCATGTCACTCTATGACCCTCCAGATGACTACACAAAATCTGGGTGCGTGCCATATTTGTCGATTTCCAAGCTCGTGGCCCACACACAAACCCATACTGATTCCACGTCAAGGTGGAGTTGTACACTTTCATCCCCTCTGAGCGGTACACATAAAACCAACAGAATAACATTATGGCTGTCAACCATACCAGAATAAGTTTAACTATTGAACTCTTAGTTAGGGATTTCACAAGTTCGACGACAGAAACCCTGGCCCTTGTCCACCAATGGAAAAGCAAAGGAATAGCAACTAGCGTAAGAGTGACCACAATCTTCAGGAGGTCTTGCATTACGAACCATTTTACGAAGTGAATGAGACAGATGACTGTAATGCCTACTATTAGAACAGGGAGGGCAAACAGGAACAGGAAGTAACCAACGGAGGCGCGAATTAGGCCAATGCCAGATGATTCTTGTAAAATAACCACAGAGAGTTCGCACCACATGAAACATACTAAGTAAGGCACCAGGTAGCAGTATGTACCTTTAAAATTCTGCAGTTGCGCCATCCTAAAGAAAAGATAAAACAAATACAAAAACAAAAGGCAAGGGACACTCAGGTTCAGCACAAAGAAGTGGCCAATCGGGAGGCTATAAAACGTTTTCCATAAGAGATCCAGCTGTCCCAGGTTTAAAGGAACAACCTTCAACAGGGAGAAGAAACCTGCAGCAACCTCTGTCAACAAAGCTCTCCGTGTGTACGGTTCAGCGGTTGTGCCCAAACTCAAGTAACTAGTCACCATAAAGAAAACAGAAACCGTAGCCAATTCTGAGCATGGTATCCAGTGCTTGCAAGTTATAGGGAAGGAAAAAATGACAAAGAATACAGAGATCAGGAAGTGGAGGTATGGCTCTAAATGGTTCCAACCAAAATTCACTTCTGCTTCTTTGATATCCAGATCAGGCTCAAAGCGGAGCAGCAGGTCGGTGAGGGTACGGAAGTTTTCCCACGCTTTACTATCTTGGAATATTTTGAGGGTGCAAATCACCATGGAAATGAAGGAAAGATAGAAGATCACCAATGGGATAAAAAAGGCAAAGAAGTCAATTGTCAGGTTGCTGATGATGAAGAAGAATATGAGTGCGTTGATGTGATGTGTGGGAACAATGGTGGATAGCCAGTGCATTCCAGCTTTAGATGCGGCATCTATGAGGTGCTCCTTGATCTCCATAATAGCATGGAGTGGATATTTTATAACCTACAAATTAAACAAATGTAGTTAATTAAATGCTTTTGCAGCACCACACATCACCATATGTTCTGGGGGCTTTTATTTCAGGATAATCCGCATTTAAAAAACGCTGATCTTCTTGGGGGCTCATCTACACTTACCCCAGAAAGCATACACTTTCTGGGGTGGGTGTCCAGATGTTCTACTGGGAGTAGGAACTCTGCCACTGTAATCCCATCCCCAGAAGCCCCCAAAACACAGTAAAAAAACCCAAAACTCTGCCGGAGATCTCCTGGTAAGCTGTCTGATGGAGCCTGGGTAAGTTCTTTTCTTTTTTACTGTGTTTTGGGGGTTTCTGGGGAGGGGTTTGGTATTCCCTCAGTTTTCTGGGCTAATTTAGCCCTTGTCCTAAGCTGGATTGACATTGCCATATAATTCAGCTTCAGAATGCAGATTAACTGCATTGAACCGGATTATATGGCAATGTAGATCCTGCTTTATATTGCCCACCTAATCCGTTGCTGCTAAAAAAATTTTTTTTGTGTGAAATAGCTCTTATCTTATTACAGTTTAAAGCCATAAGAATTCCAGGTGTCACTGAAGATTGCGGAAGAACAAGGGACGCTGGGGGAACGCTGAGAGAGATGAGGAGTGCGTCAGCTCTCCCTGGTGGGCATAAGTTTGCCAGAAGTTTGCCTCTTTGTTCATCTATGTTCGTCAATATATGTCTAAAAATATGTCTATATATGTTGAACTGCAGGGATTGTCTGCAAGTATATGTACTGTAATCCACTCTGAGTCCCCTTCGGGGTGAGAAGAGTGGAATATAAATTAAGTAAATACATAAATAAATAAATTATACAAAATGCTACATGCTAGTTTGGTTGCAGATTTTCTCTCTCTTTTTTTAAGGATCATCTCATTTACAATGCACACACAGACTGGAATTTTACTTATTTTTTAAAGTGTAATTTTCTTTCTACCTCTTGTCATTCCAGTCCTCCCCATCCCAAAAGTCGGTTGGAAAAACAACCCTGACATATCAGACTTTTAGGAAACAATCTTGCATGGAATGAGTGTTTTTTACTCAATTTGAGAATAAAATCTAGTATCAAGGATCTGGGTTATCATTAAGATTTTATTGAGGTCAGGAATTTTTAAAAAATGTATAAAAATAAACCTTAAACTCAATTCCCAAGTTCCATTACTTTTGCTTCACTACATCAGGATCCCCCCCGTCCCTTTCTCTCTCTCTCACACACATTATTTATTTATTATTATTATTATTAGGACTTGTACGCCGCCTCTCCCCGAGGGCTCGGAGCGGCTTACAATCAGGTAAAACACACAGAGGTAAAAGCATACATATTAAACTAGTTTAAAAAAGATTTCTGGCCTAGCAATCAAAGGCTAGCCGGAAAAGATGAGTCTTGCAGGCCTTGCGTAAGGAGAGAAGGTCCTGCATGGCCCGTACATCGCTAGGAAGAGTGTTCCATATTGACAGCGCCACTACAGAAAAGGCTCTGCGCCAGGTCGATCTAAGACGGATTGCTTTGAAGGTCGGTACTTCAAGGAGGTTCATTTGTTCGGAACAAAGTGACCTCTGGGGTTGGTAGGGGAGGAGACGGTCCCTCAGATACAGCGGCCCCAGACCATGCAAGGCCTTGAAAGTTAACTCCATCACCTTGAAGGTGATCCGGTGCTCGACCGGAAGCCAATGAAGCTGCTGGAGGATAGGTGTTATGTGACATCTCACTGGGGCCCCAGTGAGAAGTTGTGCAGCGGCATTCTGGACGAGCTTAAGTTTCCGGATCACTGACAAGGGCAGGCCGATGTAAAGGGCATTACAGTAGTCCAGTCTCGAGATGACCGTGGCTTGGAGCACCGTGGCCAGGTCGTCTCTGGATAGGTAGGGGGCCAGGCGCCTAGCTTGCCGCAGATGGAAAAAGGTGGTTTTGCTGATGCTGGAGACCTGGGCCTCCATCGACAGCAACGGGTCAAAAACCACCCCAAGGCTCTTAACTGTGGATGTCGGGCATAATGCCTCGCCATCCAAGCTAGGCAGCCGGACCTCCCCACCAACCGGGTGGCCCAGCCACAGTATCTCTGTCTTTGCTGGATTCACCCTCAATCTACTGGCACGCAGCCAACCAGTAACGGCTTCAAGGCACTGTTGGAAACATGAATCATGAACACCTTTTATTCTAATGCGCTATTTTAGTAAGGGCAACATGTATTGCAGTGGCAAAAGCAAAAGATTTACTAGGACTTTTCAGAGGGGGAGGGGGTTGAGCAGTTGTTGTTTCAAAAAATCTCCGATTCCTGGAGCTAAGAAACTGCTTATAACTGCTTAGTCAACAAAGCTGCAAAATGGATTTTCAAACACAATTTGGGCAGATCACATTTCAGTAGTTACTTTGAAAATGTCCCATTTTTACCCGGTGTCGAAGTGGGAGCTCCTCTGGAGTCTTCCCTGCCAATTCGTCGTCGTCGTCATCTTGTACAAAGAAGTTACTTGGGATTATGCCCTTTGCATACTTTTTGGTAATTTCAACAAAATCATCCAAGGCAATGTATTTCTTAGCTGAAAGTTATAAATGTAGTACAGATTAACATATTAAATACAGAATATAATTATTATGAGAGAGAAATATTTTTTTTAGCACTCTACCCAATGGTTAGGCAATCAGAGTGAGGGAGAGAAACCCCACTTCAATAATTTTCATCGGCTGCTGCAAGGCTGTGGAATGACCTGCCAATAGAGCTCCGATAGCTAAATCAGCTGTCAGAATTTAAGAATTTAAGACACAAGTGAAGACCCATCCCTTCCAGCAGTCCTACCCAGACAAACTTTGCACATGAACATCATTAATGCATGTCATTTGGCTAATCTTCATTTCAATATGTATTTCATAGTTACATTTTGATATGTAACTTTTATGAAGGGATGTTTTTAGTGTGTGTATTTATAGTATATTTGTTGTGTTAATGTATTTTAATTGTTTTGTAACCCACCTCAAGCCATGAGGAGAGGCGGGTAAGAAATAAAATTATTACTATTATTTGAAACATAACAAGATTAGGATACAGCAAATAAGGTCACTATGCTGGCTGTGAAAAATTCACACTATTATTACTATTTCAATTGTACATATTAATAACTAAGGTTGTGTCTACTACACCGAAAAATTCTGCTTCATTTTGCATTTTCCTGGTTTATAGTGACTGCGGTAGCAATACCTGTTATAGCAAAGTGAAAGCAACATTGCCAGCCACAGATTTCCCGCATGTGTGCTCACTTTAGTCCTGCGATGCATGGAACATAACATGCACTATGTAACATAATTTTGAAACATTTTCAGTTCCTGGTTTGAAAGTGCTGTTTCCTGTTGAATTGTGCGGTACTTAGTTTGAAAGTAGTTGTTATACTCCAGAAACTTCATTTTTTTGGCTGCCACAAACTGTTGAATTGGTTGAGACTCAATGAGATATTCATTGAAAAACTATAGCAAAATATGCTGCAGGATGTCCCATAAAAACAAATATTTTGCAGCTTAATACATTTTTCCATGTTTTTATGATAGAAACAATTAGGAAACGACATTTATAACCCAGAAACAAAAATCATGTTACATAGTGTTATTGGTGCTATATTTCACATTATTTCCAGCCACTCCATTTCCCCCCTCCATTATGCAAATATATGCATGCTCATACTATATACAGTATGCTTGCCTTGATAGGGCATTGGATGTCCTACTAAGCAAATGCTGACAGATGTGGTGCGCTAATATTGACATACAATTATCTACACAAATGCAACTTTAAAAAATAATGCAGACTGAATTTCCAAAAAATGAAAGTAATTGCACCCTGGAAAAATGGAAATGAGTAGCAATCATTGTGGGAAGGATTACATTACATCCTATCTGCCATACGCTGACCTTCAAGAAAAGCCCGTTGAAAGTTGCAATTAATTGTAGGTGGATGTAATGTTCAGAAATGGATGGAGCAAGACCCTAAAGTGAATGAAGTTCACAGTATTACAGATGACACATCTTTTTATCCATGTGCCACTCCTTACCAGCAGTTAAACTGGATGATGGTGAGAGTGGCATAAAAGGGACTTCAAGCCAGAGGTAAACCCACCCCCATCCTCCAAACTATATGAAACTGCTGGAAAAAGAAAGTACTGTCGTTGGTAGGCAGGTATATTGAAATTTATGTCCTGGATGTCTGCCCAATATAAATTAATTGACAATAACATATGATGGCATAAATTAACTGATTCCTGGAGCAGGTTGTAAAACTCCTGATTTTAAAGGACTTAGATATACTGTAGTTGGTAGGCAGATATATTGAAATTTATGGCACATTGGCAGCAAATCCACATTGTTCCACAGATTAATCTTCTGGGAGACCCTTTATCTTAATCCAGACAATTTAAAGTAACAACTAATAAAAGACCATAACATGTGGACGCATCAATATACAACAAAAATATTTTCCTTACATTCACTGCTCACCAGTCGCTCCAGCATTCTTCGTTGCTTCTGAACAAACTTTGGAATTGGGCCCGGCGGCTTCTCAATGTCTGTGTAAACATGTGCTTGTTAGTTCAAGTGGAACAACTCTGATGGAAGGACAGAAAACCCATCAATATGACATACCATGATGGCTTGCTTAGGGCTGAGATGGGAAATATTAATGTGTTATTAGATATTTATTTATTTGCCATGCTTCTATACCGCCTCTCTCAGCCCAAAGGCGACTCGAGGCGGTGAACAAGCGGCAACAAGTGCCCATATACAATACATCACAAGAAAAAACAGTCATATAAAAACATATAAAATTTACAGTTAAAAACTACAAAATACAAATCTCAGCTCCACAATCTTAAAATCGGTTTGTTTCGTCGTCATAGTAATCCTTGATCTCGATTAAAGTTCGTCTGCGAATGCTTGCTCGCAAAGCCAAGTCTTGACTTTCTTACGAAATGTCAGGAGGGAGGAGGGTTATGACTCCAGTTTTCTGGGGTCATATACTACATGTATCATGTTTAATTTTTTATAGATCTTGAACTGTATATGATGGACGGCTTTGTATTTTCATAAGATGTATTCCATGCCTTGAGAAAGCCAAACGGCAAAACGGATCGGGCCCAATACTTCTACCATTGGCCATCCGGTGCGTCCCCTGAAGCCTATTGGGATCTTCGGGCGCATGCCGGCTTTTTTCCGTCCACCTTCAGTTTTGTTTTGTCAGCGTCTGGTACAACACTGGTATCTTCAGCCTTCATTTTATTGATTTTGGGTGCCTCCATCAATCCTATAGAACTTGCGTTCTTCTAGTTACTACATACACCCTTGAGTACTTTCTGCATCATTGACCCTCCCGTCACTAAAACGCTATGCGGATGTATCTCTCTGGAACGGCTTATTTTCGCCTTGCCGCTTCACCCGCATTGGCGTCTCAATATACATCTATGGAGTTATCTTGGACTGAGATACTACTCAGGGCGCTATTCTGGGACAGATTTGTATGTATTTGAATGCATTATTTATCAGGACTCTTTTACTTCATTCTATATTTACTATGAGTAGTCTCCTATGTTCAAAGGCACCTTTTGTGATTCTTTAACTGTTGATTTACCAGTGTATGTGATCAATGTTATATGATATATGTTATTGATATATATGAAAAAGTCTATATTGCAGTTTTATACTAGCATTCCATTGGTCTGTCCTCTGTACTTTTGATGCTTTGAAATACTTACCTACTTTACATAATGTATACACATATGACTTATATTCATCCGAGATAGGTTTAGCATTATATAGTTGTTCCAACCCTAGTGTTTCTTTTTGTGAAATATTAATGTGTGTCAATTAGCTGGCAATTATTAGCCACATGTGCTCCCTCTATTTTATCAGTTTTATACTTATGTATGCAGTGCTTTTACATGGAAATAAATAAAAGCTGGCAATTATATGTCTGGCCAGGCTCTGAAATTTTCAGGGAATATGCCCCCCCCCCCTTATTCCTGCTCCTCTGTACTATATTTCCTGCAACATAAGAACAACATAAGATTCTCTTAGGTCTACTCCTAGGGTGGTGAATGATCATGGGGGGGAGGGGGGGAACAAAGGTACTCCATCTGTAAACTTACCTGTAAAAGGGTAACAAGATCTGTAGAACCTTTTTCTGAAATTAATGGAATTAAAATTCTGGATTAAGTTTTTAAAGGTTTCCCAAAACACTGATGAAACCTACAGTGGAATGTATATGAAAGTATAAAAAAGAGTTGGACTGGTAAGTGAAAAGAAGAAGAGTGAGGGGAGAAAGACTAAATTAGAGAGACAAAAAGACTGTATTTCTCTAAACTCTTAGACTGAGATGAATTTAATATGTTTTGCTTGACTCCCCACAAAGGACAATGTTTTCATTATTTGAATAAACCAAATCAAGATATGACTTGGGTTGCTGTGAGTTTTCTGGTCTGTACGGCCATGTTCCAGAAACATGATCTCCTGATGTTTCGCCCACACCTATGACAGGCATCCTCAGAAGTTGTGAGCTCTGTTGGAAACTTCACAACCTCTGAGGATGCTTGCCATAGATGTGGGAGAAAGGTCAGGAGAGAATGCTTCTGGGACATGGCCGTACAGCCCAGAAAATTCACAGCAACCCAGTAATTCTGGCCATGAAAACATTCGGCAACACAAAGATATGACTTGTTTATAAGAGACACATATTAAGAAAAAAATATATCCAAAACTGAGCATAGAATTTGTCTCCAAGAGGGGCAAGAAGACCAATTTAGTTATTATTTATGTGAAGACAAAAAAGGTCAATACTAAAATTGAAGTTCAAGATAGTAGGTATGTAGAGGGACTCAGACTGACAAATATAGAACAAAAAGTGGTAGAGTTTATGCAACTACAGATAAAAAGCTGTTTTTATGATAAATTAATTGATAACTTGTTATTTATATGAGGATTGGCTGTTTTGGGAAGATTGGAGAGCTATTGTTTCTCCTCAGATGGGTAGGGTTTCTGAGAAACAATTTAGATTAAACAAGGTAACCTACCAAAATCTTTTCTCCCCCTAGTTAATTGACAATTAGTGTTTGGTAAATTCGTGGACATATCAATATGACAATCTAAAAACTACACTTTTTCAGACAGTCATAGATCTTTATTGAGAATTGATATTTTTAAATTTATTTGTAACTTGGAGAGAGAGATATCAACGGGAGTAAAATCTGCTTTGGCTAGATAGACCACTTATTTTACTTCAAATATTTTTGTCCTTATGGCTGGGCTAATAAATATTACAATTCCCAGACATTTTGTCCAAAAGCTTGCATGGGGATACACAGATGTGATTTCATATCTCTATATGTCAATAAAATATTGGTTATTAACTATTAGGCAACTGTTGTTTTTTTTCTTCAGCAAGTTAGCAACAAATGCTTTTCCTTTACTTGTTAATTGTGGTATTATAATTTTTACAGAATTATTTGCATACAGATTTTTTATATTTATATGAGATACAAACCTTCGTCATCAACATGGCCAACATTTTCTAATAGCTCTGAAACAGCTAGCTGCTTTTTCTTTTTTGGATTTAATTTCCAATACATGACTAAGGCAGCTTTCCTTACAGCTCTTTCCAAGTCAGTCTCTGATGATATTCTCTTCACTTCCTCCTCATTCTCCGAAGTGATGCCTCAAGAAAATGGGAAACAAGCATAAACTATGATTATCCAACCTTTTGGGTAGCACAGTGGTTCTCAAACTTTTTACCCCGTGACCCTCTTTACATCCTCTTGTGGACATTGCACCATTCCCTCCAGCTTGACATATATGGATAAAATACAGTCAGTCCTTCACATTGGCAGATTTATTAATGCCACTTCTGCTGCCTCCCTATGCTTTTTAATAGGGACTATTAACTTTGTGAGATTGAGAGACTATAAATGTATGGCAAGGTATAACGGATAGGCTGAGTGGACTGAGGCTTACATTGACTTAGGCAGGGTGGACCTTTCTTTGACAATCCCACCACCAGGGGCGGTCTAAGGTAATTTTAAATGGTAGGCGAACATTATTTTGGTGCCCCCCCCAAAAAACATTATTTTGCCCCCCCATGTAAAACAAATATACAATTATAATATCACAATACCATTAGTAGTATTATATTGTATCAATGTATATACAATATATTATACCATACTCATACTATATTATATCATAATTATATTATACTACATTACAATATAATTATATTATAATATATTGACATTATAATACAATATAACATTCTATTATATTATTATTACAAAACAATACATAAAATGATTTATTTCAATAAAATTATCCTCTACTAAATATTTTCATTACTCCTATAAAACTCAAATAACCCAAAATAAAGTAAAATAAAATATTATATATTACTATTTTGTACAATACCACTATACTGCAATATTGTTTGTAATATTACATGTAATATAAAATATATCATTATTCTATTGTTATATTGTATTTGTATTACATTGTATGACAATATTAAGCAGAACTGTATAATAATCAACAAGAAATGTAATGTAAATGCATCAAAATCAGAATATATCACCTCCCACCCGTCTCATAATCCATAGGAGTCTCCCATAAGTCCAAAATTAGGATCCCAAAGTAAATGTAAATAGAAAAACAGCCAAAATGTTCAAATGAGGTCGAATACAGGCAGCGCGGCCTGGGCAAACTTGGGCCCTCCTCTAGGTGTTTTGGCCTCCAACTCCCTCAACTCCTCATAGCCTCAGGCCCCTCAGGTCTAGACAGAAATAGAGCCGAAGAAAGGAAGGAGGGAGAGAAGAGGTCACAGAGGAGGAGGAGGATAGCCCTTCATTCATTCCTTCCCTTACACTGCCTTCACTGCTTATTTTCTCCTTCCCATAACGCGCGTGGCGGAGACAAAGGAGAGGGAAGCACTCCCTGCCTGCCCGATAGGGAGTGCTTTGCTTACAGGCTTCTGCGCAAAGGGAGCTACTGGGCATGTGCGGAGGTTTTCGTGGATGTGCAGTTGCTCCTGCGCTTAACTTCAGCTCTGGAGCAACTGTCCCTGCGCGAAAACCTCCGCGCATGCCCAGAAGCGGCATCGGAACACACAAGGCCGGGGCCCAAAAGCAGGCAGCTGCGGCGCTGCCTGAGGAACATCGGCAGGGCCAGGATGGTGCCCCATGCGGCCAGGATGGCGCCCCCTTCCCAGATGGCGCCCTAGGCGGCCACCTACTTGGCCTACCTTGTAGGACCGCCCCTGCCCACCACTGCCACCAATATAAAGTCTAGAGTGTTTACATACCAATGGCAGGGCACTGCTTGCCACTAAACTTTGAGGAGAATATTTTCACTAAATAGCTTGAGCTCTTTAAAAGACCTTCTTTGAAATAATGCTGCCACCAACCTTATTAATATAAAGGTTTATTCAGGATGTAAAGTGAGCTAAGCTCTAACACTGCTGTAAGCACTTTTAACAAACCCCGGTTCCAAGGCAAATATTAACTGTGAGAATTTCTGAGGTAAATTATCCTTTAAAACACACAAACTGCTTGAATGACATCTGGACAGAATGAGGCACACTTCAGACTTGACTTTAAAAGTGAACAAATATTGTCTATTGTTGAAACTAGCATCTGAGAAGACACATACGCGTAATGGTTACAAAACTATGTAAAGCTTGGTGGTTTCTTAAAAACTGTTATCTTAGAATCTTGGTTTCAATAGATCTTCTTTAAATATAATCCAGCATCTCACTAACGGGGCAGCACTGTTCCTACCCTGAGGAGTTCCAAACTACTCCCCCTTCCTAGCAATACCTTCCTAACATGGCTGCCTTGCTGACACTCCCCTCTCAAGATGGATGCCAAACTTGTTTACACAGGCCTACCTCACAGGCTTCAGCCTGGCCTACTAGGGTAAGAATCATTACACAAGGCTTAAAAGTCTCTAGTAAACATGGCATAAAGCAATACTGGGAGGCATCACAGTGGGAAGGCAAGTGAGGGCAGGTAGGGAAAACAGGGGCATAGAGGGCAGCAAAACAGCTGATCCATCAGGGCCTCTTATTTTCAGGAACAAAATCAAAAGTTGTGTCCCTATATTCTCGTCTATCATCACTTCCACCTTGTCTTTCCTCCATGTAAACAAGCGGAGGCATCTCCATGAAGGTGGCGGCAGATAGCCAAGGTCCCACTGTTGCCTCCTCTTCATCCTAAAACTGTTTCCCTGGAGCTACTCCTGCAATGGGGAACACAGCATGCTCCTCAAAGCTGCCACTGCCACCTCAGTCTTGCATAGTGGCATTGATGGCATTGCTTGGCAAACCATACACTTGCAGTATACAGGAGGAGAACCCTGCAGGGGACCAGTGGGGCAGCTGAGGTGGCAATGGAGTGCAGGTGCTGTTTCTTTTCCTTCTCCTGCTGTTATCAGTCATGTGTCTCTATTTTGTATGGGCAATACTGACAACACCACTAGCTAAGGCATGTTAGGTTGAGGTGGCAATGATAGTTGGTGGTGTCTTGGCCACAGAATGCCTTCTTATGGGAGCCTCACTTTGCAGTGCAGAGAAAGAGAGTGAAGACTGAGTGGAATGAAGTCTAAGTCTCTCAAAATAAACATAGCCAAAAACGATATCGGATCAGGTAGGACCTATACCTTTTCTTTCTGCTAAACATTTCTGCAACTGATTAACAGCTTCTGTTTCCCCTTGCTTGGCAGCAAGCATCAACCATTCAACTCCAGTACAACAGTTCAGCTCCTCATCTTGGTCTTCTGCTAATCTCAAGTAGCATTTCCCCACCTACAAAAATACAATACAATTATTTTTTTAGATAGTTTGTAATTTTGTCCCTTTGTACAAAAACGTGTTTTACTTGTGAATAGACAAGTAAGTCTTATTCTATATGATAATGTCTATCTATTATATAAAGGAGGTCCCGTCGTTGAACGACTGACAGAGACAGAGAAAGCATCCAACGCAGAGACACCAAATAGGCCTCAGGCAAGGTAGGTTTTTAGCAAAAAAAACCCCTTTCCCCCCCAAACCTAGAAGGTGCCCAAAACAACAATACAAAAAAACCTACATTTCTCAGCATCTTCTGCGGCCGCCAACGAATCTCCCGGCCTCTACATTCTGACAACATGATTGGTTGCCAGTGAGGGAGTATTTGCATAACGCCTCTATTGGCCAGCCAACATGAACATTCCGGCCCATAATAAACTGTCAGGGGAGGATAAGACAAAGGCCTGAGGCAGTCACCAACACAAACACCCAATTCACTTCCCACAGAAAATTTAAACCCCTACAAATCACAAACCACGCCCAAAATTGACAGTAAGGCTTCATTAACTTGATTTCCCTGACTAGGCCTCACTTAATGGGATGCTGTTTAACCTCTGAATTGACAGTAAGGCTTCATTAACTTGATTTTCCCGACTAGGCCTCAGCTCATGGGACATTGTGTATGGCCTGAATTGACAGTAAGGCCTCATTAACTTGATTTTCCTGACTAGCCCTCAGCTCATGGGACATTGTATATGGCCTGAATTTACAGTAACCTACCTTGGCACACAGAGCCCCTATAACCCACGCTACATTCTACTGCAGTTTGGAGGAGGGTGGACCATGGATGATGGGATTTGATGTACCTCCATGGATTATGGGATTTGTAGTACTTTCAAACCCTTCATTCCCCACAGACCACTGTGGCCCAGAACCAAGACCGATAAAGACCCAACTTGGCACACAGTGCCCCCATGACCCACACTCCATCCAACTGCAGTTTAGAGGAGGGCACACCATGGATGATGGGATTTCAAGTACCTCCACTCACTTCCAAAGTACCCCACCCGCACAAGCATCAACCTCTACATCAACACAGCAGAAGGAAAGACAAAAAACATTGTATATCCACAAGCTATGCAGAACGCCAGCAACACCACACACAGACAACTCCACAGCACTTCAACATCCCACCCACCAGAACAACCCACAACAACACAGCCACGACCCCACCAAGACCATAAGTAACATCAATTCCAACCCTTACATACTCAGACTTTCTCGCATCTTCTAAATAGGGCACAGCAACGCGTACCGGGTACAGCTAGTGTAACATAAATGAATAGCTGGTCACTTTTTTAACCTAAAGAAATTCAAATTATCCCAGACAAATAGAGTTGAAGGGGCAAACTCTTTCTTCAATGCAGAATCTCCAGTTAGATCCTACCGAAGAAGTAGCCTTCCATCTTTTTGTGAAGACATCCAGAAAAGTTCTTTCTCATGTTCAATCAAAGTCTACTTTCCTGTAACTTCAAACCATAGACACTCTCTGAGTCAGTCGAAAACAAACCTGCACCCTCTTTTTTTGCGATATTTAAAAAATGCAGCCACGTCACATTTGAATGTTTTCTTTACTAGGAAAAACATACCCAGCTCTTTCAGTCTTTGCCCAAACTGTATATCTTATCATCCTTGTTGCCCTTCTCTGAACCTGCTCCAACATGTCTAAAACCTTCTTAAAATGAAGTTCCAGAACTCGATTGTCTGCCGTTCATCTTCCGACCCCAATTCAAGGTGCAGGTTCTTACCTACAAAGCCCTGAATGGTTTGGGACCCGCCTAAGTGACCGCATTTCTGTCTACGAACCCAGGCGATCTCTCCGATCATCTGGAGGGCCCTACTCTCGCTCCCACCGCCTTCACAGGCGCATTTGGTGAGGACGAGGGGGAGGGCCTTTTCTGTAGTGGCCCCCCGACTCTGGAACACGCTCCCCAAGGATATTAGACAAGCCCCCACTTTGGCAGTTTTTAAGAGGAGCCTGAAGACATGGCTGAATAAAGTAAATAATGCCTTGCTGCATTCAATCCTTGAAAATGTCCTCAGAAGCGCTTTAATTACAGGTTGGGTGTCTGCCCCACATTGTCCTTGAAACCTTCCTGTTATATACAATCTTCCTCTGTCTGCATCCCATGTTTATTTATTTTTAAATTTTAATATTCACATTTGGCCTGCTCGAAATGGTTTTAAGTCGTCTGTTATCGCTTATGTTTGCTTTTTATTGATGGTATCTATAAATATAAAGGAGACGTGGTCGTGCAAAGATGGTTATAGACAAAGAAACTATAAGTCGCAGAAGCACCAAACTTGGCAGCCTACTGGACCATTACACTCGCTACAGACAACAGCAAAAAAACCGGACCTACGTCCTCCCAGCACCCCAAAAACGATCCCCAAAAATTGCCAACGGAACTCC